>JBAJHX010000049.1:5230947-5262257 GCA_037176925.1 Amniataba percoides | reverse complement strand
TCTTTTGTTTTCATACAGGATAAGGACCCCAGATGACATGAAAATCAATTTTCCAAATTAGACATGATATTCAATATTCTGATACTGGCATACTGGAACAAAATGTGAAAATCAGTTCTCGGCTCCTGCTGCACCACTAAAACTCTTTGATGGGTAGGCAGACGCTCTGATGCCATGGATGATTGATTTTTAAAGTGCTCTTGAGGGCGCTGTAAACTCCGAGCTGTTTCCAAAATGTGCGAGCGACGAGAGCCCTTCGGTGGGGGGGAGCTGAGGAATAACAACCAGCAGGGTGGCGTGCTGGCTGATGGCGATGCCAACGCCAATGAAATCCAGACGGAGGATGACGTGAAGACGGGCAACACCGTCACTCTGTCGGGGCTGACGACTGATGCGGCAGAGCAGGACAAGGTCATCATCTGGGGGACGGACTCCCAGTGTGACGACCCGGAGCTGGCTGAGTTTGAGATGCTGGAGTGTCAGGAGCTGGAGGCGTACCTGGTCGGGGAGGGAGAGGACTTTGTCGGACTGGCAGAGCGTAAGGAGCTTCAAGAGCGGCCCCCACCTTGCAACAAAGCTGCCGTAGAACAGGCAGCCGATAATAAGAGCGGGGAGGAGAGAAAGTGTGTTTTGCATGGTGCCAGTGAGCAGGAATCCGGCCCCTCTCTTGTCTCTGAGAGCAGGGAGGCATCCAGGACTGAGTTAAGCTCAGAAACCGATGTGTTTGTGACCTGTCTGTCCACCATTTCAAGCATGGACACCGCTATGGACACCGCTGGCAAGACCCAGACGACAGACTCCTGGCACAATGCCTCTGGTCCTTACTCAACCATCTCGGAGGACCTGACTCTGGTTTCCCAGACTTGCAACAGCATCAGTGAGAGAAGCAAGCCCTCTCAAAGAGCTAACCATCCTCCCCTCTCCTCTGTAAAAAGCACAATAAACCGTAAAGATGTGGACATGAATTTGAATTCAACACTTCACTCCGAGGATCTCGTATCACAGGCACAAGTGAGCAACGGAGTCGTTCCATGTAAGGACGTCACTGACGAGCACATGAAGAACAATAATCAGAGAAATAAAGCAGGGAATGCCATTTCTGAAGGAGGCTGTGATCGAGGGAGTGCTGAGCACAAGGGTTTACCCGCCGCAGAAAACTCACATGAAGGAAGCAACACTAAAATGGATAAAAGCACACAAGCTGATGAGGCCCCTGATGTTAACTACAGCTCACATAAAACAGGCACAAAGGGGACTCAGTCATCAACTGAATCCAGAGCCATAAAGAAACAAGGATCATTTGATAACACATTGAAAAAACAAAACTCTTTCGACAAGACTTTTAAGAAGCAGCCATCGTTTGAGAATACTTTAAAGAAGCAGCACTCCTTTGATAACACCTTGAAAAAGCAGGGCTCTTTTGAGAACACTGCAACCTCTAGCTCCTCGAGTCTGGAGAGGAGGAAGCCGTGGGGGAGTCCCAGTCGACCAGCAACTCCTACTTCCCCTAAAACTACCTCCTATTCCCCCAAGAGACGACCGCCTGGCTCTCCGGCTAAGGTCCAGGGCATCCGGGCCCTGAGCTTGGAGCGCAGCAGCTCCCCTCAGGGAGGATTCAGTCAAACAATCAAACCGCCGGGAAAGACGAGTTTGAGCAGCGGCATCCCCAAACCTGTCTTACCTCAGCAGAAAGAGCCCGAGCCCCGGAGGTCTTCTCCCCCCCAGAAGCCCAAAAATGTCCGACCAAAAATCATCACCTATGTCCGAAAGAATCCTCAAGCAAAACCACAAGGGACAGACGCCCCTCCCGAAGCCTCTACAGTCCCACTGAGACTGTCTTGTTACTCCAGCCCACCAGCTCAAAAGGATCCAAAGGTTGGACCTCCACCTAAATCCACACCGGTGCTAAGTTCCTCCAACCTGCTGTTTGACAAATATCGACAGGAGATGCAAAAGACGGGGTACTATCCTGTGACTGGGGTGAAACCTTCGAGCGGCACCGTTCCTCAGAGGCTGAGCGGGAAGTCGGACAGTTTTCATGAGGACGTGCCTGAGAAATATCTCCATGAGGTAAGAAAATGCACTTTGGATTTGATATACTCACACGACACAGCTGCATGGGGTTAGTGTTTGCAGATAAAGGATAACCGCCTCTTGCACAGAGGAAAAATGGTCAGTTTCACCTTTGCTGCATTTCCCAAACTGTACTGAATGTAGTATGTAAGGATATAGTTAGTAATGCTAACAATAAAAGCCCCACCACTAAATGCAAATTAAATTTTTTTTTGTTTGTTTTTTGCCATGCTAAGGGTTAAAATTGGTGTGGCCACATTTCCTAGGATGTCTGTAACTGATACTTTGTTCTTTGCTGTCGCAGCCCACTTTCTCAGTAACAGTCACAAAATTAGTCTTTATATGATTAAATTGTGTTATAAGTGAACTAAATTGCGATTATTGTGTTGGTAATGTCCCTCAGCAGCATGTTTGCCAAGAAGGAGGCAGTGTCTACCGCTCACCCAGAGCTCTGAGGCCTCAGCTGGGATTAGGAGCGGTCACCAGGCAGCCTGCAGCCAAAGCAAGAGTTCAGCAGACAGGTCAAAGGTCAGCCTTAAGCCATCCTGCTACCCAGGGCCACCAGGACCCTGCAGGTGAGACGATCATACGACTGGAAAAGTAATAAAACGGAGGCTTTTACTGACTTATTTTAGTCAAAGTGGAAATGTAGGTGTGGTGTTAGTACGTGTTGTGTGTGTGATTTGTTTATACAAAGTTTATACAAATACAAAAATGGAAGAGTTTTCTCATGATGTGTAATTGAGTTTTTCAGTGTGACTTCAATAAGAGTATACGCCAGTATATTTAACATCCTGCATACTTATGTTGTAAACCACTTAGACCACTGTGGGACAATTGAGAGCTTTCTCATCTCTGCATACTTTAACAGTCTGTGCACGCTTCATCCCCTTGTTGTCGAGTTGCAGAGAACTTATCTCCTTCGGCTTGCTGAATGATTTACCTAATTTTTTTTTTCTCTGTCTTGCTTATGGATGAGGCTTCGCTTTTGGCACCCAAACTCTTTGAAGTTCAAAGCATTTCATAGCAATGTAACTCACATTCTGCCACCTTGCACCGCATATTTCTCCCCCGCTCGTATTAACAAGTCAGCCCCCACAGACGGGGCCCTCTCATGTATGTGCAGTTTCATCACTGAATGGAGGCTGTCGTGTATTTTTATCTGTGTGGGTTGTTTTTATAGCAATATGAAAGTAGTGATTCGACAGGAATTCACTTTTTTTTTCTTTTCAGAGCAGACCTGGATGTTTTTACTACAAAGCCCTGCAGTGTAATAGTCATTTGATTAGTTTTTCCTACATATTTATTCTGAATAATCTTGCGCCATCGTTCAGATTAAAGGAGCTTCTCATTCTCATTGCACTGAGAAGAGTTCGCTCACTCTCCCTGCAGCTATCGATAAAATCACTATCTTAAAGAATTATAATTGCCAGTTGTAATGTAATTCATGTCATCTGAGATCAAAAGATAAGGTTTTATAAGATCTTTCTTTCTCACTCTTACCTCTACATTCTTCATTTTTAAGTTTAGGTAGAAATGATAACTTTGAAAACTTATTTCAATAGGTCTTGGAGAGCAAAAGAGGTCAGCAGAAAGAGGTCCAGAAACCAACCCCAAGAGCCTGCTGCTCAAACCGGGACAGTCTGGTCTGCGTCCTCCGGGCTTCTCCGCCCTGCCAGCTGCCCGTCTGGCTGCCTTCGGCTTCGCCCGGAGCTCCAGCGTCTCGTCTGTGTCCAGCAACCAGTCTAACGACAGCAGCCACAGCGATCCCTGCCGACCTTCCCAACGTGAGTCCTGCTCTCTCTGCACGCTTCGGTATGAATGTTCACTTTTTACGACTTTAGACTCCCAGACACACAGACAAGCTGAGCTCTGTCTGGGTAAAAGGACTTTCCACATTTATGTTTTATCGCATCCACATCGCCGTACTAGTTCACCAGCAGTCGTGGCTGCTCCTGCTATTCTCAGTTACTATAGTAACAGCCACTGACTTCCTTTCATTTTTCATTCATTTATCACAAGTAGGCGCTGAAAGCTGCTGCACCACAGAGGCCTGGATGAAGAAATCTTTAAGTCACTCCTCCCACCGCTCCCTCTCTCCTCAGCCTGCATACTGCAGCATTTTATCTGGACCAAACAGTAACGCTCAGTCCAACGCCGCCTCTCGAAAGCTTCCCACAGACGTCATTCAGAGAAGTCAGGCCTTGTAAAATTGAGCTGATTATCTCATGTGTGTTATAGAGTACCAAAACAAGCTTCATATGCAACAGAGAAAGCATTTCCTTCATATAAGCTGTGTATATGTGTTTTTCTTCCACAGAGCTGTGACTCAAACAAACCAGTGTGTGAAAAAAAGTTTTCCCTCCTGCGTCTTTACATTCATCCCATGATGCTTACACATCGAGCGGCTGTACTGGGTCAACTTTTCCCGTTTTGTTAGACTGAGCGTAAACCTAAACTGACCAATTTAGGTTTGAATTAAGCGTCCATTTAAGTTAATTGCTGAAGTCAGTTATCTAATCATGTACCCGTATCATGTTATTTCTTTAAGACTGCTCTGTTAGCGCTGAACATGTCTCTGTGGCGTCTTTACTGATGCTGCTGATCGGCAGATATGACGACGAGTTAATGCTCAAGTGTTGCCACATTTGCTCAGACAGCTGACGGCGGCCTTTTCCTGCTCACCACTTTTAACCGTCTTATCTCGAGCTGCTGGATTCAGACGCTTCCTTAAGCTGCTGGTGCGAACAGGGTCCTCAGACTGAGGGGGAAAAAAAAGAAAACAGCTGTTGTCTCATGCAGGGTGTCCCCCCCTTCCACCAAAACCCCCCAATCCCAACCACAGTAACTGCTTCACATGTCAGCAGCAGTCTCTTCTTCACTATTTATAATCTCTGAAATGGAAAAAAAAAAAAAGTGGAGCTGGCGGCTGCCGTACGTGTTGAACAGAGTGAGTCAGGGTGTGGTATGACAGGATAATCTGTGAAGCTGTTTTTACCCCGACGTCTCCAACCGGCCTCTCTCTTGCCTGTGGATCCCCCCCTTCAACCTCACAGTCAGGCCAGATAATGCTCTTTCTTTCCTGCTTCAGCGTCCCTCCTAAAAGGCTCAAATGTACACTTTGCTGGGTTATTTTGTGCCGTTTTTAACGCTGATTCTTCAGAAAACAACCGCAGCTCAAGATGATTTCCTGCAGTCGCGTAAGTGTGGCCTGCCCCGTCGGTTATTGCCATTTTCTGTGCAGCTGCTGTTAAATGTGAAAGCCAATTGCAAATTGTCTGTGTTCCTTTGAAAAAAACAAAAACAAAATTGAAGTCTGTTTGTGCTGCAGTGAATAGATGGGTGTCTACCAGATAGTAAAACGCCAGGGAGTAGTTTAGACAGCGTATATACATGACTGGCAGCTTGCATGGCAGCGCTCCCCTTCAGGCTGTTGGCTCAGACGGTGCAGCTCTATTAGTATGCCACCGTATGCTTCGGATGCAGCCACGTTCACCGGGGATGCACTCCAGCAAAGAGGATCCCACAGTAAACATTGTGACGGCGGTGACATTTCGAATTCATCTGTCCAGTTAGCTCAGAGGGAGCCTGTTGTGAGGACACAGTATGCTCGTGTGTTTGATGTGCTCTGTGCCGCTTAAGGTCTGTGTGTCTGGAGCTGCAGCCTGTTTGTCTGCTTGTCACCGGATTGGCCCCGAAGGTGTTTTGAAAAAATGTGAAGAAGAAGAACCTGTTAGAACATTATACAAATCATGCAATATCAATATCAAATATCAAATTTGAGTTTTGCTTCTTTTGTCCATTTTCTATCAGAGTAAAATGAGCATCTTTGGATTTTGGATTGCTGGTCGGATAAAACAAGCAATTTGCATGTCACCGTAATCCCTATTTTTTATGTTTATAGACAGGGTATAGCTACTAGTTTCTGTATACTTCATTATCCAACTTTATGCTGTGCGTATCAGTTCCAAGAGAGACTTCACAGCAGTTGAAGCAGCACAAATCCCTATAGCATGTATGTTGAGCCTCTTTTCTTGTGGATCAATCCCATCCCTGCCATGTCCTGCATGAAAAAAGACAGACAGACACAATTTTCTTCACAGTCAATGTCTCTTTGAGTGAGAGACTGAAAGCATTTTGTTTTTTAGTTTATCAACTGAAGAGATCTGATAAAAGAAACTGTGAGGTGCAACAGTGCAGACAAATTTTTTATATTATGCCTTTTCACACAGATTTTAAAACTTCATTTTGTATTTCTGCCCAGTCTAGATAAACACTGAGTTCACATTAATATCCATCTTGCAGTCTTATCTTTTATCACGTTTACTTCTGTCACTTTTGTATGAAACTACTTGGACAAAAAAGGTGCTAAAGATTAGTTGATATATCTCTAATACTTGCATCGTACAGGTCAGACAGCTTAATTGAGAGAGGCAAGTTAATTTAGATAAAGAGGAATCATTCAGAAATGGAAGATATGCGAATACGCTCATGAGATGTAATAAAGATAAGCCTGATTGGGTGTTTGTGTTTGATCATGTTAACCTGTCAGTGGAGTCCTTCCTGTTTCTTGCTGGTGTCACACTGATCGGAGGATGAACGCTTACAGCAGGAGATGGATTTGTACTGTACACGCAGTCTAGAAACAAGCATTTAGCAGTGTGAGTCAGCCTCCAGCCGTCTCCCCCTCCGCCAATCCGCTTCTTGGCTCAGCCTCATTTTCAGCCTTTGGGGATGAAAAAAAAGCATCCGCTGAGTCTCCCAGGAGATTTTCAGACTGTTGGGATGTTTCACGCAGGCCCGGGAGCATTTCTGACGTCAAAAGTGATTTCATTTTCTCTCTCTAATCTGAATTCGTTCAGTTTTACCACCGCAGCTTGTTGTCGTCTGTGATTTCTGGCTCCTCGATTCATCCTCTGGCTTCTTCGTTCTCCGACCTGAGTGATGACATTTTGAATTCAAGGGCACAAACCTGCCCTTCTTTCCTCTCTGGGAGTGCTGAGTTACCAGTAGTTGCAATATGTGTCAGCACTGTCATTGATTGGAGGAGCTGAATATTTCATGGCGAGAAATCTGAGCAGTCTGGTTCGCGAAATCTTCACCTGCACTGACAAAGTTAATCTAAATGCTGAAACGTCATCCAGAAGAGTTCAGATTTTATCCTGATGGAGTTTTAAAACCACGACAACGGTGTAGAACAACAGCAAAGGTCTTCCTGTTCGTGTGGAGGGAATATTTGTTCCTGGTGATGTTTTTCTGTCGGACTGTTCCTCGCTACAGACTCAGTTTGTCTACGAATCGAAGCCTTTCATGTCCACAGAAAGCTGGAGGCGTAATAACAGCTGTTATGAATAATTAAGATGTTTGCAGCATTCAGCTCTTTTGCGCGTCTTTCTGCAGTTTAGAAATAAACACATAACTCTGCAAGGAAAGATAGTGATCTGCTGATTTGGAAAATACCAAGAAAATACAACATGGTTATTTTCACTGACCTATCAGGCAACCAGTTATATTTTTTACATTTCACGTTTCAGATATAACCATATTTATTGTAATATATGTTGCAACTATAAATGTATAAATGATCCACAGACTAAATTCAAAGACCCCACACGGTTTACCAAACAAAACAGCAGCTTTGATCATAAGAAACAATGTAAAGAGAATATCAGGAGGAGAATGCACCAAACCAAGTGGCATAAAAGGTGTTGAACATTTCTACTCCTTTATTCTTACACAACAAGCAAAAAAAAAAGTACTGGAAACATGGAGTGGTTGAGAGCAGATGCCAATGTTCAGACGCCATCGATTTGGCCTCTTCAGCACCACGGGGGGGCTGGAGTGTGTCCCAGTATGCGCTGGGCTGACACACACAGAAGACAAATGCTTACATCTTCACAGGGCAACGTCACTGACAGCCAAAGCACTTTTTTAAAGAACAATAAAACATGAATCCTAGATGAGCAACATTTTGGATTGCATAAGTCTGATTATGAAAGTATGTACACAGGCCTGTTTAAAAATGCCTGATAGTTTGTGTAACATCTTTCAAAATCAGTATCAGAACTTGTACACTGTATGTCAGCCTTACACAGGCTGGCTGCACTATATCAGGTTCAGATGGTGAGAAAATTTGCATGATGTTCGATGTTAAAAAGAAACTAACTACATCTAATTTTGCTCTCAAATATGCTTCATGCTCTGCAGATGGCAGCAGTGGCAGCGATGACACGCCCCTCCACAAAGCCGCGGGGCCCCCCGGTGAAGCCCCCCACGTTCAGAGTCAGTCTCAGCCTCCCAACGCTCCCAGCCTGCAGCGCCGCAGTCTGCCGCCGCAGCGCTGCTCCCCGCTCGGTACGTCCCAGTGCATGTGTATGAATGTGTTGGATATCCAGAGACAACACCCTCGTCACAGTTCAAGGTTACTCTCACTGGTGACCTGAGATTGTACGTGTGATTGTGGGGTGTTAGAGGGTGGTCTCAGCTCAGCATTGGGAATGACAAGTGATAAACTGTAGCCTGCAGTTCACACGGTGGTGTTTATTTCTCACCAGCAGTGGAAACTATAATAAAACCACAGTCTCACCTTCTCTGTCCAATTTGTAGAAATGACTGTGTTCAGTGTGTTATTTTTCTTAAGCAGTTTACAGATGCTGATATCCTGTGGTGTCCTGCAATTCTCTAGAAATTAAACTGGCCATCCCACAGTTTATCTTTTCAATACCTAACCTGCTTCAGGAAATCATCACATATGAGACACTGGAGCTTGTATAGATTTAAAATTCATGTTTAATGGTTCTGGTTGATATCGCAAACGTTTTCACCTCAAAGTAAAATGCAAATGTATTAAATATGTAACCTTTTAAAATCTAAACATAACTATTCTGGCTACAAGGCACTTGTTTTGCATTACAAAAATAATCAACATTTCAACATCTGAACTACAAGGTTAGTCACTTTTTTTTGTTTTTGAGATGCAAAATTCTGGCTCTGCAGTTATACATACACTATAAGTTATTTTATTAAATCCTACAGCAAATTACTTTACAGATAAATCATCAACAAAATGAGTCTCCCTGTATTTGACATAAAATAAATCCTCTAAAACTGAGATAGATGAATGTGAAGCTGAACAAGAAACTATTTTGTTTTCAGTAGCTGTGGAGTCTTTTATCACAGCTTTTTTTTTTTTATCAATGTAAGAAATGTTCTGCACAAAGCATCTTTACAGTGATGAAGACAAAAGCACTATGACCGAGTGCCCCTTGATGGACCCTTTATATTTCTATATTTCACTTTCCCTTTGAGGGACATAATTGCAGATCTGAAGAAAAAGGACAATAGAGTGAAGATTAATTAACCTTTAAACAATGTCGTGCTGTAACACATCGTAACTGCTTAACATTGCATCAGTGCTACAGGATCATATATATGCTCCGTCTCTGCTGATGCAGGCATCTTTGTTGTTAGTTGGGGTACCTTGTAGCCCCTCGTTGGTGTTTTAAAAAGTAAATGTGGAGTTTTGACACCATCCAGTGGTCACAGTCTGTATTTCTGTGTGAGAGCACGTTCGGCTTCCTGCAACAGAAACTGTGTGAACAAATGGAGCAGCGACTCCAGCTGGTGGTCACTGTGCCACACTGCACCTCACTTCCGCATTTCTCACTTGTTTTTAACAAAAAAAATGCTCTTTAACAAGTAAATGTCATCCATTCAAAATAATACTTAAATAAAAGTATAGATATATAATTTGCAAAATATACCTTATCATCAAAAGTACTTGCTGTGCATTAACAACCCTGTCAACTTGTGTACTTGTACCATAGTTTAATCCACAGAAATCTATCATAATTTATAAATTTATATATTTGTGTGCAAATCTTAAAAAGTGTGCACATAACATATTAAATAACAGTGAAAGAGTAACAATAAAAATAAAGAAAAAATAACAATATCGTCCTCTGAAATGCAGCACAGTGTTAGTATAAAAGCCCATAAAAATCAAATTTAAATAGTACATCAGCTGTTTCTCTCCAGCAGTCATTATGTACTAACAATTAATGTGTTCATGAAAATAATATTAATGAGACAAAAGGAGGGATTTCTTGAATTTTAAATGTGCGTATTATAAAACATTATGACTTTTTTTTTGGACTGCGCAGCTTCTAGGAAAGAGGTGCAGAAGGACACAGAAGCCGCGATGCAACCAAAGTCCTCTCCCAAAAGATTTGCTGTCGTCTCACCCAAACCACAGTCCCCTGGTGAGTCTGAAATATCACATGCTGTAAACATGCTGTATGCACACATAGATGTTGCAAAGATAAAGAGACAAAGCAGCTCTCAATAGTACAAAAGCTTCAGCCTCGACTGTGTCTTTAAGATTTACCCTCTCTCTCTCTTTCTCTCTCACTCTCCCTCTCACTCTCTCTCTCTCCCCACACACTTCATTACAACACCCATGGCAGCCTGCGGTTGTCATAGCAACAAGCTACAGTAGCTGTAATGCTGGGATGACTCCTTAGGTAGCAGTGCTGCTGGGTCAGATAACCACCACAAGTCAGCATTTTGTCCCTTCTTCTCAGACAGCAGACAGGCAGAATAACAGATGTGTTCTGGTACAGATGATGAAAACCTAGATGCTGTACTCATAACACACACATGTAACTTCCAGTGTGAGTGTTTAGAAGTGAGAGAAGTCACTGCCTGAGCAGCGAGAAGACTTGAATAACAGCGAGTCAAAAATGCAATTTGTCTTTGTGGGAAGAAATAAACCGCTGAGGCTCCAACCAATCAGCAGTTCATTTGTTTGTGTGTGAGCTGAGGGAGTAAAGCCATCTCCAGTTTGATACGCAGAGTTACTCAGCTGTTTGGTATTGCTCCTGAGGGTGTAGCAATGACTATTATTATTCTCAATTAAGCTGTCAGCTATTTTGCTCATAATTATTTAATATAAAATAAGAGTAACCACTTTTTTTAAGTCGTTTATAGGAACCAAAGAAGATATTCAAACTGTTGTCAGCACAAAACACAAGATACAGATTATAGTGATTTAAAATCAGTTGTTTTCACATTAGTCTTCCTGTTGGTAAGTTAATTATTACTCTTAAATACACATTGTAAAGTCTTTGCAGTGGTTACACAGGGAATGCTTCTTAATCACCCTCTTGTAAACAGCAGATTTTTCACAGAGCGAGTGAAAATATTTCTGCACATTTTGTTCATCCCTCTGCTCTGTGTTTTTTTTTTTTGTAGTTCGCGGGCGGACCCCGGCAGTTCACGGTGCCATTCGGACCGAAAGGGCCCAGGAACTGGACCGGGCCCTGATCCAGCAGCTGCGGGACCGCTGTGAGCAGCAGGCCCTGCAGCTGCAGAGCCTTCAGGCCCAGCTGAAGAAGGCCTCTCTGTGCCTGGACGTCTTCAGCATCACCACCCAGCACTTCTGTCACAAGGTCAGGCTACAGCTGTTTGATGGTCTCGCCTCCACTCTGCGAGCCACATAAAAGCTTTTAATGTCTTAAGTTCAAATTCGTTGGGTTGGAGTCATAAAACGAGGCCCCACTGAGTCTCTCTCTTTAAGATGTGTTTAAGGAAGTGCTGACATCAAGGCTTTCATAAGGTAACATATCAGAAATGAATCTCATAAATATCTCCTGGTTTAAATGTCTAATACATCATCTCATGAATGTCATGAATCTTTGATCTTCCCATAAAAAGTTGAAATGCGCAGCAGGGATGAACAGCCCGGGCTTCCAGCTGCATTATTGTGTAACAGACTAGTAAAGTTAATTTAGCGTTCAGCATGATGGATTGCACATCTCAAGCAACTTTCAGATCTCTGCCAGTTGTTTTTCATGCTGCGCTGGAATAAACTGAGAGAGTGGTTCACAGATATTCAGAAAAAGATTAAAAACATAGAGGAAAGATTTAGAAAGAGGTTCACAAATTATTTAGAATTTGTAGCTAATAGGCGAAAGACATAATGCAAACAGCATCTTGTTGAGACAGCATCAAGTTTAATTTTGTTCATTCATTTTGGAGCCATCCTGCAGGATAATAAAAGACAAACCTGCTGTATTAAGCTACAAAGGGAAAGCTGTTGCAGGCTTCACGGTGCAACTACAAAGTGCTTCATGTCCAATAACACAAATGACACCTTCAGCATCTGGCTTTTGTTGTCAGCATTACTTTGTTCACAAAGCCAGTCACTTGCTTTTAAAGCAGATTGCCGTGTCTTTCTGAATATGTTTGGATCAACTCTGAAGCAGCAGGAAATACTGAGGATTTCCACCGGTTTGTCCAGGACTGGGGTGGTTCACTGAGTGGGATTTAAACACATTCAGTGTTTATTTAAAATAAGAGGTGTGTGCGATGCTTCTTGTGTAACCAGTTTATACCCCATCTGGTGCTACGGAGGCTGCGTGATGCTGCACACACTGTCTGAGTGTGTACTGCCTCTCAAATGTGGATTAAGCGCTCGCTTCTTGCCCTTTCCCGGTCCTCCACTTGCATTTCATCCATTTCCCAGCCCCACCCACGGGTTCTGCTCTACAGTGGGAGATGATTAATGAGATTAGAGCTGCCTGCCCGAGCCTCGCTGTGCTTTTAGTGGGACCGATTGTCAGACACCGGCAGAATAACCACTAACGTCCGACGGGTGGAATACTTTGAAATAATGCACCTGATTTACATCCTTGGGAGGGGATAGGTCTCCCCTTTAAAAATGCTCCTGAAATGTGGTTGTCAACCTCTAATAAGGACAAAATGGCAGTGTAAGTGATGTGAGATACACCTGAACTTGATAGCCAGCCTTAAATACTTGTAGAATTACAGTTTGGTGGATTTGATTTGGTTGTTGAGGATTAATGCATGTCTGAGACTGTCTGGACTGAAATGCCTGCATGTAGCTGTTTCCCTTGAGCTGAGTAACAGAGCAGATAATTGGCTACTTATTGATCATCTCCCTCCTCCATCTCCTCCTGCTCCTGCGTCTTTTTGTTTTTTTTTTCCTCAGAGATGCAAAAGACCGCACATGTGTGTGTGAATGTGTGTGTGTTATTCCCTGCCTCATGTGTGAGTGTGATACAGGGCGTGTTGGATGGGGGTTTCAGGGGGAGGGCAGGCAGAGCAGGGCTGGGGCCGGCAGTCTTTGTTCCAGCAGGGACAAACGCCGGTCGCAAACCAGGAAACGAGGTGAGGCTTCGGTCTTTCCCATCTCTCCTCCCCTCGGCTTCCTTCGCCCAGCTCCCTCCCCCTCTGTCTCTCTCCTTCTGTATCTTTCTGGCACTCGCATCTGTCACTGCTGCCTCCCCCGGTCGGCTCAGGGATGCTGCTGTCTGCTAGTCTGGTATGGGCCACTGCTGCTGTAGGCTCCATTTCCTCCCTCTGCGCTATCTGGACCAAACGGTAAAAGCTGCATCTTCCGCAGGCAGGCGAGGATTCCTTTATAGACGTGTGGTTGTGCGCATGTGTGTGTGTGCTTAGTGTGAGGTGAGGGGTGGGGGGGAGGTGTTGTCTGAGGGTGGCTGTCTATATCAGCATTATATTCGCCCGTTTCCTGGAGACAGAGCTGGGGGAGAGAGCGTAAAGCTGTGCATGATTGTGCTGAGTCAAAGCCGGCTTTTCTGTCGCACCGTCCCTCTGTCTGTTCTCTCAGAGTTTGCAGGGAAATTACATAACGTGCTACTGCCGCTCCGCTATATTCTGCCACTTGTCTCCCTGTTTTTCTCTGTACATTTTGTTCTTACTGTAGAACGATCATGGGTGATTTCGCGTCACAGTACTTTCACTTAGCAGGCACTGTCACCTTGTTTACCTGATGTTGCTGAATTTCTCATCATCAGGAATCACACGTGCAGTTTTTCCTTATAAATACCATGGCGATGCAACAGCTTCCTGTGTATTCACTGGAGTCTGACTCTCATCAGGAAGAACAGAAGAAAGTCCAAACAAAAGAGCAGCTGCTCTTTGGATGGTTTTTATGGTCCCACTGAAAGTGGACCGACCGATGCAGACTATGGAGAGATTCATTAACTCCAGACTACATTTCCTTGAGGATAAAGATCCTTACTATAAATAGCCATGTTTACTCTTTTCCAGAAGGTAATGCATGTTGTTGAAATTGATTGACAAAGAGATAGACTTTTCGATTTTTCATCATTTATTCATTGTTTGTGATGTATCAAGGAAAAAACATTAGCTGGTTCCAACTGAGAATATTTGGGGTTTTTCTTCTATGTTTTTTTTTTTTATAATGTTTTTATTATATTTATATCATAGGGATGTGGACTGTTAACTCTGGATTTGAGTTGATTTAATTGGCATTTTTCACTTTCATTTTATGTTACAGGCCCAATATTCAGTCAAAGAATTACATAAAAAATCAACAGTGTAATCCATAATGGAAACATTCATTCATCGCAGCACTAGATGGATTAAATTGTCTTTGTGTGGGCCGAATATCAGATGGGAACATTAGGATGCATGTCACATAACTCTCTGAGTAGGGGGCGTTTTGGCAGGACAGCGTAAATGATGGGTGGGAGCAAAGGTGGAGCTGGAGAGTAAGAATTGAAAAAAAAAAAAAGACGATCTTTCATCCCTCATGAGGTCATAGCAGTTTCTCCCTGATGCTCGTATGCTCCATGTAAAAGCTCTCAGAGGGTGACATCATTACTACCGAGACACATACCGTGTGCTATCTCATACATATTTCACCCGCTGCTCTCCATCTCGTTCTTTGTTTCTGGGAGGCGCTGCTCTTATACATCTCCAAGCAACAGTGTGCGTCGCCGTCTTTCTGCGTGTTATCAATAGTCATTTAACTGCCCGGTGTGTCGTCCCCTGTGATTAAGATGTGCTCTGGGAGTTGTCACGTCACGAGGAGGTCCCCCAGTGAGTCCTGTGCGAATGTTGAAAACGACTTTTTCATTGTGCAGTATGTCACAAATGTTGCACCCGACTCTTACAGGCTGTTTGTGAAGCGTTTACTGTATTTTAATTTAAGACCCGCAGCTATGATGACCCATTGTGAACTAGAGGACATGCTGGTGTCAAATTGTGCTGCTGTGGTAAAAATGTAATGTGCAGTTTTTGTCAAAAAAGGAAGAGAAATTATGTTTTAACCATGCTCCATCCATATTCCATCCGTCCATAGTAGTCTGCCAGCATCAGTCACCAAACATTTGTTAATCATCTTTAGATTATTTTTTTGTGCTAAGTTATCACATCCTGTGGAGTTTTAACTGGATATCACTGAATCATATTTTCAGCCAATCCCATGTCAGTGGGTGCTGAATACAATGAAACATGTTAAGTCAATCTATTGATGGAGAGTGATGGTGTTTGGTTTGGTTAAGAAACAAAATAGTTTGTGGTTATTGCTATTAGCATTGACTGATTGATTCCAACATGCTCTAACAGAGATGTTATAAGGCATTTATGAACGCAGGATTGCTTGGCTGCATATCATTAAACCAGGTACCTCTCAGTATAATGCAATACAGTTCAATATCAATAACCCTGTGTTAGTAGTGTGGCTGTTTTAAATCCACGTCTCTGTTTCTAGGTGCTCACTGCTGTATGTGTTTGCATTTCAGAGTGAGAGTGCCATTGTGAAGGAGAGGGAACTGTCCCTGGAGCTCGCCAGAATCAGGGATGAAGTGGGTAAGTGGGACGCAGGAAGATAGATGAGGCACTGCAGGGAGGAACGAAAGCACAGAGTCACTCCCTGCTTACTACTTATCATGTATTATACAGCATTGTACTACAAGAGACAGCAGTCAGCAAGTCAGCAAGTGATCCCTGGGAATTCACTTTACTCACAAAAGAACTGAGATTTAAAAAGGGGAAAGATATTTAAGAAAAGAATCAAACAATTACTTTATATGCACTTGCTCAATTTACAGTTCAAAACTATTGTGATGCTGAATATATATATATATTGAAAATATAACGATAAACCAAGAAACTAAGAGGCTCTTAAGTGCTACGTTAAATTTGTCTTCTTGACACAAAGTTGCTTCTTTTGAGGTTTAGCGCATGATCTTAATTTCAGATCTTGTGAAGCCTATTAAAGCACAACACTTTGTTCCAGCTTTCAGTGTTGCACACTGGGAGCAACTGCAGAAGGAGAAGCAGGAACTGGAGCGTCGCTTTGAGGCCGAGCTGCAGGGGTTGCGGGCTCAGCAGCAGAGGGAGCTGGGTGCGCTGGAGGAGCGGCTGAAGGAGCAGCACATGGCCGAGGCCGAGAACCTGCAGGCCCAGCAACGGGCCGAGCTGGAGGAGCTGCGGGTCAAACAGCAGGAGCAGGTGTGTGTATGTGTGTGTGTGTGTGTGTGTGTTTGTGTGTTTTCGGATGACAACGGTTCCAACAGTTTTGTCCACATCTGATATTAGAGGTGAACTTACGATTGGTTGGTTCACTTATAATGATTTTCTTATCAGGTTTTGATTATCTGGCCTGAGATTCTTGCCTCCATATGAATACAAAGGATGTGAATTACATTTTGTTTGTGGTGAAAATGTATTTTAAAATCCTATTTAGGTATATCAACAACAACATATCTTTGCAAAAACTATTTCCCAATTACTGTTAAAAATTCACAGACCTCATTATGTACTGATTCCTATTGAAGAAGTAGCCTGAAAACTGCATCCATTATTACACCCCTAATGTACATACATGTATGAAACAGTGAAAAGTTGATATCCGGAGTATAAAGTTAGTTTTTCTGATTGTTAATTATCTAAATTTGACTGCAGATTAAGGAGATGAGTGAGAGCCAGGAGTCCTCCTTGATGGAGATGGAGACGGCTCACAATGACACGCTGGCCACTCTGCAGGAGGAGCATGCCCGGACCGTGAAGAGTAGGCATCACATTTAAATGTGTGCTGACTCTTTTTCTCTCTCCACCACTGGTCAGTAGAGATGACAATATGTTGTTTCTTGTGTCAGATCTGAAGATGGCCCACGAGCAGCAGACAAAGTCTCTGGAGGAGGAGTTTGAGAAGATCAGACTGTCACTACAAGTAAGCAGATATCCTCCTAATGTTAAATGTTGTAGTTAGTTAAACAGTAATTAAAAAGTTAATATCTTTCTGCTCACCAGGATCAGGTGGACACGCTGACGTTTCAGAATCGTAGCCTCAGAGATCGAGCCAAGCGCTTTGAGGAAGCTCTGCGCAGGAGCACGGATGAGCAGATCGTGGTAACTGCTGCTTGAAACAGTCCAGGACATTAGCTGGATTCAATTTAAAGAACGTATTGACTCACAGTTGTTGTTGTTGTTAATGTTATGTAATGTTGCTAGGATGCTTTGGCGCCATATAAACATATCGAGGAGGACCTGAAGAGTCTGAAAGAAGTTCTGGAGATGAAGAATCAACAAATTCATCAGCAGGACCTGAAGATCTCAGAGCTGGAGAAAATAGTAGGCTTCAATTTTCTGCTTTAGTTTAGTAGCAGAGAAAAAACAGGTGCTTGTCTCAAGCTGTTTGATATGTGAATTTACCATTAGGGCTGAACAATTAAAACAAAATATTGTCAAAATTGCAATATATACCCTTGTGCAAAATCCAAATCACAGGGGCTGAATTTTTTTGATAAAGCTAAAATCTGTCACAACCCACCACTATAAATGATGCAAATCATATTCTCCAGATGTAAGGGAACATGTGTTTGTTCATCATCTTTCAAAAAATTATGACTCATTTCACAATCACGGTATCTGTTAAAATGTGTGCAATATCTTTTTTTGCATATAATTCATTTAAAGTTGTCAACAATTAATTCAACAAAAAATGCAGGTTTTTAAATGTCACACATCATTTGAAGAATTTAATGTTGTGCATCTTGTCCCCTGTGTTTTTGAGCAGGCTGAAAAGAACGTGTACCTGGAGGAGAGAGTACAAGTGTTACAGCAGCAGAACGAGGACCTGAAGGAAAGAATAGACAAGAACCTCGCCGTGTCCAGGTCAGACAAGTCTGCATCTATACTGCTGCAGATTTAAAGGACCAGGGGGAAGGATTTAGTGACATCTAGTAAAGAGGTTGCAGATTGCACACAGCTGAATACCTCCCCCCTTCATTTCCAGACCTGCTGGTTCAGGCACTTCAGTGTGAAAACTCTAGAGCGTTGAGATTTTGGTTTGTCTAATCTGGATTATTTTACAAAACATGGCAGGCTCTTCCCTATGTAGATGTGGATGACTCATTTTAAACGAAAAAAAAAAGATATAGTCCTTTAAAAAGTAGTTCAAACCAGTAAAAGTTAATTTATGTGGGTTTAGAAGACTCATCAATAACAAAATTCAGAACCTTGTTATGAAAATTATGTGTTTCTACGGCCTTTTGTGATTTTCCTGGATATTACTTAGTATAGCATAATATAACAGCAAGGTCAAGGGTCAAGGGATATTTTGTCTGCATACAAAGATTTTAGGCAAGTACAGCAATGAGAAAAAAGATCATCATAAATGGTATCTATTTTTGACTTTTCCCTGTCCTTCTTTCTCAGGCAACTCTCCGAAGAGAACGCCAACCTGCAGGTGCACGTGGAGAAGGAGAGCAACGAGAAGAAGCGGCTGAGTCGCACGAACGAGGAGCTGCTGTGGCGTCTTCAGACGGGCGAGCTGAGCCCTCACATGTCCCCGACCTCGTCCCCCATCCACAGACCCTGCTCTGGACCAGGCTCCCCCGCCCGCCCTCACTCCTACCATCAATGACACTCTCAGCGGAAGCACTTCTATCAAACGCTTTTTTGTGGCATCGGAAGCCCCGATTTTTAAAATCTCTTTGTTGAATGTTCCCCTCAATGAAAAGGGTGGGATTTTACACGATGTAGACAGATCATTCACACGATGCTTTTCCAACCCCAGGAATTTTAATGTCTGACCTAAAGAATCGTATTCATGCTCGTGCATCTTATTGTTAAAAAAGGGAACCTCTTTTTTTTTCTTTTTTTTCCATTCCACATCAACACCCCAACAAAATCAGACGTGCTGTGATGCTGCAGCAGATGAAAGACCTGGTCATTGTAGACTTCAGAGAGCAGGATCAGAGTCGCAGTGCCTCATTTCCATGTTGTCGCCTCCATCCGCATCCCTGCCGTCTCGTCCAGCACTCAGGATGAAGGGGCGCGCGAGCCATAGCGACCATCAGAAGTGCACCAACGAACACAAGAAGCGCCTTTGCCGTCCATTCTCTCCTACCAGCAACGTCTACCAAGGCACAGGCATTACTTTGAGTAAAAACCACTAAACTACCTACAGTAAGTTACTCTCAAAGTGCGGATCCTTCTCTGGGGTATGATAACCTTTTTCATGCTGAAATATTTCATGTATCAGGAGTGTATGAACGACTACCCAGCCATCTAGCCTCAACCTTCCACCCTAATTTCTCCTTAAAACAACTAGAGATCAGCGTCAGCCTGAAACGTACGACGACGCGACAACTCATAAACCCCGTTGAACTGCCAACAACAGTGTGACTATATTGCTAATTATAATTTGTAAAAACCTGTACATGTATTGCTCTCTTTAAAGCATGTTCTGTCTTCCAGTTATGACAAGTTTTATTTTAGAATAACCTACTATAGTGTGATGATGGAGCAAGGTGAAGGGGCAAGGGAAGTTACCTCAGGAGCAGGATTTATTCAAATGAAAGCAAGAAATATGTCATTATATTATACATTTCGGACAAATCTCACTTTTTTTAAGCAAGACGGTGCCACTCACCTTCAGTCAGGTTAAAAAAATATGGTAATTTCCCATAAAACTTTTGTGCAGGCTCTGTGGAAAACCACCAAAGAGGAAGTGATTAAACACAGACGTTCAACATGTACTGTAGCTGTCAAATGTCTGGAGTTGTAGGATCTCCTATAGATGGTGCAGACATTGCAGTTCTTGTCATGGCATTGACCTGAACACACTTACGTCCAGTATCTGTTCATTGTGTTGCATTCGTCAGACATACAGGCCTTTTTCTTTAAGTGTTCCTTATCATCGCTCTTGCAGCTGTTTCGAATTGTTGCTGTTTTCTCCATTTGCTGAAATGTAAAACCGTCACATGTAGTTATTCTCCATTTGTACCTCTAATTGACTTTTGGCAAAATTTCTGTAAAAAAATTTGTTCAAGGTTTAAAACTTTTGAAGATAAGATCCTGAAAATCTACAAGCTGTTACCTCATATCTCATCGTGGAGAATAATCTCAGGTCTTGAGGAGAATCATCAAAGGGAAGCAACTGCCATAACTTTTTTTGTATTAAGTGTACTTTTTTTTAAATACATATATATGCTTTCATGCTCATGTTTACATAACCACTCAACTCAACTGTCTGTCTCGCAACATGTACACAATTATTTGGATGTACAGAATATGTTTGATTATTTAAAGAGCAAAGTGCAGTCAGCAAATATGTATGTTAAGATTGAAGATTGTTTTATTATAACAATATGAAATCATTTTAATCAAATCTCCCAGACATGTGGAAAAGACAAAGCCCAAACAGGGATTTAGCTGCAGGTAAGTTGCATTTACTGTTAGGACAAAAAGTCGATATATTTAACTCGGTGGGCTTTACTGTGTTCTTAAAGGAAGTGGAAGTGATATTTCTCTCCATCAGGTACTCTGATTGCACTGATTGCCTCTGTGTCCCGTGGACATAAACCTTGTACTCATTTACTGAATGTTTGTTCGACACTATAAATGACGTTTTGTTTACATTTTACATCCGATGTCAGAGAAGGTTGCTGTATCACGTAGCTGTTGGTACTTCAGTCGATTGTTAACAGGACTTCTGCTGTAAAGATCGTATTCAGTATTTCAGAAATTCACGCTCTGGGTAAGTTTATATGAAAGCATGTCTTCATGAGGTCGTTGTGCTTTATGTGTTTTTTTTTATTTGTTTGTTTGACATTTCTTGTGCATCTCTTTTATTTATTTATTTATTGATTTGTCCTCATCCAGAACTGCAACTGTAGCTTAGCTGGTTAAAAATATTGTGGTCAATGATGAGACACTTATGTCTATTCTGTATATGTTGCACTTTGTATTTAAGTATTAAATCACAATAAGAAAATAAGTGTATAAAAGTAAAATCTGGTGTGGATATATCTGTAAATATATCATTATTCCTTTCTATATTTTTGCATTCTCTTATAGGGAAATGACATAAAGCTTCTCTTCTATCTCATAGTAAAAATAGAAAACTTTCTGTAAGAAGTGACAATGCAGTGCAGCAGTAAACACACTAGGCAATAATATTATATATTATACTATACTAATAATAGTAATAATTGCTGACTATGAGATTCATCACTTCCTCTGCATGAAATTCTGCAGCATGTCTATGGGCAGAGGGAAGATGATGGTGGAGTTCTTCTCTGCTGCGATGGTGTTGAGGGTCTGCAGGTATCGCAGCTGGAGAGCAGAGGGTGACTCAGCGATGACCAGAGAGGCTTCTTTCAGAGCCCTGGACGCCTTCATCTCTCCCTCTGCAGCAATGATCTGAAACACAGATTAGCCAAGTTTTTATTTTTTATTACATGACCACGTTCGCTCTCGGCGTCCTGTCTGGTTTGGTTGCATCGAGAGGAGATTAGGTTAAATTATTTTCCGCTGCCCTCCTCACCTTTGCTCTGGCCTCCCGACTGGCTTCTGCCTCTGTTGCCATGGCTCTCTGCAGCTGCTGAGGTAACTTCACGTCCTTTATCTCCACACGCTCCACCTTAATGCCCCATGGATCGGTGGCTTCATCCAGAGACTCCTGCAGAGGCGAGGAAATTCATTGACGCTACTATTGAATAACAAACCAGCCTTAGCACCACTTAAGAGTTAGAATTGAATGAACAATCAAGCATGAAACAAATGAGCCAGCTCTTTAGTGGTCTTATGTTTTATGAAAACAGGCTAAGACAAAACTGGTTAAAAAAGGAAAAACCAAAGATCAGGATATCTTTATGTTGTTTAAAACCAAAGGAAGGAAAAAGGGAAAAAGGAGATTGAATACTGGACTTTAATTCATCAGTTAGAAACACTTTGTGTCTTTTTACACATCCATGTTTGTTGGATGTGTAAAGAGGCAAATGTCTGCTTGTTTTTGGATTTTACGCCACCTAGTGGCCAAATAAAAATCTAACACTGCTTTAAGGTAAAAGATACCCCAGAGTTAAAACTCACTGGCCTGTCCACAGTTTTTAGTACCATGAAAATCACATTGAATTTGTCTTTGTGTTTTATTGTCAAACATTTCCTCCATTTATGTTCAACTACTCCTTTTACTAAACTTAACACCCGTGCCTCCCTCACCTGCATGCTGAGTGAGATACTCTCTCTGTCTGACAGCAGCTCTGCCAGGTTTTTGGTACCGAGCACGTTCCTCAGGGTGGTTTGAGCGAGCAGCCGAGTGGACACGTGTGCGTTGGACACGTTGGCCACGGATGAGATGGGGCAGTAGATGCGGAAGTACACCACGCCATCTACGGACACTGTCACCGAGTCTTTGGTTAGGATCTGCGAGGTAAAGGAAGGTTATTTATTTATGACAGAGACAAACTGTGATACAGTCGAATGGTATTTCCACATTTGATTTTAACAGGACACATGCAAAATAAAGCAAAAAAATGTACCTCTTGTGGAGGGATGTCAAAGGACACAGTTCTCAGATCTACTTTCACAAAGTTATCAGTGCAGGGCAGAATAAAGAAAAGTCCTGGAAAGACATAAAGACCCTGCTTTTATTTTTCGTATTCATCACAGTCAGCAAGTGCTTTGGTTATCTTCAATATAAAACAGGATAAAATAACAGTTGTACATCAAACTTGCTTGTAAAAATGACAGAATTGACTGTTTCTGAAGTGCATAAATGTCAAGGTCTAACTGGATCTTGGCTAAGAACCAACTTTCTAACCAACAAAATGAACAGTTTCTGGTTTTTCTTCTTCTCACCACATATACTATACATGTATGTAACACACTGAAAGACAAACCTGGCCCTTTAGGTTTCCTGTCCGTAATCCGGCCAAGTCTGAAAATGACGGCTCGCTCGTACTCGTTCACTATCTGGGTGTTAGAACAAGCCAGCCATGCATAAGAGAATAAAACTAATTAGTATGAAATGAAAAGAAAAAAAAAAACACGTCGACGCATAATTGAACAAAATGCAAATGAATCAAATGCAAGTATTGAAGTAAGTAAGTAAATTAATTTGTTTGCCAATTACACAACAAATTACACAAAAGCATAGCATTACAATATAAAAAATGTGTCTCTACATATTGGCTTTAAGGAGCTGTTACCCTAAATGCCAACTTAAAAACCAGCAGAAACATACAGCATCATAAAAAGTCACAGTTTAGTAGGAGGCCGATCAAAGACAACTAAATGATCCTGGTTTTGTACACCTCTTTTAATGAATAAATTCAAACAAATGTTTTTATCCCAAACATACTTCACTCAAAAAATCCCAGCTGTTGGAACTAGTTAAAGTTTTTCTGCAATAAATTGTTGAAATTTGGTAACAGTTGGTTGGAACAACAAAACAAAAATAGCTGTAACAGATTCACAACCGTCTCAAGAACAAATAGCTGTCTAATCCTTGTCAGTAGGTTACATTGATGAAAATATACTCCACCTTCATACACATAAATATTGTGATTGGGAAGAGTGGTATTATAAAGAGGAGAGATACGATGACCAAAATCCAGCCGAAGCATCCCAGTCTGCCTGAGTTTTTATCTGCAGAGAGAGTGAAAATGTTTGTCAGCTTGTTGCTTGGAGGTGTAGTATTTGCATATGTCACACCTTTGTTCCACACATTGTTCCACATTTCACATCGGACCGAAGCTCATTTTGTTCTCACATTGACACAGAAATACGATCCAGAGTGAGAGCACCTTTTAATAACGGTGACACAAAGCGAGGCGGATTAGATCCACACGTCTCATTTGTGCTTGATGATGTAGTGACGGGAGGTCACGTAACTTCAAATCCACCTGAGTCACAGTGTGGTGTAAAGAAACAAAACTACTGACATATAATATGTGAATTGTTTGCAGTGTGGTGTGCTATTCTCCTTCAGCAATAGAGTAGATATTAGAGAAAAGAGAGCTAACTGTCCAGTCTTAGTCTTAGTTTTTAAGTTAGCATAGGACTATCACCTTCAGTGTTTATTGTTCTTTCTTAGTTAATTAATCACTTCAGAAAATAGTAACATGCACTGTTTTAAGTCATTTAAGTCAAGCAAAAATGACAAACGTCTTATTTTATTCTCCTTCCTCCTTTCTCCTTCCCTACCTGCTCACACAATATTAAAGTGTTGTGACTTTGTGCTCTCACTGTGAGTTTAAAATGAAAAAAAGAATGATAAACCTTTAGTAAGACTTTGAAAACAATTAACCTCATGAGCATAAAACAACATGATTTATAGAAATACAATAGGTAATGTTGGATTAAAGTCATCTTCACTGTGTAAACAAGGAGGGGAAAATTTTATAATTTGAGCATAAAACAATAACATGATTTATAGATTATTAAAATACAATAGGTAATGTTAAATTAATCTTTAATGTGATAACAAGGAGGGGAAATTTTTATAATTTACAGAGGCGCTCCTAAAGCTTCTGGGTCCCTTAAAAACAGCCCACTTGGGGCCCTCAAACAATATGTACTCCTAGCATGTTCACACTGAATAATTCAGACTTTTCACACTCATTCCCATCTTCTTTTTAAAATAAAATCCTGAAAAGCATTTACCTTCGACATTGTCGTCGGCACTGATCTGCAGTTTTCCTTGCGTAACCATGTTGGCGGTGCTGGATGTTGTTGAGATCATTAGTGAGTGTGTTGTCGCTGTAAAGGAGCAGAGCAGCTCCTGTTTACCTGCCTCTTCTCCCCTGCAGGGTGTGATCTGCCCCCCTCCCTCATCACCCACTGCTTTTCATGAGACACGCGCACATAAACTCCCACTTGGTGTGTGGGACTCTTGGGCTCGCCTAGTGGGTGCCAACGGGTAACGTGAACCGCAGAGCTTCTGACCAGCCTCTGTGCGGCTCCTGTATTGGAAATTTTAATGTTCAGGTCTTGTGCTTTTCCATTATTCTCCTGCATCCACGTCCAGGAGCCTGACACCTGTTGAGTGCAGGTTATGAATAAACAATAGGCAGCAGCCAAGTCGTGAAACATGAGAGCTGCTGCAGGCATGAGAAGATGTGTTCGTGCTCGTGTCTTTACTTTCTTATAATGGAAGTTTACCAACGTTTAAAATGTGCAAAAAAAAAAAAAACCCAAGAAGGAGTTTGAAGCAGCATGTGTGAGGCAGGAAAGAGAGAAGAGGAGGGAGATGGATGGAGGATGGTGTAAGTAAACACATTTACCAGAGAAAATACTTCATCTGTTTTAATATTCATTTCAAACTTAAATAGCAGCACGTAAAACCGCCCAGGAAAAAGCAAGTCATTTCTTTAATGCGAGGCAGCACAGTGTGTGTGAGTCATAAGAGCCGACATGTGAGCTGCTGTTAACCATCATTTTTTTCAAGGAGGTCCCTTTAATGGACCGTCACATGACACCTGGTCACGTGACAGCCGGCTCGCTGCAGTACATGATGGGCGCATGTGAATCCATGTTCAGCTGTTCATGACAACAGACTCACTTTACCCTTTTAGAAATGTCACAGAGTTGATGAGTTTAAAATGCAAATGTGAACACTTTGTCATTTTCGGGGAAAAAAGAAATTGTTCTTTTGGTTTAGTCGGAGGGGTCACATCTTATCCCATCATGCTGAACTTGAAGTTCCTAGTAGTTCTTTTTAAACATCAGCTTCCAAAAAATACATGATTCACTTCCTCCTATTTTTCTTTCCTAAGTTTCAATTTGACAATCAATACTTGCAAAACAGACCTCCCAGGCCACAACCTCTTTCAAGATTATTCTTCTTCTTCTATTCGAGACATTAAACTGTAACCTTCATAATTCCACTCATAATAATTTACTTTGAATTGATTTTTACTCCCATGCATCAACATGTTGCTCCCTTTAATGCTGCAGGAGGCGGTTGATGGTTTAGTGTGATCCTCCACAAGTTTTCTTTTTCTTTTTATTGCTTATAAGGTCTTACAAATGGTTTATCTTCCAGGATCCTCTCACAAAGAAGCAAAAAGCCAAATACAGAAAGAAAGTCAAAATGTTTTTTATTTTTTCCAGTTCAATCAAAACAGAGCTGAGGTGCGTAAAGTGCAAAGAGGGTTGTTACGATTTGATGCTCACTGAAAAATGTGCTGTGAGGTCCAGCTAAGCCGAGGTACCATCAGCTGTGCTGAAACATATTCACAGATATTAAACAGAGGCTGATGATGAGATTAAAACTTTATTTGAAGTGACTGTGACCAGCACAGTTACAGACACTGTGCTCATGTTGTTCACAAGATACTCACCATCACACCAAAGTCGTACGGCAGTACTGGATTTTTGTTTTTCCAATCAACCACAAAGACACAATAAAGCCTTTAGTCATCTCATTTAGAAGATACAGCTCTATAGTGTTTCAGCAGAATACTCGCTTCAAGCGTAAAGATCCTCCACATCAGGCACCGACCGTCTCCATCATAAACTTGCGACTGAACTCGTAGGCCAGGAAGAGGGCTCCGTTGGCGGGGAAGGTACGGATCATGGTCGGCGTCAGGCCAGAGTACAGAGCGGTGACCCCTGAGGGACAAAGAGACGCCCACGCAGATGAGTCAGGAACCCCAGCTTGGGAAAATTAATCACAACATGCAGCCGCCGTGTGCAGTCAAAGTCAGAGCGGCGGTGGTGCAACTTTCCAAAGCCTTAAAACTCCAGCTAAGTCCACGTCGCACAAGTTCACGTGGAAATGACATAACATCCTCCCGATCGGGTCGAAAAATATTTCAAAAGTTTTTTAGAGTGATAAAAACATGTTTTAATTCAGCACCTATGACGGGCAAATTCATGCACTTGACTAGAAAGTCAACTACAACTATCAGACCTGTTCTCGCTCTGAGACCAAGTTATTCTGTGCAGCTCCCCATCACGCCAACAGACGGTGCAGATGGCGTGGCATGTGGCTGTGACTCAGTACATTAAGCATGCAGATTACACTGAGATGAGAAGTACAGTTATCGCCAACTCAAGGTTCAAAACTCTCGGTGGAATAAAAATATCCCTCAGAGGCTGCTCTGTGGAGATGTTTTGTCAGTGGCAGTCATAAAGTGCCTAAAGGTCTGCACACAGTGAACTTATGGATCTAAGGACAGATGTACTGTTTTTAAAGTTAACTGATAGTTAAATGGCTTTCAGTGGCTTTCACTTAACGGTTAACTGAGAGTTCATTTGCTTTAAGTAACTACACTTCATATTACGTGATGCTTTGGTGGTTTAAATTCCTCTCAGCACTGAACTTGACACTTCAACGTCCCTGAATGTTTCCACTTCAATGGGCTCTTCAACCTCAGTCAGTGCTTACATCGAACACTTAAACTTAATCTTCAGCTTCTTTCAAGACTTCCACACTATTTCAATTTCTTCCAGCTTTTTTTTTTTTTTTATTGTTTCAACTGAGGAGTTTCAGACGGACACTCTCTTTAATTTCCGTCTTGTTTTTTCTTATATTCTTGATTTTATTTTAGCACCAACTCTCCTCGTATTTAGTCTGTCCAGTTCTGCTCACTTCCTGTTTTATTTTGTATTCCTGCCTCTCCTCACACGTCTGTCACTTGACTTCCTGTCCATGTGTGTTTTCCTGCCTCTGATTATTCTGCTCCTCCCTCATTAGTCTCACCTGTCCCCCGTTAGTCTCCCTACCTGTTTCCTCTTCCCTGTCCCCCACAGTGTGTATACACAGGTCTCTTTCCTTTGTTCCTTGTCGTGTTGTCAGTGTCACCACCCCTCATGTGTTCCTGTGTTTCTGTTTCCTGTCTGTTTGTTGCTACTCGTCTGTTCCTGCCTTACGTGTTCCTCCTGTTTTCTCGTTTCCTGAAATGAAGAGTCATTTTAGCTACTCTGCCTCCGGCCTTGTCTGCATTCTGGGTCCAACTTAACTTTCCCCTGCAACAACCTTGACAGTAAAACCTCAACAAGAATCTTCATGTTTCAAAAGAACTAAGGAATTTCTGATTCCTGAACCATTTGTGAACAGAGAGAAAGCGTCACGTCTTGACAGCGCTGTTCTCTGCTGCACCGAGATTGCTCACTAAAAGCCAGATTACACCGTTGTTGTCCTGCAAACTATCATTATGTGATCACGTGATGTCAAACCGGTCAGCTGTGCTTCCCTTTTGTCACAAACACGCTCTGGATGTAGAAACTTCAGAGACGCTTGAGATATCAAAGAGGAAGGATTTGACGATTTCATCTGTTAAAACGTGAGAACGGTGCTGGTGAATTTGAACTGGAGGTTTAACTCTTACCCTCTGTGCGAACGATGCCCAGGAAGGTCTTCATGAAGCCCTTTTGCCTCCCAGCTGTAGAGTATACCTGGATCCTGGTCTTCACACAGTCTATGGGATAGACCACCAGCCAAAGACAAGCTCCCCCAAATCCGCCGCTGAACATGAGAGGAAGAACACCTGCAAAGAGCAAAAGTATTCTGTGGGAGCAGATCACAGAAACAAGTGCACATCATAAACTTCAAAGATGCCTCATTAAACTTAAATGGAAAATAAGATAATCATACCGATCCCGTCCTTGTCCGTGCCCATGTACTGCGCAAACTGAGACCGACACAGCTCATAGGCCCCAAAAAAGCAGAAGTAACCTGGTATCTCCCTCACGATGGTGGACGTCAGGCCCTGGTAGAAACCCAGCGGACCGTTTGTCTT
The DNA here is from genome assembly GCA_037176925.1 of Amniataba percoides. Classification (NCBI taxonomy): domain Eukaryota; kingdom Metazoa; phylum Chordata; class Actinopteri; order Centrarchiformes; family Terapontidae; genus Amniataba; species Amniataba percoides. The sequence continues at coordinate 5,233,350 of JBAJHX010000049.1, read as the reverse complement.
CATCACCGTCTTCATCACCGTCCACACTGTGCTGAAGTCACACCACAAAACACGGAAGTCAGAAGAGTTATCGCCGGAGACAGAGACGCTCCGCTCATTCCTGCGTCTCTTTTCGGACACACTGACCTCCTCTGTCCGCTCACTATCTTGCCGGACGCCTCCATTTCATGCATGGCCTGCAGGCGGCATTTCACCAGCTCGGTGGGGCAGATCGCCATGGCGGAGAAGATGGAGGCTAAAGACCCCGCGGACGCCTTTTGAATATCACTGAGGAGCAACCAAAAGGAGAGCGAGAGAAGAAATAAACAAGGGTTTTTGCATAAAAGAGTCTTCAGCATCACTAAACATTAAACATGAAATCCCTTCCTGCCAAAACTGCCAATATCTTCAAGATCTCTGAAAACTCAAATGGAGAAGCGTCCGGTGAATGTCCTCAAGATGATTTTTTCTGGGAATGTGGTTACATTTCCTGGTCCAGATCTGATAGAATTGTTTCTGTCTCAAAGAGCTGAAACAAAAAGCCTTTCAGTGCACAAAGTTAAAGTCATTAAATGTCGAGGGACCGGCTCCTGGCTGGAAACCTGAAATGTCTCTGCATGAAGTCATTCAAAGAATCCTTCCCTTTTTAATGTTCAGTTACAAGAAACATTTCATGCTGAACAGTCTTTTCTCGTGCTACTCATGGTGTTCATGTGACTTGCTTATAATGCTTTACAGTATGATTATAATGGTTAACAGTATATTTCTAATGTTTACAGTATGTTATTATGTTTTGCAGGAGGGTTATAATGATTTATAGTTTTATAGTACGTTCTAATAATTAAAAGCATGGAAAGGTTTTTTTTTTAATTTTCTCTTTTTTCAATTCACAGGTTTACAACAGTCTAATTTACACTTTCAGTTTAATCAAAATGGTGTTTACACAAGTGCATCGAATGACAATTTGTCAGCCAGGATATCAGCCAGTCACACGACCAGTTTGTCAGCAAACAGACAGAGCGTCTAATTGACTAAATCAATATATCTTGAATAAATGTTAATAGGTCTCATGTCAGTTAAGATTATTGTTCACTCAAAAATAGTTCCAGCCATTCAGTGGCTTTGGGAGATAAAATCAACAACAAACATCTCTTTCTCTGAGTTAGAAATCAGTGTATCTCCAAGAGGGAAACTTTTGGTAGCTTCACAAAGTTTCTTCTGACTAAAAACTCCTTTAACGCTGAACTCTGACTGACCAGCTGCTGAAGTTGAGAAACATGAAGCAGTTTGGGACATTACTCTCCGCAGTGAAGATGGAAATACAACATTTAGTGTAAAGGTTGATTGATTGACAGTGTAAGTGGTAATTTGGATTTATCATCAAAGAATCAGGCCTCTAACAAGGAAACCGTAGACAAATATGGAATAAAGACGTTCATAATGGTGCAGTTTTCAGCTTATAATGAATCATTTTTGGTCTACTACTATTAGAAATACACTGTATACTGCGTGCATACTAAAAATAGAATGATATGATAAAGCCTGATTTAATTGATTCCCTTTGCACAATCGTTCATGGTGACACAATTTACTGCTCAGGGTGTGAACAGAGGAAGTGGCAACTCATGGAAAGCATGCAGGAAATCTAGGAAGTCACTCTGACGGTCTGGAAACGACACTAAAGAACTATGGTTTTGTTAATATTTGCTATATCACACAGTTCGGAGACAGCGAAATGTGCCAGACCTGAGATCGGCCCCTTTATCCATCTTGGACACGAAGCGGACCACATCCTGGCAGAGGCCGTAGCTCAGGAAGAGCACGGCGTTCTCGCTGATGTTGGCCACGAGGGCCGGGGTCGACCCTTTGTAGAGGCCGCGCAGTCCCTCCTGCCTCAGCGTGGACACGAAGCAGTGGACGAAGCCGCGGTACATGGTGGGGAAGGACTGCATCTTCACCTTGGTGGTGTCAAACGGTTGACCGCTCATCACGCAGGCCGTCCCGCCTGAGGAGGGATTTTAAGATGCAGACAAAGCAGGTGACATTTGGCCCTGCAGGAACCTGATACATACATACAGACCGACTGACGCTGCTGACCTCAACACTTCTCCCTGACCAAGGTCAAAATCCTTAAAATATAACTCATCAAGAAACTCACTGTGTGGTTCCCTTTATAACACACCACGATCTGAATGGTGTTTCAGTATGACTAACAAGAATTACAAGTGAAATTAACACATAAAGTAGACTGAGAAGAAATTAAGATCAATAATTTGACTTTTGATTGAAGTAACTGAGGATTTGTAGTCTTAGATAGATAGATAGATAGATAGATAGATAGATAGATAGATAGATGGATACTTAGATAGATAGATAGATAGATAGATAGATAGATAGATAGATAGATAGATAGATAGATAGATA
>JBAJHX010000049.1:5191243-5230847 GCA_037176925.1 Amniataba percoides | reverse complement strand
AGATAGATGGATACTTAGATAGATAGATAGATAGATAGATAGATAGATAGATAGATAGATAGATAGATAGATAGATAAAGTTGACTCACCCATTGCTCCAGCTGAGAGGTCAATAATCGCCTGGATCACGGGATGTGGAGCCATGGTGATTCAAAAGATGCTGTGAACCTGAAAATATGAACAACTCAAGGCACTGAACATCCTCACCATCACCCCCATGCTCAAACAGGAGTAACAGTAAAGTCAGCAGTGATCTGAAAACTACAATAAGAAACATAAGATAACATAAGAAAAAAGAGATGAGAGCTCACCTGTGATCTCCTCAGTCTGCTGCTGTGAGAGTGTGTGAGGTGTGTGTGTGTGTATGTGTGTGTGTGTGTATTAAATCAGTCAGTGTCCTCCAGGCTGTCACCACGTTGCCCCGTGAGTAAGATGAGCCCCAATGAGTTCAGACACACACCCTGCCCCGGAATTTAAGTTTCCTTATGAGCATCTCAGTTCGCATAACGAAACTTGGATTTTAAGGAAGTGACCGGACAGCGCTCAAAAGTCATTTTAGCCTCACATCCATCCATGTCCGCGTCTGATTTCTTAGCGTGCTTCCGTTTTTCCTCGCAGACGCTGGTGAAATATGCGCGCAGGTTGCAACAGGTCGTTCCTGCTGTGCGCACTTTACGCACGCAGGGCGCACGGAGGAGGCGCGGCCAAGACACCCAGAGGAAGCCGCAATAATACAGGAAACAATTCATTAAAGAAAAAAAAGTAGATCATTACAGGCGTGAAGCCACATCGCTATGATTTTAATTGTCACACATTATTCACACTACAGAGAAAGATATTATTTTCAAACATCATTCAATCAAAACAGAGTTGGCAGTGCATTTTATTTTGAAAGTAATCAATTCTGCACGGTTTTATTTTGATGAACTTTGATGCAAACTGCGCATTTGATATGATGTGTGACTACTTAAAGCACAACAGCGGATGATTTTTAAATATTTTTTTAAGTCACATAGATGATCTTTAAAAAGAAATGAATCGCTCTTTGGTGATGTGTTTATCCTCTGTCCTGAACGAGGAAGAGGAGATGCTGTTGTAATACATGACGGCGGCCACAAGATGTCAGTAAAGTCCACAGTTGGCTGAGGACGCACAAACATTCAGGTTCGGAGACAGTCTCAAATCCCTGCTGTCTATCAAAACACTCAGAAAACTATAAAAACTATACTATTAAAAAAAACTTTTTAATGTAACACTATTTATCTCTGTGGGGTGTCTTTTTCAATTGCAAATGTAGGTTGCAATGGCATCACAAATATATTAAATACAAACATTACATACAAAAGATGACGTGTGTTGGGATACTGATGATTCAGGTAGTAGAATTAGAAGATGTTTTCACAGTAATTAGATTTTTATCAAGAAAACAGTGTGTTTTTTTTATACATCCAAATCCATACATCTTGTTGATGAGATGGAGGGAAAACTGAGGAACTCAATCACTTTTCATCAGCAGCTTTACATTTTAAAATCACTCAGACAGAAGAAAAAAAGTTCTTTTTTTATGGGAGGGGTGAGACGATCAGATGAGGTGTTTACTACACCAAAGAATGAAAGCGAGCTTTTTTTTCTTTTTTATATTATAATCACCCATCTCTCTCTCTCTCTCTCTCTCTCTCTCTCTCTCTCTCTCTCTCTTTTCTTTTTTTTTTTTTTGGAGACCTCTCATTGGCTCTCCGGTCGCGTCGATCAAAATGTGGGCGGTGTCGGCGGACAAATGATAGTTCCAGTAAGTCCTCACATGCTGAACAACAGCAGAGAGTCAACAGGCTGCTCGGCGCGCAGACGGAACATCAGCAGGACGAGCCGGGAGGAAAACACACACACACACACGCACACACAACTTTTATTTTTAGTCGGGGAAGACTTTTTTCTGATTTTTTGAAACACTTTTTTTTATCATCACTGCTGTTCAGACTCACTTCCACCGGCTTGGGATGTGACTGCGCGCAGACTTTACGCACAGGCGGAGCAGCTTTCCTTTTCTTTTCTTTCTCACTTTCTGTTATTTCTAAGGAAGACCTGACCTCGCTCCCTCCGCACTTCAAAAGGCGAAGTTGCAACTTTTGAGGCCACACTTCCATGACATTGTAACACCCCCCTCCTCCTCCTCCTCTCCCCTCCCTCTCTCCCCTCCTCACACCTCTTCGACCATGGCGGAAGCGGCACAGCAGCCGCACCTGGTGGAGATCGACCCGGACTTCGAGCCCCTCCCGCGGCCCCGGTCGTGCACCTGGCCCCTGCCCCGGCCGGAGTTCATCAACCCGGGCGACTCCAACACGTCCTCCCCGGTGCCGTCCGTCAAACAGCCGCAGCAGCAGCAGCAGGAGCCGGACTTCATCAACAACCTGAGCCTGCTGGAGGAGAGCGAGGACTTCCAGTGTCCTCCTCCGCCCCCACCGCCTCCCCATCACCCCCATCCTCCTCAGCATCAGCATCACTCGAACCTCCCGCATCACCATCACCACCACCACCACCCTCATCAGCAGCAGCAGCAGCAGCAGGTGCCTCTGCTCCCCGGATCATCACCCTCATCCTCCACCACCTCCAACACCGCCACCTCCTCCTCCACCCCCCCGTCCTCCTCCTCCACCTCCTCCTCCAGCTGTGCGGCCGCAGCAGCCGCCGCCGCCGCGCAGAGGAAGAGCAGCTCCTCGCGGCGCAACGCGTGGGGGAATATGTCGTACGCGGACCTGATCACCAAAGCGATCGAAAGTTCCCCGGAGAACCGCCTCACCCTGTCTCAGATTTACGACTGGATGGTGAAGAGCGTGCCTTACTTCAAGGACAAAGGGGACAGCAACAGCTCGGCTGGGTGGAAGGTACAGTTAGTTTGTTTTGGTTTGTTTGTGAACTTGTTTCGTGCAGGACTTTGTGAGTGTGTGTTGTGCAAAGTTTGCCTCCAGAGTGTGTGTGTGTGTGTGTTGCTGAACAGTGGAGCTGACAGGAGCTTCATTGTGCTCCATGCCATTTGTTTTTATCTCCTGTGGTATCTCTCAAACACCCCTACAGGGCTTTTTCTGGGGTGTTTGATTGTCACATTATTATAATTTTTTTAGGTCAGGGTTGATTTTTTTTTCTTATCTCCATCATCACTGCTGCATCCATCTCCTGCAGGGACTTCTGCTAATCTTTGCATCAGATCCTTACTTGCCCTCCCCCGCAACAACTCTTTCACCATCCACCAAAGAAAGAGCATGCATGAAGAAGTTTAAGTGGCTCTTGAGTCACTCATGGTCTTGTGAAATCGTATCTCCCTCCATTGTCATCCATCCACCTCATGGCAATCCAGTGCACTGAGCAATTGCTGCCATGACATTAGACAGTCATCTGACTTCTCCCTGCAGTATGTGATTTATATGAGTCTGCTGACTCAACAGGGGTTTTTTCTTCTCCCCCCTCTCTCTCTCTCTTTGCCTTATTGCTTCTCGCTCAGCTCTTACTACTTCTTGCTCGGCCTCTCTCTCTCTCTTCTCTGTATTTGTCTCTGCTGATGTTTTCTAAAAAATGTGCGACAGATTTTCGGGGGCCCAATCACAGTTTCCCATGTTGGCGTGCGTTCCTTGAAAGTCGTCTGTGTCGTAAGGAGACAACAGAGCCACTCACGCTGTCCTGGAGGCCGTCCAAAACATTACACAAGAGAGAGGGTGTGTGTGTGGGGAGGGGGGACTTCAAAATTTCTGATGTGGTGTGACAGGCCCTCCCACTGAACGCTATTGAAGGGCGTAAACCTCCCCTTTGGAGACGCATAGTTTCAGTGGTGTCTGACAATAAATTGATGACAGTCTACTCTCCCAGCGGGAAATCATATTGAGCCTGTGGTCACATAGGGAGAGATTTATTACAACTTCCCTCTGTTAGAGGCTGTCTGGGTTGCACATGAAATTTAAAGCAGTTGTGGAGTGTTTTTTTCTTTTTCTATTTCTTTTTTTTTTGTCCTCCCCCCTGTAAGAGCAGGCTTCCATGTTTGAGTCATGTGCCGAGAGATGACACACTCACAAATGCCAACGAGAATGTCTTTTGTCATGTCTGCTTTTAAAACCTTTTTTAAAGCACATACATACATACAGCTTTCATTGACGCCCCAATTCGACATTCATCCGTTGGACCCGAGCGTTTAGGAAAATCACAAAACTTGTCAAACTTAATCCTGTCAGTCAAATGACATGGGAGTGGAAAATCCCTCAGAGTGTAATACTCCCAGTAAACAAAGCAGGCGCTGGGTGGACGTGTTGCTGGTGTGCTGATGTTGTCCAAGTCGGTCTGGTCCTTCAAGGAAAAGCAACTTTTCCCTCCATTTATTTACCATACGCATTGATATTTTAAAAGGTTGAGCAGCTCTTCTACTCTTGCCATTGTGAATAATGGACATAAAAAGTGCCATAACCCAGAGTGGCACACAGATCAAACTTTGAGCGTGGTGCACATGCGTCTCTGATAACAACATCAGCACAGGACGGTCACGTTTTCTCTTGTTCTTGCCTGAAGGTAGCAAAGATGTTGTTTTCCAGTGACCACTAAGTAAGGCTCATCCCAGATTCTTATGTTATTTCATCAAACAAAATCATGCATTCGTTTGGGGGATGAAAACAAGATGCGTCTCCGAGGGTCTGAGGGTAATGCTGAGCGAGTTCGTGGAAGCCAGCGGGGATCTGAAGCGACAAATAAAAGAGTCCGTAGACAGCTTGCCGCAACCTCAAAAACACAAACACCTACAGAGTGGGAGTGTGTGTCACGTAGAGTCTGAGTTTGCAGATTATCAGCAGAGAAAAAAAAAATCATGGCTGGCGTTGATTCTAAAAGGTTGTCTCCATTATTATTTTTAGCTTTTTTTTTTTTAAAAATGGCGTGATAAGCATTTTTGAAGAGAAAATGCACGGCCCCAGGAGTGTCAGCAGCGGTAGCAGCACCTCAACAACCATGAAAGGCAGCTTCGGTCGGCACTTTCTCTCTCCAGTTATAGTGTAATTAGGAAGTTATTATATAGCAGAGCGCAGTTCAGACAAGGTGGCGTGAGTTAACCTTCTCCAGCATCATTACCTACAACGGTAGATCATTTACGTTTTGTAGAGTCACGGCGGCAAAGGCTGCGAGCACGTCTTTGTTGTTCCTCATTAATGTGAATCAATAAATGGTGGGGTGAGGGGGGACGTGTCTCGGTGTCACTCCGTCCATTTAACAGTCACGGCGTGATTGGCGGCCTGAAAAGAGGCGTTGAGCCGCCGCCTGGGCTTGCTGCTTATCCTGCCATGTTGGGGGTGTAGACTGAGTAATACTGTGGGAAAGCAAAGTGCCATTCACTGCTGCGAGGGGAGTTATTCATAGAGCTCCCCTCGGCTCCTCACAGGGGGGCCTATCACACATTGTCTCTCCGGAGCGAGCTTACTTATGAGGCGGGCAACGGCCAGAGAAGAGCCGAGGAAAAAAACGTGACAATGTCAAATGGTAATTTTGCGGCCAGACATGTGCATGTTTGTGACGTCCCTCCTTCACTGGCCTTGTGATTTAAGAAGAAACTTCCAGACGGTTTTTATTAATCCGTCAGTTGTTGTCTGCATCTAACATTTACCAAAATATTTATTCTCAGAGATGAATTGCGTTTATTTATTTATTGCAGTAAAATCCTCAAGTACACCTTTTTTCACGTCGGACCGCCTTGTTATATTCTGTCTCCACTGAGGCCACATGACTGGATTGGAAACATGAAAACATGCAAATCGTGTGGCAGGCCTCATTCCAAAGACGCCAGCTTTGCAGAACGACTCTAGACACTCGAAACAAAAGCAGTCAAAACAGATTAACTTTTTGTTTTGTTTTGTTTTCAACTCGGTGAACCTTCAAGGGAGAACGAAACAAACACGCTCCGAATGAGAACTATACACATGCTGTGTGGTTTGTGGAAATATTGGGTGGATTCACTGGTTAGGTGTTGAGCCATACGCAGGCTGAAGCTTGAGGCGGCGTCCTCTGTGCTGCGACTGAAGTCACAACACAACCTGTTCAACGCCTCAAAACACTTGTTTGGATTCACTTTGGGCTCAGACTTTTTGAAGTTAACCGGAGATTGTTTGTCCATGCGGGCTCACCTGAAGTGAACGGGCCGAAGCACACGAAGCTTTCATTAATCTGTAATTAAGGCTGTCTGCGCTGTAATTGTCGAGGCCGAGCTTGTTTCTCGGCGTTGCTGATATTCCACAGCCGGTCGTGTCTGAACTGAGTCACGACAGCCTCCACACTTCTCAGGCCGTCTGCGACAGTGTGAATTTTGAGGACAGTTGTGCCAGGTGGGACTGGCTCGGTGAAGCTCCTCCAAGCGGACTGGACACTGGCCCTGGCACGGGGACGCCATCCAACAGGAAGAGGAACAGATGGCGCAAATGATGTATCACCGAAACCTCTCTGCAGAGCCGGTTATTTATTCCTAATACACCCCTTTACCCAGCAGCCTGCCTGCTTTTATTTTCTTTATTTCATGCCATCAAATGCAATCAATTGATGTATTTCACGCAGCGCACATGCAAACAGCCCGTGTGCGTTAATACAGCACAAAATACAGTACACACACTCATCCACGCACACCTGCCAAAAATCTGTTCTTTCTTGTATTTCTCTACTATACGTACGTCACCGCAGGATAAATATTTGGTTTCAGCCGCTGGAGCTGGATGGCTCAGGCGCTCTTTGATGTCAGTATCGAGATCAATTCGGTCGTGGGCTCCCTCTGTACACGCCGCTCTCTTGACCTGAAATTCCTCGGCCCACGCTGGTAAACACTCCCACGGATTTTAAAACAAACTGTGCTGGAGCAGACAAACACGTATGTCGGAGCAGATTGTACGGGGAGTGACACGAGGGTCATTACCATGTAAATGCCCCCATTGATTCCAGTTCCTCTCGGGCCTTACAGTAAACACCGCAGGTACGAGAGGCTCGGATGGGTGCTGTCTCCTGACCGATGTTCACGATGCTGTTGTTTGAATTTAGTTAAAGTAGTCTCATTAAAGTAGCCAAACATTTTAGTTGGTTTAGTTACATTAACAGCATAAAGAGTCCATCTAAATATGTGCAGAGTCCAACCTTTGTGAGCTCTACTTTGCCAGGATAAGCTATCCTGTGAGTCTCAAACATTTCAAGGAAGTTAAATCCCATTAACCCGACTACAGACGGGTCAGTACAGGATTTCTGAGGCCAGTACGGTTATTGATATTACAAAGTTAGAAAACAATGATAATATATCCTCTGTTGGTACAATTTATAACATAAAATAAGACAATCTCAGCGGGGATTACTTGACATATAATAAGTTGAAAATTGTACCGATGCTTTATGCTCAACAAACTACTATGTGACAACTTGAACTCAATGAACTTGTGCTGTGCTGGAATTTCTTTTCGGCCTATGTGCTGTCCTGATTTATCACTCTCTCTTCGTCTGGGAGCCTCTTTGCATCGCGTCGCCTGGCTGTTCCTGTGAATCAGTATTTACATACCGCGTATGTAAAGGGGTTTCTTCTGTGGTCTTTACCCCGCTTAGATAGCCCCGTTTTGTTGCGTTATCTTTAATCATTTTAGATGGTTTCTTTTGCGTGTGGTGCAACCAGCTCAGAGCACGGAGCCGGTTGTACTTTGTCACCAAACTGCTTGTTTCTCCGGGGCTGAATGTGTATTAGTAGGACAGGGAGCTGGATAGAACAGCAGCCCTCCTGTTTCTACTGGTTTGACACACACATACACACACACACACATACAGACACACACCTCTCACACCACCCTCCCACTCCCACCAACACCCCCCAGAGGCAGTCGAGGAGTCCAACCTTGGCATTGCCCCAAGACATGAGGGGCAGCTGTGTTTCTCAGGCAAAGAGCTGGAGGAGCTCTCCTCGCCCTCCTCCCCATTTCCTGCCTGCGCCGCCTGCCTCTCCAGCTTTGTTTTTTTTTTTTTTCTGCACAAAGCGTGACACACTTTAGTGTTTCGAAGGGTTAACAGATCTCTGCCCCCTCCTCTTCAGTGAAAACCCAAGGAGCTAACCGCTTACTGTCTGAAAAATTAAGAGATAAAGAGAGAGAGAGCAGCAGAGACCCAGAATGCTTTAAGTTCAGACTGGGTGACACTTGTTAGGAGTTGCATAACAAGACATTTACTGGAATCAGGGAGCCGCAGGCCAAAGTCTGGTGCCACTGGTTAGTCAGCGGAACTGTGAGGCACTGTGTTAGAGATATGTGGGACGCAAGTATCCTCTGTGTGTGTGTGTGTGTGTGTGAGCGAGCACATAACCTGGGCCTCATAATTAAAGCCCTGCTGCTGGCAGATGCACAGACACGATGGCAGACAGACAGACAGACAGGCAGGCCGACACAGGGAACATTCCTGCACAGGCTTTTATATCTTTTTTATTGTGGCGCGATATTCTGACTTTCCTTTTTACTCCCCAGACGATTTTAATCCAGTATCCCCTTACAACTACTTTTTTTTTTCAATGCTCCCCCTCCCTTTTTTTTTTTGATGTGCTGAATCACCATAGCTGGCACACCACAAGTGTTAAAAAGCAGCTGTGAGATATCGATGAATACCACCTGCAGTAATGTGCAGTAATGATTATATTCATCAGAAATGAACATATTGATGATTTATTGTATGCATTTCTCGCGCTTGAGAAGATCCCTACAGCACAAGTAGATCCACTTTTTTAGGCGTTTTGGGTACAAAAATATTGCCATGTTGGAGGTGACGTAACTCTGCCCATCCACAGTGATTTGATTGAGTAACAGTGTGAAACTTGTGGCCCCACAGATTATTTCACAACCCCCGGTTTTCCTTCTGTCCCGCTGCACATTTGTTTACCTCCCAGCCGCGGCATCAGTACTCTCTGTTATTGTCTGTCTCTCGTCCCCTCGAACCGAGAAACATTTTAGGATATTAATCACTGACCCAAACCTCAACTGGCAGGGGGAAAAAAGAAAGAGAAAAAAGGAGCAGGAAAGCAGGTCAGTGTGGCGCAGCAGGGATATCGAATGGTGTTTATGCCTGCGTGCAGCACACGTGTGTTTATTTGTGGATCCAGCCATTCTGCAGCGATGAAGTCACGTCGCTTCGGCCTCAGAACGAGTACCGTAATCGGTTCCACGTGCCGCTGCCGTCTGGGTCATCGTTTTTCGCGGTAAAGTTTAGACGGTGGCGACAGAAGCTGTGAGGGGCAAACTGCAGCACACAGGGAATCGCACATGCCTTTAAAACTCCAGATCCTGGGGCCAAACATCACTCAAGGTTTTTTCTGTGTCAAGAACCGTCTGATGGTGCCAGTCGTTTTAGATGCCCGAGAAAAAAACTTCTTTCAGATCCTTTTTTAGTTCATTTTGTGATTGTTTTGCTGCGTGTTGTAGCAGAAAATGAAAGTTTTGGTTCCATTATCTTGCTGCTTTTTGGATTCCTTCCCAAAAAAGAAAAAAAACCATTTACCATTAGATTTTAAGAATACAAAAGCATCATTATACAGCATCATTTGAATCCTTTGTCACATTGCTTTTTGCTTAGCTGCCAGCTGTCAGAGCCCAGCACTGTTTCTTCAAAAAACTGTTAAAGTTTTTAAGTTAAACACACTTAATTTGATCATAATCTGTTAAAATTATGTATGTGCACTGAGCTGAGGAACACGAGCTGACATGTAAGTGATATTTCCAAGGTCAGCAACACTGCCGGTGCTACAGGCAATAACTCCACACTTACAGAGCACTTTATCTCACTGGAAAGGACCCAGGAAAATCCCCGTCAAGTGCCCCTTTCATTTAGCGAATTCAAACAAATCATGTCAAACTCGAACGCGGGTGTTTCCAGCCCACCTCAGACTCTGGCACCGCACAACCCCGCGGCTCTCGTGCCAGGGTTTTTGTTTTGTCAGTTCTCTTTTCTGGCCGTGGACCAGAGGGGAGATCATGAAGCGAGCGTAGCGTCCGGTAAACTGGACGGAGAGAGTGAGTTATACAGAGAAAGATACCAGCAGAGTTCAACAGGACAGAGAGGAAACAGAGATGCCCACGCAGGCTGCTTCACTCTGGAGTCAGAAATAAAAAAAAAAAAAAATGGAGTTGACATCCAGCACCGCGGTCAGGTAAACAGTCATTTAGGATGAGTCAGATTGTTTTGTTTTTCTCAGTGCGGGTTTGGTAGTAGCAGGCCGAGAGCACGTGACTGTCTGTTTTGGCAGTGGGTTTGCCCAGGCATGGCAGTTTGCTTCACAGAATATGCTGCTGCTCTGTCTGCCATCACAACTTCTCATCAGTCTGAAAAAAAAATTGGAAAAATCTCCTGCGGGGTTAACAGGAAGGCCTCGGCATTGTTTTACGGCGTGAGAAGAGGAAGTGCAATATGGATTTTAAAGAATTTCACCATTCAAATGAGAAGTGAAAGCACTGATCGCTTCTTCACACATGAAAAATGTGGTGTCCCGTCAATTGTGTGTCTGTGTGTGTATGTGTGTGAACTGGCTGCAGGCGCGCAGAGCAGCAGTTTTATGGGACCGCTCACTGCTGAGGGCCCCAAACCACAGGCATTACCCAGACCCACATTGTTGTGCAATTCCCGCCCTAAAGTGATTATGCGCGGTGCCTGTCAGGCTGGCCCGGCATTATCACACAATCACACATGCAATCAGGCATGTGTCATTGTGTTCACATACATGAAGGCCCGCTGGAGGTCCGCTCGCATGGCATGGGTGGAAATCAAAACGCGCACTTAAATCAGAAGCGCCGTTTTGTCCGTGCGTCAGAGAGGCAGACAGGTTCCCCGCTTCTGTTGTCAAGGGAACTACTAGTTTGTTTCGAGGTCAAAGTGCGTAACAGTGTAACCGAACCGCCCTCAGGAGTGTTCAGTTTAGGGTTTGCGCCAGTGTTGCGACATTGCACCGCCATTGTCTGCTGTTGTATGGCAAGGCTCTCGACTGACGTAGTGTTTATAAAAGAAACACAGAGAGGTTACCAGCAGTTGGGTTTCACTTAACATTTGCCTCCGAGAGCACATGCTGCGCGGACTAAAACTGAATTTGTTCAAAAATTGCTTTCCAGTCCAAAATAGATTCGGGTTTGCAATTTCCGAACCATGTCTGGGATGTTATTATTTTATCGCTGTGAAAAAATCATTTTTTGGAGGGTATGCGTGTATGTGTGGACTGCTGCTAGATATGAATGTTGCTGTAATGTGTTTTAACATAAACTTTCTGGACAGTTCGATGAAGGTTCCCTGCGTTGGTCCTTATTCAGGGTTCCTGCGTCGGGTTTTAGGAAATGCAGTAGTGCAAGTCAGACAGATCAGACATGCAGCCACACGTGGACTCATTTTTCTCTCAATGAATCACTCGCGTTGCGGTTGAAGCAACTGACAAGAATGATACCAAAGAAGAAAGGGATCTCGGCCCGTTGACGTCAGGACGTCGGGGTGTTGTGACGTCGCGTTGAGAATCCGGAATCATTGTTTTCATCGTCATTTGAGATTTTGTTCAGATTGAACTTGACATGTAATTACTATTTCACCAACGGCAGAGGTTGAGAAATACTCGAAGTTGGAATGGAGCCATGTGGGTGAAATGGAAACTTCAACAGCTTTAATATGGTTGTTGAGCTTATATCATCGGTTTTATGTAACTAATCATTAATCTCTATCTCTGCTGAAAACAAAAACAATATTATCTCAAGGAAAAAAAAGTTCAGTTTAATGGGGCTCATAGTGAACATAATAAACAAGTTTCCTCTGTCATTATTCTTATTACCATCATCTGCCTCGTATTTTAGTTATTGTATTTTTCCTTTCTATTATTTTAAATATTTCCTACATCAGCGCCTATAACTGGCTAGAGTGATTGCATGAATTATCTGTGTGAATCTTTGTGAATCTGTTCCTCTCCCTTCCCAGAGATGCAAATTTGAGCCCCTGGCTGACAGGAAGTGGGTGCTTTGAAAGCAGTAGCAGTGTAGGGATGTCATGAGGAGAGGAAGCAACACCGAGCGTGACGGCAGATTCTGTGACTTCTTCCTCTTCCAATGTTTCCTTCATTTTTTTTTACTTTTTTAGTTCTCTCTCTTAGCTCTTCTCAGAGTTGGGAAATTAATGAGCGGCCTCTAAATGATCATTTTAAATTCCTGTATTGAGCTAAATGACACCGCGAGAGCGTCACTTAAACAGAGCCAAAGTAAATGCGGCGTGAGGCTTTGGTCCTGTCCTGACTTGTGCCGGTGCCAGCTGGGTAATTTTTTTCATGGATTTTTTTCATGGATACATACATACACACCAATGTTCAAGTTCCAGGAAATCTAAAATTAATATTAGCACCATGACACATAAGAACACACTTATGATGTATTGAATTTGATGGCACTGGTGCTTTTGGTGCAAGATGAGAGACTGACATATATTTATTTTTTTTGGCACGTGTCACTGTTATTTCCTTTCCATAATGAGGCCGTGAAAGAAACGTAATTTGTGATAAAAGCACCATACTGCCTCTACTACGTGAGCGTGAGTCATGCTAATTTTGTCTGGCAAACAGGTAAGTGCTTTCCGGCCCGACGCACGGACGACAAGAAAAATCTCATGCAGAAAAGGTTAAACAACAACCTGTCAGCCGCAGACACTTGTTGCCACTCAGGCTCAGTCTCAACTATGCAACCAAAAGTCCCTCCACAAAGGAAAGAAATCAAGAAGTAGCCTGGTTAAAAAAACAAACAAAAAAAAACAGCTTCTTAGAAATCTTTTTCTGGACCAAAAAAGAACCAAAAACAAAATCATGGTTGTTTGTGACTTCAGATTCGGGACATGATATTAGAGTCAGTCTCTCATTTGGTAACATAATTGGGAATATGCAAGCGATGTCCTTGTTTAATTTTGGTGACATTTCTGTTGCTCAACAGCTTCACTTTTTACACATCAAAACGTCAGTATACAGCCTTGTTTTTTTTTCACGAAGACAGTTTATAAGTGCTCTTATTTATTTACAGTGCGATAAAACAGCACGTAAAAGAAGCTTACGGACGAGAAATCCCCTCGACTGCGGAGATTTATTGTTGGAATCAACATCCAACCATAAAAAACAGCTCGGGGATATCCCCGTGTTTGCCAGGTTGAACTGGGGTGACAAGCATATAAATATAACTCGCCAAACACTCCCCCAACCCTCCCACTCACCCTCCCTCCCATGGTGGGTCAGGCCGATGGACGCAGGCCGCCACACAGGCACCCGGCCCGCGGTCCGCACACTGCATCTTTATCCGGGCAGAGCAGGCAGCGGCCCAGCCCCGCCGCTCCTGCTGATCAGAGGCGAAAAATATCCACCGCTCCACAGACACAGCTCTGTGCATTTACAGACCGGCATTGTGTCGCACATAGCAACACATGCACATATTTTAGCATGGCAAGCTTAGCCAGCACAACCCGGTCCCTGTCTGCACACATGAGCTGCGTGCTGCTCGAGTCTGAGTCAGGAAATCAGCGAGCACAGGAGAGGGCTCAGCGTGCGAGCGCCGAGCTCCAGCCGCTGCTGGGACGTCACGTTAAAAGTGCGATTAGGGGCTGTTGTAAACAACATATGAATAATCCTGGAAAAAAATACAAAGAGAAATGTGAATCACTTAGTTTCTCTTGGCAGTGCAGCTGACGTTTACAGGCATTCGAGGTCAGGCGACATGAGGGCAGAGTGGGTAATCAGTCAGAGGAAGAATTAGTAATAAAAGCAGTTCAAGTGTCAGTTGTTAGTTAATTGAATTACTTTTATAGCAGAGTGGGCAGTAAAATGATGACCTGATATGATCATATTGTTATACTGCAGTGATATTGAAAGTAAAGGTAAGACAGGAGGCACTAAAGTCCACATTTCTAAGCCACGACGTGCTAATTTAAATGGACTTATGGTATCGAAAACTTGACATTTTTACAAAGTGAGAAGATGAAGATGCTTTTTTGTGAGTCTGAAGAAGCTTAAGAGGAGAAGCAAGCAGTGAAGATGAATCAGATCGGGATTGTTTTGTTCTCCTGCATCATTGTTTTATATGTTAATTGCAGCACCGCAGCTCTAGTCAACCGCATCTTTTTTCTTATTATCCTGCCGAAATGAGAGATTAGATTTTAAGGTTTATAGCCAAGATTTTGGCTTTCTTTTTTTCACTCATCAAACTTTTTGACTGTTTGTCTTGTTAATTATGTAGTTTAAAGTATGAATGTACGATCGCTCGCTCACTCATTCAGCAAAGGAGCGATTTGTCCAAATGTGCCAGACCAGAGGAAATAGCAGATTTATTATTCCCTCACCAAGGGTTAGGGTTAGGGTTTGTTTGGATCCATAATGAGGGAAATCATAAGTGGCAGACTTTTTCGAAGATGTACAGTAAGAGCCGTATCCGCCATTGTAATCCCTGCTGGAAAAGCCTACCTGGATAAGGGCCCCCTCTTTCCTTTTTCCTCTTGTTTTGCCCAGTCAGACTACATAGTTTTGATTAGGAAGTAGTGGCTCTTGAACCCACTGTTTTCTTCAGCCGGTCCTTTTGCGTTGCACCTACCGGGGGCCTCATTCTGCAGCGTTCTACGCAGAAACCAGAGGCATCGGTGGGATCAGTATCAGGACCGGCCAGCTCTTCCTGTGCGGATACAATGCAGCAGGAAGTTCGCTAATAGCCCCCCTGCTCCCTCTCCTCCGCCACTCGTCTCACACTGTCATACGGCGATGAAAGATCCTGGAGTGTCAGTGGCTTCGCCGCTTCTCACCGTGCGCACAGAACCACTAAAACTATTTATTATTTGTCTGCAGCGTCTGCGAGACCAATCAATCTCAAGCTTAACCAATCACCATCCGCTCAGGCTTCCAAGTTCAGCTGTGTGTGTGTGTTTGGTGGGGGGGGCGGGTTGTCGGTCGCACTCAGATTCCTTGCAGAGGATTGTGAAAAGGAGATCCTGCCAAGAGGCCGTCAGTAAATACATTTGCAGACAGATTTGCTTCTGCATGACTTGCGTTTTTCTGCCCCTCCATCTGCGCTTTACGACGGTCATATAACCACGACGTCGCATCTGACAATGACCATTTTGAAGAGGTGCTTTCCTGGAAGACATCGACGACTACTTGGACTCACAGAACTCCAAAGTGAATTTAAGGAGCTCCACACTGAGCGCCCTGTGTCCGGGCCTCGTCTCTCCCCTCTCTTTGCCAAATTTAATCATTGGAAGTTGACGTCAGCTGGCAAGAAAGACAGACTTTTTTTTTCTTCTTTTTTTTTTGCTGCAACACGAGTGTGCGATCAGCTGTGGCTCAGTAGTGTTCGTGCATGATGTCCTAAAGGAGCAAGTGAAAAAGGACAAGGGGGGAATAGAAGACTAGTAAGTGGGCGGGATGGAGGGAGAGGGCAGCGATAGCCTATTTTTGGTCTCGAACCATGTCCTAGGGTCAATTTCCATTTTTAATCCGACGCTTTTTAAAAACAGAAACCGTGGCAAAACAGATTTCTTTTTATACATGGCCACTAACAGTGACACCTTTATGCTTTCCCGACCGGTCGAACCCGAGGCGCTGTCCTGTGTTGCTCGCTGCTACGCAACATTAATGGCAACAATCATTTCCTTTTCTCCGGGCTGTTATAATGAAACCGAGGGTATAAATAATAAAGAGGGCCCGAGGCTTTACATTTCCTGTGCTCTGCTTTTTATATCCACTGCCTTTTATGATCATTGCTGTATTGACTTTAGTAAATAGGTCAGTGATTATCACTGGTCAGTCCAATATTGGTGCAGATGATAACCTATCAAACTGCAAACACATGAAGTCATCAGTCTATTCGGATTGCTTTGTGAATGTGGTAATGTGAAGGTGTATTGCTTTATTTTTGTGTGTGTGTGTGTGTGTGTGAGAGAGAGAGAGAAAGAGAGATTCCCTGTGGGTAGTTGAGCATGTGGGAAGATCAAACCTCCCAGACTAACAGTTTCCTTTAATTTCCAATAAATCAGAGCATTAACGATCACGCTGTAGATAAATACAGTAAAGCTGCCACAGTAAACCATTACAGTAATGACTGGTTGCCCTACACAGCCGCAGATTAAGAAAATATTCAGCTGTAGACACTTGGATTTGATTGTCTTTTTACAGACTACTGATTTTGATGAACCCTTACTGTGAGAGACATAAACACGTAGTTTGACAGAACTCTTTTTGTACTATTGAACAATAGAAAAAGTACTTAAATGTTAATTATCACTGAAAAAGCACATCAGTGATCAAAGCTCAAGCAAATAAGAGTGTAAATGCGACCGGGCGTTTGTCAGCTTTTTGTACTGGAGCTGCAGACACATTTCTCTCTGATCTTGATCTTTATCCAACTGACTGTAAAAATAACTATTGCCTCTTCCCTCAGGTCTTTCTCTGGTTGAAGGTGTTATCACTTTGATCAGCCTCTGCAGCCAGTTTAGCACAATGCGCCGCCTTTAGCGAGCCCGCGGTCATAATCTAATGGAATCAGTTGTAATCAGCCTCTGGATTGCAGAATACTAAGTGCATCTGATAAGAAGGGGAAAAACCTGCCATGAGTGTGTCTTTGATGACTTTGTGATCCCAGAGAGTGGTAGTTTCCCCGCCACTTGTCACCCGCCATCTCACCTGGAGCTGCGTGCTCAGCCCCAGTGCTGCTGTGAGGTGGGCAGACCTGCTGAGCTGGTGTTAGGCTAATAACGGGTTTACACGCTTTCTGTCTTAACCACACTGCTCTAACTCCGCCAGACTCAGCACAAAGCTCCAGACATGACCGAGCTGCAGCTTTAAGGCTACTTACTTTGGCGGCCAGAAAAGGGTGCGCTGCACACTGTAGGTCGTCCCCGTCACAGCCGCAGACATTACGCAGAAAAAAGCTCGTTACAGTGCACAGAGCACACCTACTGTTGAGGCTGAAACTCGGGTAATGAAAGGTGAAAAAGCATGTTCAGGACAGCACCGTATCTCTAATGAGTTCAGTGGAAATAGTGCATGGTAACCACATTTCACTTTCATCGGGTTCCATATCTCGTCAAATGCGTGTGAAACTGCGCAGAGAACTGCTGCCGTGTGAGTTCGTACCTGCTGCACACTTTCAGTCAGTGAAGAGGGAGCATTGCTGCAGACACATTCATACCTGTAGCTGTGCGGGCTTTGCAGCTGAGGTTTCACTTGTGGCTTCACAAGACTCAGAGCAGCCCTGCGAGTAGGTGGTGTTGAGCACTTCTGGGGATTTTTTCATTAGACGAGCTGACATTTGAGCAGCTCTGAGAGCGTCAGCGCCGCGGCCAGCGTGCCAGCAAACGTCTGGCACGGCGTCTCTGCTTTTCTGCAGGTACTTCTGCAGCAGAGAAGAGGAAAAAGAGGGGAGAGGAAGTAAGGAGAGATGGACAGAGAGGATAAGGAAGGAAGCAAGATGGGGAGATGAGAGGGCAAGGAAGGAAAAAAGATGAAGAGAGATGAAAATAAGAGAGCAGAGCATGCTGGGTTAGGATGGAGGCCACAGAAGACAAGGAGAGGAGGAGAAGGAAGGAAACAGAATGAGGAGAGTAGAGGAGAAGGAAGGAAGACATGATAGAAAAAAGAAAGACTCCAGAGGAGGAGAACAGTGGAAGGAGGCAAGGCAAGGAGATTAAAAGAGGGAGACTGGAAATACGGAGAAGGGGAGAAGGAAGGAGACGGAGAAGGAGAAGGAGAGGGTGATGTTCCGAACACTGTGGCCTTTCAGTAGTCCTGCCAGTGAGGGAGTTTAAACCAGCACAGTGTGTTCTTTACTGATCCGTGCCCACTCTGTCACACACAACCCCTCTTTCTCCATTTCTTAAATAGCCTACACTCAAAACACATTCTCCTGCTCTCTCTCTCTCTCTCTCTCTCTCTCTCTCTCTCTCTCTCTCTCTCTCTCTCTCTCTCTCTCTCTCTCTCTCTCACACACACACACACACTCTCACACAGAAACTCACACCACCCAGATGCCCATACCGCAGCCACCTCTTGACGTATCCGGTCATGCAATTGAGTTTCGGCGACGAAGAGACAAACTGAACATTGCTTTCGCTTAATAAATGTGGCGTGACATCGGGGATTAGAGCCTGTTGCTAAACATAAACTCTCTGGCAGCGTCGGGGGGTGGTGTTGGTAGTGGGGGGGGTTGTCTGAGGAGGTGGAGGGGTTGGGCTGGAGGGGGTCGAAAGCTAAAATTGCGGTGTCCACTTGGCCCGCGGCACTGCGGCTTCACATTCCATGCCTTTTTCTCTGCCTCGCGACCGCCGTGTTTCCTGTGAGGCAGGAAGTCAGCTCTGTTTCCTGTCACAGTCCTCTTTCATGTGGTCACTTCCTCGTGTTTTGCCAGCGCCGCTCTGTTCTGTTGACTCAGAGAACGGAGGTGGTGCTCCTCGCGGTGGGCTCAGGCAGAGCAGAGGGGGAGGTCCTCTTTTTTTAATGTTGTTGTTTTTGTTGTTGTTCATATCACTGGCTGCGTGGACCAGCCTTCAGAGATACAGTAATGTCAGGTCACTGCGTTAGATTGCAGAAACACAAAAAGCCTCCCATTCACATCAACTGTGTATTAACTTCAAGCTATGTTATTTATACTCTCTCTTCACATAATCTTTCGTTTCTTTTCCAAGTCTCTCACCATCATTTTGTTGCCTTCCTTTGTTTGTGGGGAAGAAACAATAAACTGAGACAGTGTTTTGTCATATTTTTTTATACAGCAGAAGATAGGGCCGCCTTCAAGCGACGGTAATCAGAGATCAGTTCTGTGAAATCGTGGGTTTTGTAACCTTGCTGAGGAATGTTGATTGTGATGGCTGTCTGGCTGGGAATCCTGCCTTTACTGTTTCCTAAGAGATACTAACACGTTGGCTCTGATTACGATTGAACTTTGCACACAGTGATTAGCTGGAATGTTAAGATTCCTGTGTTCTGCGGCCAGAGATAAATCAGTGTCGCATACAGTCGCGGGATCCAAAACAAACAGAAGAAAAAAATCTATTAAAAAGAGAGAAGCACATTGACAGATGTAGCAGGCAGCAGTGCGTCATGTGTTTCATTCATATGCGTGTGTGCGTGTGTGTTTGCGTCTTTGACTGTGTGCGTGTGTTTGTCCCAAATCGCGTGTGTTCTCAAACCACGATATCGCAGGCTGCAGCGGAGTGAGCAACAAAATCAAAACCATACCGCGCTGCTGTTTGTCGTACCGCCATTCCACTAAAAACACGAGCTGGCACACACACACACACACAGTTGGAGACGAGGCTTTTCCATTGGCCCCACCAGACACCCTTGGCCGCACTCCCCACACGGCACTCTGAGTTCTGCCGAGTTCTGGTATTTCCCATCAGAGCAGTTGTTTTGACCCCGTCACTTGTACTCCCCCTCTCACACGGAGACTTTTAAACTAGATTTTTTCTTTCTTTTTTTCTCCATCCTCACAACACCCGGCGTACTGACAGTGACATAAGCCAAAATAGAAACCGGAGTGTCAGAAGTGGAGGACTTTAGCTGCGTGTTTCTCCTTCCTGTCATCAGGATGATATAGGGCTGTAACAGGACATCCCGGCGTCTGCGCTCACATTGCAGTCATTCCTTGTTGCAGCACAGCTGAAATTACCAGCACTCTTAGCGGTCATGGGAAAGAGAGGCTCATGACCAGACTTTAGTCCTCGCTTTTTTGTCATAGCTACCGATGTGCAGGAGGAGGAAGGGGTGGAGGGAGGAGGGGGCATTTGCTAAGCTAATCAGGGAAGGGCTGTCACGTCCCTCAGATCATGCAAACTAGCCCGAGACCATTGGCTGAGGCAGTCAGGTCATTTGATTCGGAATTTCATTCATTTGTGAAGGGCCAGTGTTCAGCCAGGGCCCCATGTGCCTTAGAGCCCGAGGGCATCCAGCAAGGAAAGCAAAGAGGTGGAGAGGAGGGACGCATAGATGCAGAGAGAGAAGAAAATGAAGGAAATAAATGAGGGTATTACGGCTGATTAATTAACCAAGCAGCTACAGTTAGTCAGCAACAGTCCTGTTAATTGATCCAAGAGGAACTCCACCAGTGTTGCACAGGGAGGTCAGTTTACTCATCACGAGGAGGCCTGCTCAGCCTGAGGCGTCTCCACGGTTAACTCAGCACATCTTAACAGTCAGTAAGGTTTCTAATAAAAGGTGCATTATGGGAGATGTAGGATTTGGTGTGTTAAAATCTTGACCCATACTTCTTTTCTTCATACTTCATACTTTTTTTTTTTTTTTTTTTAGATGCATGTCTTGCAAACCCGACTTTATGCAAACCCAACATTAACATCAACACTTACACCGACTGGAGGAGCCATTTAATCTTGATTTATTAAGCAAATGACATTTGCATCTTCTCACTTTTAAAGTGGAATCATTTACATGTGTCGTTGTAAACTGAATATATTTCCATATTAGACTACAAGACAAAACAAGCGATTTCAAAACGTCACTTTGGGTTATTGAGTTAACTGGCATTTTGTAGACTCGGTTGAGAGAGAGGGTCAGAGCAGGGTAAGATCTGAGAGTCAAGAATGAGAGGAGATGGCAGAGATGAGGAGAAGCGGAGGTGAAGGCAGAGCAGAGGGCAGACTGTGAACCAGATGTGAAGCAGTGACTCACAGCAGGAACAGGCTTGATGACGTGAGGCACTATGCACGCTAACCTCTGCGTGTGTGTGTGTGCCGGGAGTTCCAGTCTTTTCTTCCAAAACAACAAGCTTTACGCATGCACAGTAGTGTCTGGCCAAGGCTCATTACTTCATGCTATGAACAGGACACAAAAAGATACAGAACCAGAGTGTGAATTATTCTCTGAGGCTAAACTTACTTACTTGAACAACAGTTTTTTGGATGATTTAGAGTTTGAAAATTGTAACACACACACACACTGAAAGTCTGTGATGCCCGGCACTTCCAGTAGGGCAGAAATGGCGTCTCGCTCTCTGTGGTTTGCTTAGCAGACGTTTACTCAGTATTTTTGCTCTTGTTTGCTGTGTTTTAATAATGCTTCACTAGCTTCCTGCACAAAAATGAGTTTTTCCACTGGGGGTGTCACTAAGCAACACTAGAGCGCAGTATTAATGTGTCTGTAAGGAGGAAAGATTAGTCTGTTTCCTCCCTTTGATTCTGTGCCGGTTTAGACAAGACACGTACTCAGGTGGAATGCGAGTGTTGGCACAATGGTGTTTTACAATGGGCCCCTCTGTTTTTGTGAAGGAAATAAAGGCCCACATGTACAGCATGTTTGGAGATAAGAGTGTCTGCAGTTTAATCCTTGCTCTGTTCAGCATGTATTTCTCATGGACTAAATTTATTTGCACCTATTGTGTGGGCTTGTGTGTTTGTGCATGTTTCTTTGCTTTGCAAATGGCATTAAGTTGTCGAGTGACCTTAAAGTCTCCCCTTTCTCCTCTGTAATCAGCTGTCAAGCTGAGTGTATTTTTAAAAGAGAACCACCTGTACGGATGGATGGATGGATTTGCACTTGTACGCTAAAGCAGATCTGTAGTGTTTTGGGAAAAGGGCAAACGCAAATCTCTCTCTGTTTTGTCCGCTCCTCACCCAGCTTTTTTTCCCCTCTCCTCCAGAACTCCATTAGACACAACCTGTCGCTGCACAGCCGCTTTGTTCGCGTCCAGAACGAGGGGACGGGGAAGAGCTCGTGGTGGATGCTAAACCCGGAGGGTGGGAAGAGCGGCAAGTCCCCGCGACGCCGGGCGGCCTCCATGGACAACAACAGCAAGTTTGCCAAGAGCAGAGGACGAGCAGCCAAGAAAAAGGTAAATAAAGAAGGAAAGCGTCTAATGCTTTTGTGCTCAGAGATAACGGATATTTACTTTTCTGAAACACGCCAAGGTTCTTTTATCTCAACTGTCTCTACTCTGTCTGTTTTTTATGCTCTGATAGATGTTTTCATAAATTATTGCTCATCACCAGCCTATATTTGTCTTTTTGGTCTTAAAGGATACGTTACACTGGCAAGATATTATTGCATCATTGATTCTGTATTTAGCAAGATTTTTTTGTAAAATTCAGTTCTGTGTCTAATGCCAGTGGTTTCTGCCCAAAACATATGTTACACTGACTGTTTCTGGTGCATAAAGTATGTCTTCTGGTTCACTAAGAGACTCCTTGTCTCCCCACAGCTGTCCCTGCAGGGCGGCCCTGACGGAGGTGCAGACAGCCCGGGCTCCTACTCCAAGTGGCCCGGCAGCCCCAACTCTCACAGCAACGACGACTTTGATGCGTGGAACAGCTTCAGGCCTCGGACCAGCTCCAATGCCAGCACTGTGAGTGGCCGCCTCTCGCCCTTCATGCCAGAGGACGACCTCGGGGAGGCGGATGTGCACATGGGCTACCCAGGAGCCCCTGGGGCCAAGATGACGGCAACGCTGCCCAGTCTCACGGAGATGACGGGCTCTCTGGGACACAGCTCTGAGAATGTCATGGAGAACCTCCTGGACAACCTGAACTTGCTCTCGCCCAACAACTCTCAGGTTGGAGGAGGGGCGACCACCCCCGGCTCCTCCCAGTCCTCCCCCTCTCCTATGATGCAGCCAAGCCCTGGGTACCCCGCTTACAGCTCCCCCAGCATGGCCTCGCAGCCTCAGCAGGAGTACCGCAAGTGTGTGTACGGCCAGGCGGGAATGAACGCGCTGGCGTCCATGCCGCTGCAGACGCTGCCAGAGAGTAAGCCCGGCTTCGGGCCCGGGATGGGCCAGTACAGCTGCCCCGCGGGGCTCCTGAAGGAGCTGCTGACGTCAGACACAGATCAGCACGGAGAGCTCATGCCGTCGGTGGACACTGTGGTCTCTCAGTCCAGCGGGGGCTGTATGCTGCCTCCGTACAGCAGCAGCCAGCATGCAGCCAAACTCATGGGAGGAGGGAACGGTCACCCACACGGCCTCTCTCACACTCACCCCCACAATGTGCACAGCCAAGCCCCGGCCACGTCACCGGCTATGAATGGGCGCTTGCTCATGTCCCTGAGCCACAGCGGGGGCACCACGCGTTTGCCTACAGCCAAAAGCTCTATGCAGATGCCTTATGGCCTCTCCGGCCACCTCAGCGGAGGAGGAATGCCTGGAGGCTTCTGTCCGCTCAACACCAACGGATACGGCCGACCAGGCCCACCACAGGCCTCGCACTTGGAGAAGCTGCCCAGCGATCTGGACGACATGTCCATCGAGAAGTTTGAGTTTGACATGGAGACGGTCCTCCATGACACCCTGATGGACGGGGACTCCCTGGACTTCAACTTTGAGCCAATGGTGACCCAGCAGGGTTTCCCCCACGGAGTGAAGACCACCACACACAGCTGGGTGTCGGGGTAGAAAAAAGTGCAAAAAGTTCAGCTCAACTGACTTGATGTTGCTGTTTGGAAAAAGAACACAATTATAACTCCTCTGAGACAAAAGGTGTGTCTTATGAGTCTCAACCCAACCTGCAGTTTCTGTACCGTCAACATTTCGGTTTCACAAATGCTTTTCGGATCTCTTCAGCAGACTGAGACTGGTCACCCTCTGCTGAGGAAGTATCTCCATTAGAGCCCCTGAACTGGTGAAGATGAAATCAGAAATATTTTTTGAGATATCAAACATTCTGTACAAACTAAGTGCCAAACATTTTGCCTTAATGTAAGAGCCAAACTGAAACACACCTCTCTGGTTTACTCACCAAGGTTACAGATACTAAACAGTGGTTTGAGTCAGCGATTTCTTGCAAGTGACACTGCCGACGTTCCATCTCATCATCTTCAGCAGCAGCACAATCTGTAGACGTGCACAAACTCTCCATGTTTACTGTGTTCCCACAATCAAAGGTTTTGTATGTACAGTGTAGTGATAATTGATTGCCACTGCGTAAGAATTATGAAGGTAATCTGGCTCATGGGTTTGTGGACTGACTTGACATAAGGCAAGAGACTTCTCAAGGGATCCTCGGATGATGTTACAAAACAACTCACTTTGTTATTGCCTGAATGTACATAATGTCATCACACAGTTTGTAATATCAGGTCTCGGAGTGTATTTTCTAAGACTGTAAATAGTGTTTACAGAGCGGAAGCGAAAATCAAGGCAGCAGAAATGAGCTCACAGAGAAAAACTGGATCAGACTCTTTTAAACAGGTGTCGGGTAGACAGATCAGTGCTTGAGGATTCTTCTCGATCAGGCTGTAAAATGATAAAACACTTTCTGATTTCTTGTACATACATTAAGAATGTATATTAAAATAATGTAGTAGATGTTTACTAGATTTAGTATATATTTGAGACCTAAATTATTTGTTCTTAATATAGATTTATGCTGGTGCATAACCTGCACTCAGACATCAGAATTGTTCTGAGTTGTTCGTCACTCTGAACCTTAATACCACAGGGGCCTATTTATTGTGCCTAACAAAGTAGATGTCAATTACAGGCTTGAAGGGTTTTATATTGTAAATGTCTACGGTCCAGATGATACTCAAATCCAGCAGTCTTGAAGAAAAGTACAGTGAATTCTTTGTTTTCAGTTCCCTGCTTTCACTTTTCTTTTTAGAAGTCGAGAAAAAAAAGAAAGGAGTGACAGGAGATAGTTAGATACTTTTTCGGGTTTCGTGAATGCTTCGTGGCGCTGTGAACGTTCAGAGGTCAAGGCAGGGTGGCGGATAAAAGATACTGTCAGTGCCCTCTGTTGTTTTCACACCAAGGCTGAGTCCAAGACCTTGTCATTAAAGACACTGTGAGTAACCAGCCTTCCCCTGTTCAGTGTCAGAACGTCTTTGTCTCAAAAGGTTAGTGTGACT
Organism: Amniataba percoides; assembly: GCA_037176925.1. Lineage (NCBI taxonomy): Eukaryota > Metazoa > Chordata > Actinopteri > Centrarchiformes > Terapontidae > Amniataba > Amniataba percoides. The sequence goes on along the minus strand of JBAJHX010000049.1, from coordinate 5,205,997 downwards.
GATTGAAATTAGTAAGTAGTGCGATTCAAAAGAGTCCTTCAGCGCTGTCAATTGGATCGGCTTTACTGCGTTTAATGAGACTCCACTTTCACTCTGCCCCTCCTACCTCTACCTATCTCTGTGTCTTTTTAAACATTTGATAGAACAGTAACACTTGATAGCTCCAATCATCTTTTTAAAGTCTATTTTAATTCTTTTCAAAAAAGTCGCCCTTGAAAAGCGCCACTAAGTGTTAAGTATCTTATCTAGCTTGTATATTTGCATTTTTCTGACTTGCTTTTCCCACTTATTGCTGTACTAACAGTGAGCTTGTCAGCCTGCCGGTGACTTATTATCCGGAGTCACAAATAGTGTAGAAGGCCGCGGCCACCTTTGGCAAAACGGCGTCCGTAAATGCGACTGCTTCTCGTGAAGTTGACTGGTTCGGTAGCCGAAAGACCGAGCGGCTCAGCGGTAGCAAACTGCCTATTTGACATTAATGTTTATTGTTTATTAGGAAACCACGTATATCAGCGGGGTGTCTGATCACGTGTCATCAAGGGTTCGGAGTGTGCAGGTTTTTATTTATTTCCCACACATGAATCCACCACCAACCAGAGGGCAAAGCTCTCGAATTACTTTTGATGCATGGCTGAAATAAAAACTTGCATACTCCCGACCAGCAATGGCTCATGATCTGACACCGCTGACGAGGACTTTTAGCAGGCCAGGGAGCAGAGCTGGTTGTATAAAAGTCAAATAAAATTCTTAACATTTCAAAAGGCCCTGCAGAGAAACCGTTAAAGAAGCTGCTGTTTGGCTTTGGTGCCGGGTGTTGCCTTTTTCTTACCCAAACATGCCATAGTGTACTATAGCCAAATTTGCCTTTGAAGTCAAAGTGATATAGTTAGCATTTTTATTATGTGATATGTTCAGAATTATATATATTTGTGCCGGTCACTCAAGTCAGGATAAACTGTAATGAATCCATGTAGTCAGTGTCACAGGGTTCACTCTAAAAGTAAAAGAGCTGTACTAAGTAAATTATATCTCTACATTTTTAAATGATTGAATCTATGCATTGTATTCCTTAATTTTATGTTGCTATTGTTATATTTTCTTTTTTTTCTTTGAACTTATGACAGAGATATTTTATTGTAACATAGCGCTGTGAGATATTATGGTGTTGTTGTTGTCAAAACTCTATGTTCCAGATAGTTATATGGGAAAAAAATGAAGTTTATTTAGAAAATAGATGATGCAGTGATTAATATGCTAAGCTTTTGTAAACTGACAATGTTGTATTTCTTGTATTTAGCTACAGTTTTTAGAAAATAGCATCAAAAAGCAAATTACTAAAAAAAATTGTAAGGATATATTGCATTTTTAAAATGAAAAACACAATATTTAGTCTGTCGGAGAAGTCCTGCTCAGAATGCAGATTCTGGACCAATATTTTGTAATTTTATGAGTAGATAAAGATATTGCACTTTTACTTAATTTTTATAACAAAGTGCCCCTCTTAACAAGAGGAAGAGTTCCCATTACATATTTTAAAATAAAAATCTGTTACATTTAACTTATATCCAGGAATAAATTGGACTTGTGCTGTGTGATTTGCAATCAATAAGAATATGTAACTTGTTCAATATTAATGTATTAAGACCTGAATAAATGTACTTCTGTGTTACGGATGAGCCAGATTTGTCATTCAACACCAAGACAGTGCGTGCAGAGTTGACGTCAGCATTTTGCAGTTTTGGTTTTGCACAGTTCATGACGTATAGGAAGAACTGCAAAGCAAGCAGACAAAGCGAGCAGGCAAAATCTGCCACCATCTACTGAAGAAGACTGGGGAAAGAGGTGGAAAGTCCAGAAGGCTGTGGCCCATTGATTTTACACAAGTTTGGTTCACATATAATATAATGTAGGAAAACACAAGTTGGTAAAACAAAATAAGTTATTTTCGAATAAGAAGTCATCTAAGAGGCAAAAACAAGTCACTGAAACACATATGTAAGCATAATCATGACAATATAGTAATTATAGGGATTAAAACTTCATCTAGGCCAACATGTTATGGCCACTACTCTTTTTAAAGCTGTAGCAACTTTAAAAAAGTCTCACTGTTTCATAATCATAGCCTCTACAAACAAAGCTGATTTAGGTACATAAATGATTATATAAAACTCTTATCAGGTGTAATATTTTTACTCTTAGATACTTCATTATATCCAGAAAACTAAACTGAAGAATGGCCTCACACGAGGTGATTGGCCAGTCTCGTCACCATCTCTAATCATATGGCAACTGACACGTCCAGGTCAACGTGACTTGCTGTTACAAGGCCGACGGCACTCGATAAGATATCCTGGTAAAATTGCTTGCGGGCTATTACCAGATTGCGGTCGGGTTTGACAAGATATAGCGCCGGCTATGTGTGTAATAGAAGCAATTAAGAAGTCAGGAGCTAGATGCCAAAAGCAGTTACAAATTGTCAGTGCTTAATCTATAGTGGGAAAAAAAAAACTTAATTACAAAAACAATTTCCTGCCTTCGACTTCCACTTAGTGTCCACGCTTGAAAACTTGAAAGAACACATTCAGCGGGGGATAAAGGATCCCAGAATAGGAGATTTAAGCCGAGAGCAGAGGCTTGTTTTGTAAAAGGCTGAAAAATCTCTACTCGTGTGCTGCACTCCCAGTTCTGGCGTCTCATTTCTTCCCTATAATGATTCCTCCTGGCTTTTCCTTACAGCCACATTCCGCACCATGCACCCCCTACCACTGAACCCAGTCACCCCAGACAGCAAACTGCACAGCCTCTCTGGCCCCAGTGTCTTTGACTTTGAGTTGTGGGCAAAAGATAACCTTTAACTAGACAAGCCACTTGGGACTAGTCTCATAAAAAAAGCCTTGGCTGAGAAGTCTACTGAAGACGCTGCAGTCTGGACTCATTCTCAGCTCTTCAGTTCTTTCTTTACCGTCTTCCCTCCTCCTGTTTGTTCCAACAGGGCCTAACGTTGCACCGGAGAAAATGTCTGTGAATTGAGAATGCAGCACTGTAGCTGAACTGAATCCAGCCCCAGAAACTTGGCGAACCTACAGCGCATAATCCACATGCATAACACTCAGTCTGACCAGTAGCATGTTGAGGACAGCTTAGAGGGATCAACTTAGTTCAAGAAGTGGCACACTGTATGTTTCACCCCCCCTCCCGTGCCCAGGAGGAAAAAAAAGAAGCAATGTTTGCATTTCTTTACGGTGCATGGCAATGTGGGCCAAGGTTTTGGTGTCAGAGCGAAGCGGGAGGGGAGGGGGAGAGGGGGGCAGAGAGGACGCTTGTGAGCACATAGCTGAGGAATGTGGGTGTGGACTGCTGCCAAAGGCATATGCGATCCTTATGTTCCCCTGGGTGCGAGCAGGCAAAATGCGGTAAGACGGCTGGGGCCATGTCAGGACACAGATGCCGTGTGAGGACGTAGTAATGTGCCATAGAGCTCACAGTCTTTGCTGCATTTGTGTTTTTCACAGTTTCTCCCCCGTTTGCAACCAGTATTTCCATGTGCCCAAATGCTGAATAGAAGACAGTGAGTTAAAAAAAAAAAGTATAGCTGTTTGATACAAGAGAGAATAAACCATCTTAAAAAACTTGTTAAATCTGAATTCTTTTCATTCCCTTAGTGGGACAGTCGAGTCAATATTTGCAAACACAAGAATCTCAATAATACTGTGGCCAATAGTCAAAACTGTGCCACTTCCTGGTACTTGCCCATTAACAATGTGCCCATTTGAGCTTTCACACTTCAACAGCATTCCTGAAAATAAGCCAAACATTCATGAGTGTTTTAAAGTTAGATACAACTAAAATACAAATGTTTTGAGGGAAATAATATAAGAAATAAAAGTGATGTATATAATCTACAAAAACTGTTGCGTGGCACTGGCTCAAAGGCAAACATCAAGTGTATTTACTGACAGCCACAAATACAACAAGGGGCGTCTGTGTGTTGTAATCATGCAAAGCACTTTGGGCTAAACACTGTACAGTGGGTCAGTACATTCCCGGGCTGTGAGAAAAAAAACAGAGAAATAATTGGACTGGATCAAAAAGCCTATCCAAACAGAATCCATCACTTTCTGGACCAAATCCATTAAAAATGATAAAATAAAATAAAATAACATTCTCAAAAGCTGAGAGTAAGATTTATCAGTTACACAACATTCAAAGCTGGGCTCTCCGCACATTCGGTCTGTGTGCTTACGATCTGGCAACTGGTCGTGACTTTTGTAGAGAGTCCTGCACCCCACACCTCGCATGCTGTTATTGGCTGGGGTCTGCACACCACCACCCAAGCGTTGATGCCCAGAAACGTCCCAAACACGGTAAAATAAGGAAACACAGTCAGAGGGCAGAGGGTGTGTGTGATACAGACACCACAATACACTTGTATTTGGTCATAAGCGATGACTTAGAGCGATTTTCTTTATCAGTCCATCTATCGTTGCATTTTATGATATAAATCCTATATGTTAAAATGATTTGATTATATGACAAAACATATTCCACAGTACTCTACTGAACCAACCAATTTAGAATAAAAACAGGAAAACACAAAATAACGTTCAGAGACTCACTGTATCTACTGTACTTATCTTTTCCAGCTATCATGCAAGCCCGAACTTGCATGTCTGAGTGTGTGTGTGTGTATAAGTGTTGGAGGTGTGTCTCCAGGGCTCTGTGGGTGACACAAATAAGTCTCAGAGAGACTTTGGACCCTAAAGATACCAAGCAATGGGGCCTGTAACTAGTGAAGTGCCGATGTGGATGACAGAACCCATGGGTGGTCACCGGCATCAGCCGAGCCTGTCTGCTGCACACACTGGGGATCGACCCAGTGTTCGCCTGGTAGTTAAACCCATGTTCAGAGTCATCATTGTTTGATGACTTTTTTTTCTTATTAAATGAAGGGCCTTTGAGCAGTCATAATCACAACATATAATTACAAATCTACTTATCTACTACTTTTTTTGCTGTATCCATGAAATAGAAAGAGACTAATGTGTTATAAGATCAAATGCAGTGACATGCATGTGCCACAGTGTCTTTTTGAAATAAATTATATTTTATTTGGATTTTGTTCATGCACTAAATGTACAGTGCCTTCATTTGTATCAGATTCACAGACCAGGAGCCAAAAATTACTGTTCAATATACCCAGATGCCTGAATGTAAGTGTTCCCATTTGTAAGCCCACGTATCCTTCTGGTTGACCAAAGAATTCTTTTACTCAGTCCAAGTGCCCTTCTGGTTGCCCTACATGTGCCTCTCAGAAGCCCAAGTGCCCACAGTCGACCAACATGACATTTTGGTTGGTTCATGTACCCTCCTGGTTGCTCCAGATGTCCCTCTGGTTAGCCTAAGTACTCTTGTAATTGGCCCCATTGATAAGATCCAAGGCTACTTTGCTCGGCCAAAGTACCCTGCTGGTTGCCCCAAGTGCTCATCCAGCTAGAAAGCTATTTTGGTTGTTCCAACCTTCAGAAATCCTGGTGACTGTGTATTCTGATTAGCAGTTCAGGTTCGCCTAAGTATGCCTTAAGTAAGCCTGCACATCTGCAGTTGTCCCAAGTCACCACAGTACATCTCCACACTTCTCTGGTTGGTTCAAGTACCCTTCTCATTGACTTCAGTATCTTTCTGGTTGGCTTGCATCCTCTTCTGCTTGGTCCTAGCTGCTTTCTGGTTGGATCAATAGCCCTTTTGGTTGCACATACTCCTTTGGTAAGCCCCAGTGATCCGCCCTTTGGCTGTCGATTTGGTAAAGCCAAGTGCTTCTGCGGTTGACCCAAGTGCCCTTTACCCTAATCCTGACCTGGGGCTAAACAAACCATAAACCCGAACAAAAGTCAGTTAATGTGTATCACTGAAGTACCACTTTTTTCTTTGCCCCCGTAGGAAGGTGATCAGATAATCAGCTGTGCCCCACTGCACTGCATCACATCCTCCCGTACCAACGCGGCTCCACATTTTTGGACCAACACTATGAAACAACAAACTCTGGGAGCAGAGAGAGGGGAGAGACAGAGAGAGAAAGACGTAGGGAGACGAAGAGCGTAAAAGAGAAACAGATGTAGCTCAACAGTTGTGCAAGTGGAGAGGAGACAGCCGAGTCCGGGTTGTGATTTGTGTCCCAACTTGACCCCTCCAGCAGCACTGATAAGACACCTAATAGGCATGTCGCACATATGCTGATCTGATTCTTTCCCTCTGTCCCTCCCTCGTTTTATCTCCAACTCTGGACGTGCTGCTGACCATCGCCGCTCCTCCCACGTAATTTATGAATCTCTGGAACCTATTAGTCCCATATGACTTTAGCTTCCAGGTCAGTTACATTCCACATCAGTCTTTGCTCCTTTCTGCCTTTGTACTGTCACACCGTCTCGCTCCAGGAGCCCTCGTTAACCGCCGCTGACGTTATTTTAGTATCTATCATCGCTGCACTAGATATATAATCCAGAGAGCTCCATTTATGTCATGTGATGTAAGCAATCTTGGAAGTGGAGCCAGCCAGAGCAGAGGCTTTGAGTGAGTGTTTTGTTGGAGAACAAAGTGTGTCAGAGCCGGCATTCCCTGACATCTCAAGTGGGGTTCATTAAGGGAGCCTTTTGCCGATCTGTCAAGCCCTCCGGAGCTGCGAGGAGAGGACTTAAGTGAAAGTTCAGGGAATTTCAAGCATTCGAAATAGATTCAAAGGTTCACTTCTGATGATTCATGGGCTGAACTTGACAGCCCGGTAATACCTTATGACTAACTCACAGAAACAATACGAGTCCTTTTTCCGAGCTATACCACAGGCGATGGTTACTACAGTCTGCCTTTGTGTTGCTCAAAGCTGTCAGTTCGCAGTGTCTATTTATGGCGGTTCACTCAGAGCTGGCAAAGACTCGCTCACAGCCATATTCCATGATTTATATGAAAAATGCCCCTCTCCACCCTGCTTGGGTTTGTGGTTTGCTGCGACTGGCACGCGACCCGTGGTATTTCCTCCAGAGTGATAGTAAGAGAGTCACACACCGGCACTCTCAAGAATAAACAAGGTCTTCTTGAAAGGCACACAGGATGTAAACACTGTAGTTTCTATGGTAAAATTACAAGCGGACAAAGGGACAAAGAGGGAGAGAAAAGAGGGAAAGGAGTAAAAAGACGCAGACAAAGTAAAACCGACAGAGAGAGGAGAGAAAGAGCAAGGTGAGGCAGGATTATTTGTGTAGTGTCTTTCAAGTCGCTCCGCGTAAAGCATAAAATGTTTGAACAGTTAAAGAGACAATCAAAGGGAGGAGAAATAAACCGCAGAAGGTTGAGATGAGTTAAAAAGAAAATACACAAAAGAATAATCCGCAAGACATAAAGAGTTTAACAGGCAGAAAGAAAAGGCAAAACGTAACAAAGCACTGTAGGGAAAGACGGAGGCGCTCATCTGCACATTGCAGTATTATGAATAAAAAGATTCCAGCTCACACTTCCACAGAAAATTAAAATTTGTAAACGACAGGATGACTGTACTTTGCTGGATTGTGGTACATTTTTTGGCTTTTGGAACAAAGTTGTTCTCATTTGTTGCGTGTCGTCGGTCCCAACTTAATACCCGTAAGCCCACAAAGATTGTCTCCCCTGTCTTGTGGATGGAGCTCCTCAGCTGCCCCGGGATGTTTCCATGACCAACAACAATGAGTTGTGGTTCTCTGGTTTTACCCTGAGAGAGCTGTTCATCCTTGCAAATGCTGAATTGGCCACTTTTGCCCCTGAGAAACTTTTTTTTTTTTTTTTTAGTTTGTTGTTATCAAAATGTCACTTTTGTTTGGTTAAAGGACACACGTTAGTATTCATTACTGGTCGGTTCTACTTTTCCATAAGTCATGAGTTTTAAAGTGTTACTCATCAATGGCAGGGTGTGCAGGGAAAGGTATCCTGCTGCAGCAGTAGGTCATTCAGCCAGTCGATGAAATTATTCACAAGTGTACATTCTGGTCCCGTCTACTCATGCGTGTCATAAGGTCTTTTACGCTTGTTTACGTTTTGTCCAGGAACATATCGGTTACCTGAGCCCCGGCCTAATAATCAGCATCCAGGGTACGTGGAGGCGAGAACCAAGCATCAGCAGGACATTTGAAAACAACACCATCAACAACACTCAGTGCGGCTGACAAACACTGATCGCTGATGCTAACAAAGCAGCATGTGTGTTTGGAAAAGTCTGGCACAGAGCTGCAGGTGGAGGCAGTCCGTCTCCGTGTTCCAACCACAGGATTTGTCCCATCTCGGTTGCGGTCAAAGATTTGGCTTCTGATATCAAAGTCAACAACAGCGTCATTGTCTGATTCTTTTTTGCTTTTTCTTGTTTGAGGATGTCAGTTCTGTCCCTTCACTAGAGTACATTTACTCTACAGTGTTTACTTCTTGAAATTGAATTTACAGTTTTATCAAGCTAACAGTAAGAGAAATACTTCAATATGCTTGTGATTCGTGTAGACAACAGCTGGAGTGTCTGCTTTTTAGCTAATTTCTTCATCTGAACAAAGCTGAGAAGCAGACATAATGGCAAGTCAACCAGTGATACACCCAGTGGAAAACAAAGCAAAGGAAATAGCAACCAAAACCATCTTTTTTCCCCAAAAATTTATTGCAAAGGTTCTTTTTCATCTTTCAAGTAACCAACATTTTTTTGTCTTGTCTGAGCTTTGTTGTGGTAAACGCTCTTGCATTTCATTCCAAGTTATCAATTATTTAAGCTTAAATGCTCAGCCTGTAACCTCCCCTCACTTCTTTCATCTTAAAAAAATTTACTGTCTAAACTTTTATTTTTGAAGGTTTTATACAAACGAAGAGGCAGTAAAATTTGTTTATGTTGTAGTACAGACAAACACTGAAACAAAATGTTCTCAGATTGTTTAAAATAGACAAAAAGGCCCATTTACAACTCCAAAATATATGAATACATGCAGTTTAGACATGAATAGTCACTTGACCTGTTTGATTTGATAGATGCTTGGTCTCTGACTTCCTCAACACATGAGCCTATTTTCTGCTTCACTTACTACCCTCATCACATTACTACTAAAATATTACTGTTATGCAAAAACGTGGGTTATAAAAAAAATGCACTTTTGTTAATGCTCTCATGACCTTTTAACTGCCGTATGCTTTCGCTGTTACAATGGCGGTGTTACGACCTACTTTGCTGCTATGGTAATATGACATTGCTTTGTGCTTTTAAAGTCTTTTTAATTTGACCAAAAATAGCATCAACCTATGACTTACTCATTTCCCATGTCTTGACTGATGAAGGGCTCATCATGTTTTATTATCTATGAGCTAACACAACAGCTCTCAGTGGCTGTAGTATAATAATACCTAATAACACAGAAGATAGCAAGGGGAGAAGAAAAAATCTGGCAGGGGTGTGAGCAGGAGTATATAGTTGAAATAAAGAAAGAGCCACATTGTAAATGGTCCAGTTTCTTTTTGTTTTTGCTCCAGACTTGGGAACAACCAGACCCCCCGCCCCTCACCCAAGACTCACACAGTGCAGCTCCTGGGGTATTAAACAGTTCAGGATTGGATAAAGCCTCGATTCTTTCTCTATATGACATGAGATATTGTGGTGTCGAATGGCAGTCTCCTTTTGATAAGGGGCGGAAACAAAATCCTGTTGATACTCTACAAGTCCCTTTGCTATTGCTCCTAATAATGTTATGGAGTTAATGCTCTGTGGCTGGCCAAATGTGTGTGTTCTGAGTGACTCGGTTATTGACTTAGAGAGTTCAGGGAGGAGCTCATGTCAATACACTGGCCTGCCCCATGCTGGCTGCACCATATGGAGAGGTCTGGTTGTAATTCGTGGGACAGGCCAGGGCATAGTGCCAGGGAATTAGAGAGGCGGGCGGCAGGAGACATTTTAATTTGTGCTGCCATGTGCAAAGGCATGCACCTCCAGCCTGGGTCGGTTCCTGTGATTAGGCCGACCAGAGTATTCTTAGAAGAGGGGAGGAGCAGGAAAACATGGGGAAATAAAACAAGACCCACGAAATGCTATTGATTATCTAACATGAAGTCTCTTAACATAATGACGCGATGTGAGCAACATCCTGACTGCATCTAAACAAAAATATCATCTGAAACGTACAGAAGTATATTTCATATTCCTGTTTTCCTTAATGTTATCAGATTCACAGCAGGGTTATAAAATGTAAGATCAGTAATGCACATAAAGCTCCACATATTCATATTTTTATATTAGAAATCAAATGAATGTGTGTAAAGTTACAAAGGCCACTCATCGACATAAGAGTAAAGATTATATAAGCCAATTCTACCATTCACTTTATGCAGCTTTTTAGTGTCTTTAAGCTTGTTTGGCTTTGGTTTTACAAAATACTCTGCAGAATACACTCTCATAAATGTTGTCTCAAGCAGTAAAAACGCTACCACAGATAAGCCAACCATGCACTGCTTGCTTAGCACCAAACAGCAGGCATTCTGGAGTTAGTGGAGACTAAAACATAGGTGAAATAAAACATAATGTTGGACCTTCACTTGTCAGGTGACCAAGAAAATGATAATAATTCTGTGTCTGTCAGATGTTTTAAAAGGCATCTGTTTGCTAGCACATGCACCATAACGACGTTATAAGAGTATAAAACGTCTTAATGAGCTGTTTGTTTCAGCTTTTTCTACTGGCCCGTTGTAGACACAGTTTTTGCAGCTCTATAGTATTATAAATCAAAAAGGTGCAGGTCCAGCTTCTTGTTTCAACAGTATTTACATTACTGGCTTGTTGCTTCTTCTGGAGACATAACATCCACTCTGCATCCAGCGGGGAAACATTCATCCTCAGACAAAAGGATTCCATGAAAGGTGTTTAGAGAAGTGTCATTATTATTGAATGTTAGGCTATTAATTAGCAGAGGAGAGGGAAAGAAATCATTTATGTAATGCTTCACATAGTTACATCGAAGACTTTATTTCATTTATCCTTTTTAATGCCTATATAAGTTATATGTGTGCTTTCTAGAGCATCAAATAGCATCGTGAAGGATTTGTTTATTCAAATCAGTTTATAGAGTGTGATATAATGTATAGCACTGCCCAGGACAACATCACAGACATATGTCAGTTTTATTTCTTTTTTCTTTTTGTGATGAAGTGGTATAATTGACACATTACAGTGTCACATTAAGCCCTGTGTCTCTGATCATCTCATCATAAAGAGTCAACTGGTGTAATTCTGAGGAAGATTTAGTCCGGTGGGATGCTCTGCGGTCTCTCCCGGCTCTGGCGGGGAGGGAGCACCTTCACATCTCCACGGTGACAGATTCCCATGAAAGGAGCCGAGTGGCACACTCAGCAGCCACCTGAAGACGAAGAGCTTTGTTCTAAAACGAAGCGCTGGGACTTTTAAAGAGGGGAAAGTTAAATGGTAATTAGCTTTCACTTAAAAAACCCTAAATCACTCTACATACAGTATTGTAATAACCTTCAAAATCTAAATCCCCCACCCCAAAATAGAAAGACTGTGCTTTAGAAATACCCATTTTTATATAAAAGATACATTGAGTGGAGCTGCGCAATGATGTTTGAAAGACTTTGCTTTGCTCTGAGCTGTGATTTATGTTCAGTAATCCTGTGTGGCAAGCGAGAGCCGATTTAATTCACTGGAGGCTTGTCAGGTGTAAAGCTGTAAGCATTCCTCTGTTTCCTAGACAATGGGATTATGGGATATAGACAGGGAGATATGTCCAACCTGGGGCGGCCTGAGTATAGGGAATGACCTTGCTCTCATTAGTGAGCTGGGGAGAGGATGGCAATTACCACTCCGAGTCCCACAGGAAGACGGTGGCAACTCCAAAGGGACTTGTTAGATGTGTGATACACTGTGCGTAAAGGTGACACCTTTTCCTCATGTGAGAGACTTCTGCATGGACACGCCTCTTTCCCGGTATTGAGCACCGGTTACGAACTGTGAGATAACTCAGGAGAATTTCACGTCTTGCATAACTTGAATTTCTCAGTCTGAGCCTTTAGTTAGAATTCACCCAGTTCTATGAGGTTTGACTAAACCATCTTAGGAGTGATGACTGAGAGCGAAGAAGTTAATTCAGGAGCGATCAATAAGATATAGTGAATTAATAATTTTATCTATTCATTATCCAAAAAAATTATAGTCCAAGGACTGGTTTGTATGTATTACTTTGAATTTTAGGATTTTAAAACTAATAAAAAGGACTTTATGGAGGAGGAAACGTCCTCTGCATTTCTGCATATATTTGTTCTCAAGCACTGAAGCACAAACCATTTATACATAGCAACATAATCTTTAAGTCAAATCGCCTTAACGCAGTAGCGAACAGTGGTGATGTCATGATGAAACACGATTAAAGTCACATGAGAGAAATTGCAGTTTTATGGCCGGGGCTCACGCTCGTGGCAAGGGGCTTCACATGACCTCATACATGCGGACATTTCATAACGCACAATGGAAAGCACACAGTACCCTGTACTGTTTCCACACAGAGCACTTTGATGGTGCACACGCAGGTCGAGCGGTATATAGCGTTTATTGGTGGCAAGCCATGTTCAAATAGAACATTTTGACATTTTGAGGGGACAGAGAGGGGACTCGTGCAGTAATCATTTAGATCACTTATGACTTGATTTATTTTACTCTGTTAATTGCTGGAATACGGGGGTGATGGGGAGTACATTTCTTTCACGCTAACAGCATAAACTTTTAAGATACTGAAAGGCTACCCAGTTTTCAGGTTTTAGACAAATTTTTAGACCTACTGTATTTAACAGAGACAACTATATAACTGTTTTAAAACTCTGTCGGATCACCTTTGTCGTGCCTTTGAACTCTGCGGTAAGTCTGTATCAGCGACATCTCCACGTTCTCAGAGGCTGCTGAGAAAAGTGTTGTTGTAGTGACTACTTTTCTAAGAATGATGGGCAGGCCCGGGTTGTTCAAAGAAGGCTTTTTCCATATAGGCTTTGCTCAATCACCGACATGTCACAACACACAGTGAGAAGGAGCAGCCGACACATGAACGCTATTATTCTATCGTATACAATACAGCGAGAGAGAGAGAGAGAGAGAGAGAGAGAGAGAGCCTTTTAAAAGATGGTTCTTCTTGGCCGATACTGAAATGAGCACTTTCTGCTTCACAGCACTATAGAATATCTGAATCCAATCATTTTGACAAGAAGCCACACACATTAATAGAAAACACACATTAATAACTACAATACAATACATTCACAGCAAATCAACAGGCATTAATATCGAATGTTAAATAATAATTTGAGTGCCTTGCTCAAGAACCAAACTGCCTTTATAAAATGTGTACACTGCACTAGTCACCATGAGACCCACTCATACAGTAGTCTTAGTGTTACTCAGTATGTGTGTGTATGTATGCTCGTGAGAGAAAGAGAGGCTGTGCATGTGTGTGGTGAGTGTTGGGGGACAGCCGATTCAGTGTTGCTAATGACTGCCTTCCCATGAGCTTAATCAAAGATTTGTACATTTAATTGCTGTCAAGTCAGCGCTCACCACCTGCCACGTCTTGCCACACATGGACTTGCTCACCCCCTCTCTGGGAGCATTTCCAGCTCCATCTATCATCCCTGGCTGAAGGCTGAGACAACACAGCCTGCTGAGCAACCTGCGCTCAGCCGTCCAGCCGAGCCCAGCCGGGCCCGCACAGCATGGACCCGGAGAGCCTGCTCGGCGTGTCGGGGAGGTCTGTCAGCACCTGGGCCTTACAGCGCCGAACCATTCCTCGCATTATTAAAAACAGACCAGCCTAAATCTGACACCGAATAAAGCCAGCGAGATGTGTGTTTTTGTTTTCTTCTTTCTTCGCAGAGGCATTCACAGGGCAACCTGGCCGCGACGTGAGATACATATCAAAGCCGAGGAGTTCTGTGAAACACCGCCAACCGCGCACCTCCGTAGGCCTCGCCCTCACTCCCACGCTAACCGCTATCGCTGTGTGTGAGAATTGGTGGTCCGCTTTGTCCCTCGGCACAGCCCGGGATGGAATGTGGGCCTGATCTGTTATCAGTTTCTTGCTTGTTTTCCCAGCTGATGCCCACGGGCCTGGTGTGTAACGCAAGCCGCAAGCTGTGTGAGGATCTGTCAGGGCCGTTCACTAATGCCTCTCACCTTTGGATCTGCGCGGCTGCCACAGTATGCGTGACAGACATTATTAGTCCCCGAAGGCCCGAGCCTCCAAGCGAGCCGCAGTGCAACACGTTAACGCAGCATCAAGTGGATTTCGAAATACTGGGGGGACTTAGACTGTGTGCTGCCAGACAGGATCCAGTATATGAGGGCCGTTTTATGGACTGTTGGCTCACGAGCAGTGATTCCATGAGCACTTATAGGCAGATGAGGAACATACATCCCTTTTTCCCCACATCTGTGACTCCAATTTTGGTGATGTTTTCTTAAAAAATAGCAGTTTTAATTAAAAAAAATTCTACAGGTTATAATAAATGGCACTATCAGTGGTTTTAACTGGAGGTTTATACTCTGTGCATCTTTAATAATAATAAGAATCCCTTTGGCTGACGTTATTTCTCATTACTTTATCTTTTTAGCTTGTTTTCAAGAAAGACTGAAGAATTCTTGAAATGAGCTCCCCAGCTCTCAAACTAAAATCCATTTATTGACAACAAAGGATCAATGCTATTTAGGAAATATTTGGCAAT
>JBAJHX010000049.1:5173233-5191143 GCA_037176925.1 Amniataba percoides | reverse complement strand
TCTCTTTTTTACCTCCCCATTCTCCCCCTCCCCCAGGTCCAAGCACAGCTCTTGCAGTTCGCAGCAAAAAACATTTGTCTGAATCCTGCCCTTTTAACCTCACCAATAAAACCTCAACAAATGACTTAAGAAATCATTAATAAAACCATGTGATATTTTAGTTGGTGATATTTTATAAACTGCAGACTATAAAAATGTTTCATTTGGCAATTTGGAGAATTTCACCCCAAAACACCAGCATGTTAAATCACTTGGAGGTGCATTTTTCCTTTTGTTTGTCTTTTATAGATTTATTACAAACTACACTTCCAAAGCTGTAGAATTTGGCGCTGGAAACAAACGGCAACCCAGTCTCACACATAAGAGACCTTTCACATACAGTGGCTCAGGTGCTACAGTTAATCCAATGTTATACTGACTGAACTGAAAGTTTGCTAATTACCCCAATGCACGGCTCCGGGCTAGATGGAGGAAAACAGGCCTGACCTGAACGGTGGGAGTGAGTATGACTGCGAGCTGGCAAGTCTGGACAAGGCCTCCTGCAACCTGGCATCTCCTGGGGCCAGAGCGCGGCATGCAAGGTGTGATCCAGGCCTGCTCCCATGGGTGCCCGAGCCAGGGAGCAGGTGGAAGGCTTCAGCTGCCTGTCTGACTACCTGTGCTCATCAGTGGGCCAAGTCTTTTTCACTGTCGAGAGGAGAGAGGAAGGCTGACTTGACTTTTTAGCGCAGGTTCTTATTGATTTCACAAACTTGCTACCAAGAAAGTGTTATGATATACATTTGAAGCTGAATAGAAGAATGTGTTCAATGTTCCTTGAGGCTCCCAGTTTCAAATAATAAAAAAGTAATTAAATGTTTTTCTAATGTCAGATCGATTTAGCTCTAACATAAAATGAAATCAAAAACCTTAGCAAACCATCAACATATTAATTGAATCCCCCAGTGACTATAACTCTACCTACATTTGTTAAAATGAGTCATTGTATGTCAGCTTATATAACTCATCTGATTAATGAATGCTGTTTTTCATGTCAATTTTATCCTTATATCATTTCCCCCCTTTTTATTAAATTAATACTGTGTGTGTTTTTTTAACCTGAACCTAACCATATTTTGGGAGTCATGGTTATACATTTCCTTATCAAGTGTCATTTGAGAGGATGACAGTAAAACGCTTGAATCTTGAATATTTACTGACAGCAGAATAAATCTTATTTCCCAAACTGATTTTTTTAAGACTGAATAAGAGTGAATAACTCTCACTGAAACAGCCTGTGAAGCTGACGGGTGGTTAAATGAATCAATCACTCAATCAAATGTTTGCAAAGACAGGAGACTCGGTTGGTTTATACTAAATGCTTTTGTCATGTACCTAAAAAAAAGGTAACATCAAGATAAGATAGACAAAAAGTATGACGCAGCTGCCAAGATTCCTTTGTTGAAGAGCTTCATCAATTCTGTGAGTCAAACAGCTGTTTTACTACGTGAAAAATATTTCCTGCCGTCGGGTTGTTGAGTCCACTTATGCAGCAGAGCTCAAACGCTTTTGGTGATTTGTGGCTGCAGCACATGCCCATTGTTCATTCTCGACGGGCCGCACAAGTCAGCATGTTCCTGGTTCTGATTCATGTGACTCAGTGTTCCTTCAGCTCTGGACGGGAGAGAAAACCAAACCAGACAACCCAGTTTGAGGAGGCTCGACCATATGGCCGCTCTTCAGGGAACAAAAAATAGATAGAGTTCGCGATCCCTTTCATATCGTGACAGCAAATGCAATCCGAGTGGTCTGTTTCGCTGACTCACATGTTTGGGCCACCCACGTATGAGAGCGCCAAGCTAAAATCACACACTGTTTCCACGACAACCATAATTTATACCTTCAAAACAACTTTTTCTTTCATCTCACACACAAAAAAAATGTAATTAGAAACTCGATTCTGGACTCATAAATGTCATAAATACTGCAAGTTGGAGAAAAATGAGTGTGGCAGAGAGCGTTCCTTTCTTGGGGAGGATTAGACTTTGCATAACAGGTAAACCAAAATCCAATGAAAATAATGGTTGTGAGGTCTTTTTGATTATTTGGCATGTTGCCTTCTCGAATGCTGAACCCAGGCAAAGGCAAGAGCACAAATCCACATAAATCACAACGAGGGGCAAGTGGAAAAGTGTTTTGTGAAAGCCCGATTCTCCATTCTTGAATTTTATCTAACTTCCTACTGTGATTTCCTATTTCAGGTCAAACACAGCTTCCTACTTCTTGATCAATCCGGTGCGTTTCATATAGCGGAGCCAAGATATCACTTAAGAGAAAGTCAAGACCTTTTGGCGTATGAATGGGAGGAAATGACTGGAGAGTTTACCCGCCATGCCAGTCATTCGATAAAAACACCCTGTTTTTTTTTTTTTTTTGCCTCTGTGTTAAATACCAAAGCTTGTTTTCTCAGCATGGATTTGATCTGCTTCCACGATTTGAAACTGACTGTTTAAAAAGCTTTCTGTGGAAAGTTTTCAGATCTCTCTCTCTCCACCCCCCACCCGCCCTTGTCCTCCCCTCCTCAGCGAAAACAGGGCCTGATCTGGCCCCGGCCCCAGCCCCCGGCTTGTTGGGACAGCTGCTGAGATGATCTGGGCTCTCTGCAGGTTCCATGATTCATTTTCTGCGTCAACACCACGAACTTGAGCTTCAACCTCACCGCAGTCGTGAATCACGGGCAGATTTGTAAATCTGAATGATTACTCGATTTTGATGTGTACAACATGAATATTTGTGTGTGTGTATCTCACGTGGGCTGTGTTAGAAAGCTCAATCAAACAGGAAACAAAACACCAACGGCATAAAACATTAGAAAAATATTTTAAAAATCTGTGATAACCAAAGCAGGAACACTGCACAGCTTCAGGAGAAGGAGATGGAGAAGGAGTTTCCTCGCTCCTCTTTTTAAACTGGCCCACAAGACACATTTTGCTTCTTGTTTGTTGTCATGAGATTTGAATTTGACAAATTATTTTTGAGATCATAAGGGATTTTCTGCAGTGTCTGCTGGATAATTATTACGGCTGAGAGAAGAGAAGCAGCAGCTGAATCAGTGTTGCAGCTGATTGTCATGCATGTGAGTTCCATTACCTAGAAACTGAAATTTGTGAAGTCTGGGGTTTTTTTTTCTTTTTCTTTGCACAACTGCTGACATACCCGAGTGGGGGTGCTCTTCACATCTTTCACGTCTTTTTCCTTGGAAGTTTGTTGATTTAGATGGTGGAATGCACCAATATTCATTTCACTTCTGGCGCTGGTCAGCACGCAAGTGGACTTTTCTCTTGCTTATCTTCGTTTCGACGTGTGTCTTTTCTTCATTTTACTTATCTTGAAATGCAAATTAACCTTTGAGGACTTCTTAATGACAACATATCTGACTTGTACAGTTTGATTTTCCTCCATACGTATGTGTAAATAAACTACACGAGTTTATGTGTGTATGAAAGACGGCTCCTTCAACATATTGATAAACCACTAAAATAATGCTATAACACACACAAAAAAGTTCAGAAACTTGACATGACCTCCATCATGTGAATGCAGTGTGACTATGCCCCACTTGCCCCAGTGTTTTTCCTGGGAGACCACTGATGCAGGGACTATTGTGAAATAAAAAAAACGACAAATTTTTTGGATTGGATTGCATATTGGAAAGTTCCTCATCCAGATTGCTAAATAGTCGACTATTTTTTCCAGCTTTCAGTATTCTGATACTTCAAACCTGCTAGCCAGATGGCTTCAACATCAAAAAAAAAAAAACTGTGACATATTTAAACTGTCTTTACGACGCAACACATTTTTTACCTCATTACTCATTCAATAACTACAAAGAATGTACGTAATGACTTGGAAGAATGCAGTGTGAGAAAGCACACTCCTTTTTTCTTTTTTTTTTTTCCTTTCTGTGAGACAGGGCATTACCAGAAAAGCTCCCAGTCACACCCATACGATGAGGGAAACGGGCAACGTCTTCCAGTGTGGCTGATCTGGATCGCTCTGGTTCTGCTCCTCACCCCAGACTGAATTAGCAAGCCGGTACCTCCCTTACCAGTCTAGCGTGGAGAGTGTGTGGGCTGGGAGAGAGAGAGAGGATTAATGATGTCAGGCTGGCAGTTTTGTCACGGCCACTCCCAGTCTGCGTACAAAGCCACTAATCACCAATCTACCTTCTGCAGACTACTCCGAGTTCCCTACTCATGCTAAATATTATTGTTGTGAGTTGTAGGTCCAGTGACTCATACTTTCCATTGACATCTTACTCATTCAGCCGCTACAATGGGAAGGAGTGGCTTTCTGCTGACTGAGTGGCGCACGCATTCCCACACACTTTTCCAAACAGGCATATTCAGCTCCAGTTTATGCTCCACAAAGTTCAGCTGTGCCTTTCTTTAACGCGGCGTGAGGACACTCTGCCGCTGACTGCAATTTTGCTCTGGCTCACGGCAGCCTGTAAGTGAAGCAAATAACTGAGTTGAGTGTTTAAAATGAATATTAACTGATTAAATGCTTTGTCAGGTTTGCCAACATTGAGTGCAGTGATGCTTTGTAATTCCAGCCACTCGTGGCGATCTGGCATCGTGCACAACGACTGCAGGATTAGACCGACTAGTCCGTAGTATGAATGTTTCCAAATACACATTGTGAATCCATCTGATATTAAGGTGCATCTGGTGACATAACATTTTGTTTCGGTTTCTTTTGCTCGTGGAAAAAGGTGGAGGTGCAACATGGAGATACTCTGCTTAAAGCTAACACCAAGCGCCGGCTCAAAATCTGCCAAATGTCTGCTGATGAGATAACACCACACTGGACCACACGCGGCCCCGACGGTGTGATGTGTCAGAGCCCTAAAGCGTGTAAAAAGTGAACTGCAAAGCCCAGAAATCTCAGCACGTCTGTGTTGAGTCACGAGCACTGACCAACAATCAGGTCAAATCTCCGCAGGCTCGGTAAATTTTGCTCATTTTGTACTGCAGGACGGTGAAAACGTCACATATTCCACCTCTAATCTGCTGCTATGTTGCTTGCTCTGCTGTCAAGGCAAACTTCTACCTAATGCTCTTGTTTGTGTGCGCTGCTGTGATTCTCTGTCACCAGCTAAGCTTCCTTGGTGTGTGTGTATGGCTGTGTATGAGTGCACACTATGGGGAGTCAGCATGCAGGCCCGCTTCACGTGGTTCGGAAGGTGAAGGGCTATTAGGGGAAAGGTGAGTATGGGACTGCTGCTCCGGGTTACTCAGTAACTGGGGCTCTCTCCTTCCCCTCTCAGGCCTCTAGTGCTGTTCCTGCGCAACCACCCCTTACACCTCCCAACACACACACACACACACTAAGATACTAACAAACACACACATACACACGGCAGCTGTATCACTGAGGTCTTTCCACTTTACTTGTGCAAAAAGAAAAAGGAATGAAGCAATGTTTTAGTTTACATGCATCCATTTCCCAATTATTATTATCCCAGAATTATTCCAAATAAATGAATAATTAGAATAATTACTGTTTTAAACAACAAAAAGAACAAACAAACTGAAAAAAAACCACCAAAACCTGCAGTCTCTGCTTCTGGTAATACTGCATTTTGGAACGAGACTTAACTAAAAAAGGGGAAAACAATTCCACCACCGGTCACAGTGTTTGGGAAAAAAACACAAAAAACTTTGGACTGAAGAACCAACAGAAACAAGTGAAGGCAAGCTGAAACAGCTAACAGAAAACAAAGGGATTTATGAAAAAATGTCTGTCTGGTCTTAACCAGTTGGATCAAAGGCTAAAGTTTACTTTACCTTTATTTGCAGGATTAGTCACTGATGAATCAGAAATTCTTAGGATAGTTTAGCCTACTCAGAAATGCCATTATTTGGTGCGAGGATGTTATTTATTCTAGGTAGCCATCAGATAGTTGATAGACTATTCAGAGAAACACTTTATAGTTTTACTGTCTTTGGTGGCATCTGTGGTGATGAGCAGCCATTGCAGGTGTGTTTCTGGATCTCACAGGATGAACCCGTCCTGTTCATCGTTTTCTAGTTGCAATTCTTGTCCAAAAGAAACGAGCCAAAGAGACAGGGAACCACATCTGTGTCTCCCATCAGCGGACTACATTTACACAGTCACTATCGTGTTACCTCATTCAGGAACACACTGAAATGAAAATTATGGCGATTATGGCTTTAAAGCGAGAAATAACACAGCTGATACGATACTGACTGCACACAAGCCAGTGATCTCATCTGTTTACCATAAATATCACACAGGTAGGTACAAAGGTAGTTGATGTGAAGATGAAAAAGGGATGCTCAACTTTTCAAACAAAGCACAACTGATGTTGACTGGATCACAACCTCCCACCGCCGCATCCCCCCTCTGGGCATTGTGGCGTCAAAACACAGCAGTGTGTAACACAGCTATAGCCTGTACGCAGAGCCGTGTTTGTTTATTGTCCCTGAGCTGGGGCACATGAAAGTGGGGTGAAAGTGTGGCCGTGACCCCGGCGACAAGAACAAGCCCCGTCCATATAATCACCGCTTTTCTTCCTCTCCTACACACACACACTCAGGTTGGCCCCGTTTTTTCGCCTCAGGATGGGAGTCACGGGACTGTGCTTTGAAGAGCACAGCACGGCCGCGCTCGGACCAATGAGGGCGAAGACAGGGCTCTCTGTGTGAGTAATGATTGACAGCATGCTGGATTACTCACAGAGGCATTAGTCATGGTGAATTTGTTACATGTTCTTGTTCTCTAGTTTGTGAGTGTGAATAGATCTGTTTGTCTGTCAGGTTCTTAGATCTGGTCGTGTGCTGGGTGACAAACCTAGTGATCTTTAAAAAGTTTGAGCATCTAAATGTTAATAATATTCATGAGTAAGACAGAAAGTGATCTCCCAGTAAAGAAGATACACAAAATCTCTGACTGCCACCATGGTCTCATTCATCACCTGCCTTTTGTGATGCATGTAACTTTGTAAAAATATATCATGTTCAACCAGGAAGAAACTGGGGTTTTTTGGTGACTAAAATCCAACAACAACACAGAACAAATGTGGCGATTAGAGCAACGATTCGGAAATGACCAAACGTGCTTGTGCTCGGCCCGGGACTCTGTACAAAGTGTTCATACCAGCAAAAGCAAACATGTTTCTGCTGGGAGGAAAAAGCTTACACAATGAAGCATCGCAGCCACACGCAATACTGTACGAGCATTCTGGGGCACCATCGGGGGGTCCAACCTTCTCCAACAGCGCGAGGGCAAGGTAGCTCCATCATTGGCTAATCTTTGGCCGGAGAGAGCCAGTCATCTCTGCGCATCTCCTCTCATCCCACAACTAATCAAACACTGTGCTGTTAGCGTCTCTGATATGCTTTGTATATCAGGCCACCTGGACATGCATCTGGTCAGCCAGGGAGTATGCCTGTCAATGGCAGTGCCAGATGGACGCGCATTAATAACTGCGCCTTATGTGTCAAAACCGCGAGCTGCAAATGCTGACTTTTGAGTCAGCTCTGAAGTTCCCG
This sequence comes from Amniataba percoides, assembly GCA_037176925.1. Classification (NCBI taxonomy): domain Eukaryota; kingdom Metazoa; phylum Chordata; class Actinopteri; order Centrarchiformes; family Terapontidae; genus Amniataba; species Amniataba percoides. Next base: position 5,183,587 of record JBAJHX010000049.1, on the reverse strand, counting down.
GAGGCCCGTTGTGTTGCGTTTTCCGCCCTGAATGAAATGCTTATTAGGGCACTGGGAACGGCAGAGAATCAGGAAAGAAAAATTAATTACTGTGCTCTCGCGTTTCAGGTCAGTACTTCACAGTGTCCCCCTTCCTGTGCTAATAGACAAATTACATAATGGCCTCCAAAGAGAGAAAGAAAGAGGCTTGACACACGGTAACCTTTGCGAAGAATAGAAGCGATGTGGAGAAATAAACCGGAGTCGTATTGATAAGAGGCAGGAGGCGTTTGAGCTTCTTTAATAAGCTGGATGACCGTGCCCTGTGCTTGAAGCAGCTCGTGCACAATGCATGTGTGGAGAGCACGTTACATAACTAATGTCTTTATTCTAATGGGCTTAATAAGGTATGTCAGGGGTGAGGGGGACGAGTTGTGGCTCAGTTCAGACAAGGAATTTGGCTTGGGTGATGAAATCCAAAAACAAAGCGTTCTCCAAGTTTTGACTGAAACCATGTTACACATAACGACCGAGAAATCTAATTTTCGGGGATGACCCCCCTCCACCCCTTGTAAAAAGTTTGTTCTAAGTATTTGACGGGGCGTGGTGTAACCGTCTGCAAGTTTGTAAGTAAAGCAGTTTGTGAGGTGGAGAATCCAATCAAAGCAGATAACACATTAACGCTGCACACCTTACACTGTTCCTGCTTGGTAGTTTAGTGGCACAAAGTCCATTATTTCGTCATTGATTTCCTTGCGGACTTCCTATCGGACAGGACGCTATCTGCATTGGAGAGATTAGAGCTGGATGTCACTGGTAAAGAAACATACCAGCAGTGATTAGGACTTTTCTTTTTCCTAAGATCAGGATTTTCCAAATTCCCCCTGAAGCTACCGTTTATCATTTTAGTCCATCTGGAGTAACTAATTTGGGTTTGTGTACTGAGATATTCGCCCTTAATTTTGCAAATTCTTGATCAGTACTAGTTTGGAAGTTTGGAAAATGAGTTTAAACACACAGACTTTAGAGAAGCATTCATAGTTTTGTACTTGGTTGTTCACATGTAAAGTGAAGAAAGAAATTCTTTCCAAGGAAAGCGAGAGAGAAGTAAATGTGCAAAAAGTTGTGAAATTGCTGGTTGAATTTCCTTGGTAGGCCTATTCATGCATGTAGCCACGGATGAGTCAGCATTGTGGCTTACAATTTCAATTTCAACTAGTTTTTAAATATGTACCTTTCTTGTGAGAAACATTTTTTATTTGATGGGCTTTTTATTAATGCACAAGTACCAATAAAAGAGCCTTTTTAATGTACGGTGTGTATTTTCATATAGCTTATCTAAGGAAACCGCAAATAGGCTTATGCTAGAACTACTATATGTGTCATGAGTCTACTCATGACACATATATGACACATATGACTCACTCGCAGCATAATGAAGCTCATCACTCTGCCCAATAAAATATAAATGTTGTTTAGGTAAAATGTATTTAATTTTCAGAGAGAAATCCTGTAATATATACAAGATCAATATATTAGTACAATGATTAATGTATGTTTTGATTAATATTTGAATACTCATTAACAATACTGAGAGCTTAAACAAAGCATTTATCCTGAAATTGTTATGTACTGGCAAATCACAAAATTTTGTGAATGCGGTATGTCAGAACAGCATCCCTCTTGTTCCACGAGTAACAGAGAGAGTAAGATGTGTGATTTCCAAAGCGGCTGTGTATTTGTTTGAGTCATTTTCCTTTCAAACTTTCTGCTGAGGTAATAGATGAGATTCAAGTTTTCAGCTGTGGATCGACATTAATCACCGGTCACTGGAGCGAGAGGGGAAAGAGAAAAAAAAAAAACCAATATTGCCGGTATTATACTTTAACCCAGATTCCTGCTGCTCTCATGCTTCAGCAGACAAAAGCTTGGTGACCGCTGTCATATGGAGCGGATGATGGGATGGATGTTTGCCACCCTGCTCACCACTACCTGCCTCTAAGTGGTGACTCCGGCACCTCTCGCATCTGCTAACTCATTAATACAGGCACCGGCAGGAGAAAGCTCTCACGTGCTCCGCCGTGCAGGCCCACATGTATTCACACCCGACTGACGTGAAGCGGAGTTGCAGGGGGCGTGCACTGTGTGTCGTGTTACACTCGAACAGTATGTTGCTATTCAATAATCCTGCTTCTCAAACATCATCCCGCTTTCTGCCAAAGAGCGCCAAGTAAAAACACTCAAGAATCCAGCTATCATCCCGTCGGAGCCAAGCAGAATTGGAAGGGAGAGCTGGTCTATTTAAAGGACTTAAGAGTGCCGTCCAGATGCTGAATTTTGTGGTATTCCATTTATTCCCAGTACTCAATGTCCTGGCCAATGATATCTGAGTAACATCCGGTGAGCTGGGGAAATCCTGGGACTCAGTGCTGGTAGTGCTGCCAAGATCAGGCCTGCTGCCACGAACCTTGATGTCAGATAGCAGAAATGAAATGCTGCCTCCCAGACCAGAGAGCAGACCGGATCAATATTAACTTATCTTTACTGTTTCAGCACCGCTTTATTGGGGATTACGTGGGCTGGGTGGTGTCAGATTGTCTCTGATATCATATCATACAACATCATGTCACGAATGCCAAACCCAGTGCAGAAACATACCACACTATTGGGATTAACTGTACAGGATGTGCATTTAAATCTAAGTTACTACTTAGCATATGAATCCTTCTGATGTGAATCTTTCTAAATTTGGATTTGGGCCAATTTTTCTGAGCTTTCACTTCTAATGATTTTTGGGTCCTGCAGATTCATTTATAAGAGCTCAAATTCTCTTCGTGATTGCAAAGCATGATAAAGTCTCTCTTGTGTACCTTTAATCTTGAAAGTGTGACGATAGTCAGTACATTACTTTATCTCAGCCACCTATGGATTATCTAGAGACCTTGTCATATAGTTAAAAATCCCTTTATATAACACTTTATATTAAAGAAAATAAAAAGATTAGAAAGTTTATTGGGTCCATGAAGCAGCTCATGGTGAGAAATTTACTTCAGTCAGTACTTTTAAAAATAATTATGAAGTTAATGTGGAATAAAAACATTTGTTCTCCACCTGACAGCCCATAATGAGTTTTAAATGGTCAACGATTAATTTAAAAGGTAGAATTTATGATAGGTGACTAAATCCAGTTTTCACATCTTAACCAACATGCTAGACATTTTTTTGAAAAGCTAAATGAGATGGTAAGACAGATTTTCCATTTTATCCCTACGGCTCATAACAGTGGAGATTAAAATAAACACATTTGTGCTGAAGCTTCTGAGGTTCCTTCTTGGCACTGTGGCTGAATTTTTCCTGGCCACTTTTAAGTGTGGAAAAATAAGACAAGTCTTTTATATTCAGTGTATACTTTTGTTTTATATCATGTTCAACATTTTTGGTAAAAAGACACTGTTTTGTACAATTACTGACCCCAAACAGAGTCCATGGTGTGAACTCAGACATAAAGGAGACATATGTGCTTTACAGACAGAAAAACAAGCCTGCAGCAGTGAAAGTGACACACAGGAGTGTCTCTCTCTGAGGTCAGCGACCCACATCCCACATTTCCCACTAAGAACCCCACCTTACCGACTGCTTTTATATACATTTGTGTTATTATACTGTACAAATTACACAGCTCTTTAAATAACCTGCAGACTGTGCTGCGCCAGGGCTCACCCCGTGTTTTTCAGATCAACCAGGTGGGACAGAAGTGCCTCTCAGGACAGCAAGGTCTGAACCTGCTTAGGTGATCTGGGCAGCAGGTTCTCGGGGTCTTTATAGCCATTAGCTGGGCTGGTCAGCGCCGTGTAAACCTCCTCATAGGCTCTGCAGACCAGCTCCGTCGACTGGCGGAAAATCTGCTCCCTGCACAAACAGATAAAACGCTTTAAATCTTCACACTCACAAAACTGGGACCAGCAGCGAACGGCCTTTTTAAATTCCAACATTTCCAGTCAAACAGGCACCTCTGTGCTGTAATTAGTCACTGAGAAAGAGCTGAAATAAGCCAACCATGAGTAAGAATTTGTCCTAATTACTTTTTTGCTCAGTGATCACTCTGTTCCCCTGCTGCTTCAAAACAAAGAGTGGCAGTATGTGGTGCACACTGCCATCTATGGATACACATTATATGGAAGTCAAATTATATATAATATATCAGGCACAGCGACACATACTGATTTAGCTAAGAAAAGACTCCTGAAATGACAGGATTATACTTTATCACATTTGTAACCCTCTTTTAATAAAAATTTAAAGATATTTATTAAAAAATTCAGCATTATTTTCTTATTTTTCTAGGTTTCAGGACACTGACCTCTACAGATGGTGCAACTCAAATTCAGTTACATCATACAGATTTCTGTTGTTTTCTTTTACAGCTGCAGCAATTGGTTTATTGAGAAAAAAATGTCCCACTATTTTTATAAATAGTCAATTGTTTCTGGGGGGGTGGGGGGTGGGGGGGGGTGGGGGGTGGGGGGTGAGTGTGTGTCATTTTTAAAGCTAAAAAAACAAACATCTGGTTGGAGAACATATCTTGTTCAACGCTTTCAGTAAAAAGAGTAAAAAGACACTGTTTTGTACAATTATTGACCCCTCAGAATTTGTTGCATCACCTGAAAAATGATTCATCAACCAAACTCTTAATTGATTAAAACAAGAAAATACTAATATTAATATTTTACTTTAGCTGCAGAATTATTTTCCTGTTGTTTGTTCTTGACTTTAGTACACATCATCTCTTTTTCTCCCTCTTTTGATCTTTTGAGTTCTTCAGTGTGATTAAGAAATAATCTTTGTCATAAAAAATTGCAAGGACGTAATGAGACGATATCTGCCGGTGGAGTACGGACGGATGATGCATCAGTCGGACTGAAGGGCCCAGTGAGAAGACTCAAGGACACAGTGGGAGCTCCTCTGCTGTATCCCACTCAGGCTCTTGAGATCCATATTTTTAATTGGCCCACAGAGAACACAGAACCACAGTGCTGTGTATAACACCTTACTCCACACCAAGTGCACTAACACAAAATGTGAAACGAAGCTAGTCTAAAAGTACATTCCCATTATTTGTGCGCTCCAGGAGTGTTTTCAGAGTGCTGGCGGGTGTTTTTGTGTATTTAGGTGAGTGGAGAAGCAGACTTGAGAGATAGCGCGAGAGAGAAAGAGAGAGGAGGCAGAGAGAGACGAAGAGGAGGAATGATTTCAGGGAACGAGTGAGAGTGAGAAATGGACCAGAAGCTAATTAATGGCGTCCTGCCCATCAGTCCTCCCATGTCCATTAATAGAGAACATTAACCTGAGGTACAGAGTGCTCCTCAAGCCTGCTGCACTTCCCAGTAAACGTGACTCATAGAAAGAGCCCTCCAATGTAGAAGCTGGATTGAGCTAAAAGCATGTACATTTTCTGATCAGTAAGACAAATACAGGCAGTCCTGCATAACACTCTCTCAGCGTGTCGGTGGCTTTAGCAATTTAGCATCCGAGCTTGTGATGCATTTAGTCGAGTGTTTTGTTTGGAATGCAGTAATGATCGGATTACATCTGGGAAACTAATAAATGAACATTATTAGGTCAACGCTGCTGTTCTAATTTTAATCATAGAGAATATGCTCTTTAACCTGTTGAAAAAGCCTGCAGTGCTGTAAACATTTAACATGAAGTCTAAAATATTGCATGTATGTTAATTTCTCTATCAACAAAAGGGACAGGAACTCACTTGATAGCCGCACTGAGCAGGAAGTTGAGCTGCGGCATCACAAGGGTGTCTGGCGATGACAAGTACCGATCAAACTGGACCTGCGAGGTAACAGCAGGCGACGAATCAAAGAATCATAATAATCAAGTGTGAATTCATCAGTCCCTGCAGGAAAATTTGCTCCATTAATAAACACTGTTACTCACCATCGCTGCTTTCACAGAAGAGGTGTCCATGCTGGGTAGGAGGGACAGAGGACCCTGAGACAGAAAACACAACGTAAGCTTCAAATCCAATCCAAGGTAACAGCGTTTGAGCAGCAACAGTGAACTTCTGACAATTAAGTTTTTAATTCTTTCAGGTCTGCAGGACAGTGTTAAAAATGTGTCTTTCATTATCACTTTTCAACGCTGCCCACATGAGCGGCACAAAAGTGGATGTAGGTGGGAACTCATTGATGGCAGAATCAATAATGTTGCCTACGGCTACTTTAGCAAATAATAATAGTTTCTTTTTCTTTGGTTATTAAAAGAAAGGATTACATCTCTGTGACTGTCTTAATAATTCCTTCCTTTCATGAAAGAATTTACACCAGGGCTGAGCATTATAATCTGTATCATAATAAGATGTTGCATTTATCTTAATCACTACAAAGAGTGAATATAAATCAGTGCATGGACCATCTTTACTCTTTAAATGGCTGATTGGTTGGTAAAACATCTGACTGATGTCACTGGTACTGAAAACTCTAATTTATTCATTTACTGAAAGCAGCAAACAGTGTAAACTATAGTCAGAAATAGATGGTTTGATAACTTTGGGTGATTATCAAGCTCTATTTATTTGTTTAATTTTTGTCATTTATTGGGGAGAGAAGGGCAGAGAATTTCCCCCCTAAATCTTGATGTGAACAAGACAAAAACTGGGCAAGGGAAACACATGTCTGACTTGGTGAACACAACAGCAGGTGCCTTTGAGGTAATAAGCTGACAGTGATTATCCAGAATGGTAACATTAAGTCAAGCTTAAATGCCTAAATTGCCAACATTAAAAGCAGCAAATAGAAAGCAGTGCAAGGGTCAAAGCCACAGTGCACTACAAAGAGTGATTTTATGGCAACATGGGCACATTAACATACTGTGAGCCTACAGACTCAGCTGCTAGATACAAGTCAGTGACAGTATTGTTTTAATCACTGTTTTCTTGTTTCTGACTTGTTCACCTCACGTATCACAGAAAATTACAGGGATAAAATGAGATAGTGAAAGTAAACCCAGAGAAGTCCAAAATAAACTTGGGGATTCTCGTCAGTCGTTGACATCGGGGATGCCTTCAAGTGTAGACAGCGAAACTTAATCTTTTCAAACAGAGGACTATTTAAAGAAAACCCAAGACAGGCCACCCGAGGAGAGAAGCAGTCTGCAGAAGAATGACAGCCCTTGATTGAGCTTAGCGTCGAGCTGCAGCGGCGGCAGCAGCAGGGTGTGGTGTGTCCTGACACGACCCGGAGTTTCAAGACTTGCATGCTAAACCACAACTATGGGTCTAAGTCAGCCCATTGGCAAAGTGTGTTATAAAGAAGGAGGAAGGCTCCAGGGCATCAGCTCTCTCATCTGCACAGGACACTTCTGGAGAAGCTAATATATTTTAATAGAATATAATATGATCTGCCTCCCTCTGTCCCTCTCTCATCTGAAAATCTGATAAAAATGCTATTATGCCCTAATAAAGACATCGGTCATGTGGTAACCATAGTGACGGCTATTGTAAAGCCTAAAGAGGTAGTGTAAACAATGTTGTCAGGGCCTGTATAATATAAAAGAGGACCATTAGGGATTCTAAAACAGGAAATGAGAAAAAAATCCACAGTTCTCCAACTTCAGGAGTGAACGTGTGTTAGTGTGCATGTAAGCACTCCACCTGTTCAGCACTGTGCTGCTGGACACAGTTGTAGATGTAACTCAGCCCGGCTCTGGTCAGCACGTAGGATGCCTGCTCGTTGATCAGCGTGTCAAGGTGAGCCTCGATCTAGAAAATGCAGTGGAAAGATTAAAATCCAGTCAGTCCGAGGCCGCTTTGTGAACCAATGGTACTTGTGGTTAATGGAGAACCACTGTGCTATTGATAATGAAACTTCCACAGGAGCTCTTGTGGTGCTCGATTACAAAAGATGTGCTAAAAATAGAGGGATGGATGGCGCATTTGAGCACGAACAACAATACATGACGCACAGCCTTCTATGAGACAGCAAATTAAATATCTTTAATAAAAGATTTGGGCTTTATGGTTTTATGAAAGGAGTAAGAATAATTAAGTATTTTTTAATGGACAATACCTCGTAAGCACAAACAATATAATGACTGTAAGCTGAGCATTCATGTTGAACGACGTGTGTGTGTCATGATTCAGTTACTCTTGTCATACTAAGGTGTGGTTTGTTATTACTAAAATCAAGGCCCTGACTAACTGTAATCAAATGTAAATAGATACAGAAAAACTGATTCATCGATCCACACCTGGAACTCGAGCATCTCAAGCCTCTTGTCAGTGAACTCAAAGAGGGCCAGCGTAGTCTTCATGACGTACAGTGAGTTGACCATGTAGGTAGCCATGTCAGCGGTACCAAGGTTACTGGCTGACACAGTGCACAGCTGCAGGAGGGGATCTAAGATGCAGGAGAGCACCTGGGAGGGACAATGTAAGACAGAGCCTTAAGAGCTGAATGAAACATCACATCAATGATAAAAAGATAACAAACACATCTTTATATCCCATATTATAACCCTCCCATACAAATTAAGACACAATGATTATTTAAAATATAAAAATGAAGAGAGAGGAGTTAGACTTCTCTGATCCGCATCACATTGTATAAATATGAATTTACCTGAGCAAAGTCAGCCTGGCGGGCGTCCAGAGGGACTACTGACGAGTCGTGGGAGGCTAGCACCTCCCTGAGGAGAGACAGGGTCTGTGTGAGGGAGGCTGTCGGTCCCAGGTCTGCAGGTGGCAGCTCCACCTGCCCAGGCAGACAAGGCCATGAGAAGGCAGGGTATGAGTGGATGGAGTGAAAGAGAAAAGTTATTCTAATTAAGGCTGATTGTGCCTTGGATGTAGCCTTCACCAAAACAAGTGGTCCTCGTGAAATTACCAAAGCATTAAATATCCCCAATGACCAACATGATAGACTGATAGACGTCTGGTGGTCTGAGCCTCAGCTTGTTCAGAGTCAGAAGAGCTTTTTTTTCTTTTTTAATGAAGAGGGTTTTGATTTCATTGGCCTCTGGATACACAACACAGAACTGAGCCCGGCCACCTTTGTCTACCTAATAGAGCGAATTATGAGAGGGTTGTGTTCCTGGCATTAGCTGGAATTGACACCAAAACCCCGAGGGCCTCCAATTTGATTAACACCGAGCTACAGGGATAATTCTTGTAACTGCTATTGATCAGGACACAGCCAGCATGTTATGTGGAAGAGCTCCTGCTCGTGCTGAGGTATATTTGGATCCCAATTTAACTAAACGGTAACAGGTCGGGTGTTTTTTGGCAGCTAGCGCCTTTTCAATGCTGTGGCCAGCAGGCCGAAACTGTTTACAAGCATAAGTGCTTCAGAAATAGCCTTGTTGTCTTTGAGGGTTTAGACGCAGAGCTGAAATACACAATGTGTGTCCGCAGGGTGCAATGCTGAACTTCTGCACTGTCATTTAAGCGATTCCATGAAAGAACATTGTGAACCGCCTCTATTTAAAAACAAGCTTTCTTCTTCCTCCATCTCCTGTCTTAGGTGATGGCACTGTTTTCCCAAGCAGTCACTGTCTCACAGGTGTACAACAGAAAACAATATTGTGGATTTTTTCTAATAAATACCTTGTCCATGAGTCTGCTCGCATGAAGGCTCAGGCTGTTGAAGAACATCTTTTTGCTTAGGATGTGCATTTCTTCAATATTGATGAGCAAGGAGGCCACACTTGTCCCAATGATAGAGCTGAAAATCATACAGGTGGATGCATCCAGTGATTATTTACATCATCAGTTATATGTGTGTGTATGTTTTTGTTCAATTCATCACCTAATTGTTTAATCTACAAATTTACATGAAAAAAATGTAAGAAAACCAAATGTTCATAACAAGTGTCAAATAATTTAAAAATGATATATTTAGAATTGTATGAAGTATATATTTTGCTCTATAAATGCCTTAAATGATTAATCCATTATCTCGATTATGACCTTCAAATATTTTTGTTAATTAATGAGTCTTTTCAGCTCTAAGTCAGCGTATTATTATTATTCCATAAACCAGAGAGAGTTTAAATGATAAACCTGATGGTGTGGTGGTAGAACTTGAGCAGGTTGGACAGTTTGTAGAGCAGGACAGCGCCGGGCTCTGCGACAATGACCTGCTCTATCCGAACCTGAAGAGCAGAACATGAAAGGACACAGTATGCGTTCAATAGAGCTGCCGAGTGTTAAAAGGTTCATGTAACAGCTTCTTCAACTAATTTGGTTTCTCACTTTCAGCGGCCTGCAAACTCCCTCCGTGATGTGTCCAACCACCTCCTGCATGTTCTCTTCCACACCTGACGCGAGAGAAAAACAGGAACACATGCACATATATATACATATATA
>JBAJHX010000049.1:5157059-5173161 GCA_037176925.1 Amniataba percoides | reverse complement strand
TATATATAGTGAGGGTTATTTGGGTTTGGGTTATTCAGCTTGTCTTCATTCTTAACTGCTATAAAAAACAGACATTAAATAAGGTGAAACAAGCACGGGATTGTAAAGGAATTAGATTTGTTCACACTCCCTGATTGTTGCCAACATCTCTAACCTCACTGAACGACTCACTTGAAAGAGCAGTCTGTCCAATAAACAAGTGACTTGCGAGTCCATGTGACATTTGTTTACAAGCCACTGGTTCGCTTATAAAATACACCAAATCAAAAGCTGCGACAAAGCAAATATTTCCAATCAGTGTAATTTAAGGTGTGGTGTTGACGACTGATGATGGAGAGCTGCTCACTGTGTTATTATCATGTAGGGAACATCATACCTTGCAGGGTGACTTGTTTCAGCAGAGCTTCGAGATGCTCTTTCTCTGAGGCGGTGGCTTGGTGCAGCCAGGCCAGCATGTCCCCAACATACCTGAAAGAGCAACCAAAACAGTCTGTATTAAACAGCATGTCACCGAGGGGCCAACCAGAGGGCTAATCTTACCACGCAGTGACCACAGCGACATCGAGGCACGGGTCATCGTGTTTCACTCCCCTCACACACAAACACACACATGGCTTTTGGTGTTACGTAACGGTGGAAAACAGCAAGGTTAAACTTGAATTATTGTGCTTAAGCCTGTGTGTGTGTGTGTGCATGTGTTTGTTTGTGTGTGTAAGGACATAAGGAGGTGAGAAAGAACTTGATGTTCTCAGAACTGCTGATGCCTCCTATAAAGTGGGGGTGATTTTTTATTCCACACAAGGTTGGTATTCTGAGAAAAATCTCCCATTTGGCTCCTGAGCTGAGAAGGAAGGGGGGAGAGGGTGTGGTACAACAGGAAACACAGACACACTCCTCCACAAAACAGACAGTTTAACTTCTCGAATTGGGTTTTTTAAGTCGAGATTCTCAGGAGTATGGAACGAAATATAATAGATTCATAGTTAAGGAATCATGGGATTTGCAGTCATACAATAGATACAACTACATAATATCCATATCTGAAACATGTATTAAAAGGTTAGCTGTGTTTCTAAGGCAATCGTACTAAATTTCCTGTAATATCTAGAGACAGACAAATCCACTGATTGAATTTGAATGTCTCTGTAAGCAGTCTGAGGCTCTGCTTTTTGTGCTTTTGTGATTGTGAAAAATGTTTTAACAAGTTCATTCAAGAATTCCCTTTAGTTCAAAGTCGAACAACTTTGAAATTAGATGCATGCACCTAGAAATTAAAATCCAGTTTTTAAAACAAATACTCCTTACGCAGTATTTCCTTTTTCATCAGTGCAACTTCAAATTGATGCAGAGCCATGAAAGAAACAGAATAAAAACATTTTCTTTTTCCATCAGAACTTGAATTTCCTTTCGGCTCTATTAAAATGAGAAAAGGCCACGTTCAGCTCACAGAAGTACCTCATAGGGTCGTGTGAATGCATCTCTATGGGGCGGGGAGTTCCTCCTGGCCCGCCGCGGGTGAGGGCGTCGATGAAACCTCGTACCACCGCACACCTGCGCGCAGTCCCAAACTCATCCAAAGTGTACCTGACCAAACAGAGGAGAAACACAGCAACATTGAACACCCACAGCTCATGAGAAAGGACGGCGGTCACAGTGTTTTTGTGCAGACTTGAGTGTCGGAGGTCAGACGCTGACATACATCAACAATGCAGGCAGCCTTTCCAAAAGGAAAGAGTTTGAGGTTGTTTTGATTACTTGGCGGAGGCAGGCTCTGTGACAGACTAAACAGAAGATAGTGCTGAATTGAGATTCCAGGAATGCTGGTCTAAACTATCTCAGCCTCAACATCCCGAGCCAGCGCGTGACCTTGAACACTTTGTGGGCTCTGAGACAGGTGCATTTCAGAAAACATACGGTGGGGAAACGTGTGAAACTTTTCTCTGTGTTGTTTTTTGTTTAGTGACAAAGTAAAATTCCCAGTAAGCTTCAGGAAATCTGTGAGTCCTAATTCTTTTTGTCTATATGAGCAAAAAATGCTTCCCTGTACAAGAAGGTAAAAATGATCTGCAGAGATATTGGCGTTCAATTCCTTTATTTTCTTTCATTATCCATGTCCTGCTTCAGCCAGTGCTTGCTTTACAATCACTCAGAGTAATGGGCACAAGTAGTGCTTTGTCATATGTACTACAGGCAAGTACTTTCAAGACCTAAATGGAATATAATTGGATTCATTCAAAAAAAGATACTGAATATGTATATTCCTCATACAGCCTTTTTTCCAGAAACCTGCAGACACAATTTGTTACAATGCTGAATGTTTAGATTTTTTTGTGGATCTGCACTTTTTTCTTCTGCTGGCTGGATGGTTGCAACATTTTCTGTTGCTTCAGTCTGTTTTGCTGCTGTTTTCTAATCAAAAACCTTTTTGTTGCACTCACCAAGAACACAGTGACAAAAATCTCCTCACAGTTCACCTGAAAGTGCCACAGGAGAGGAGACAGCGGCAGAGTGAAATGCAGAACCTTATAATCAGTCAGGAAACTGCTGCTTGATTTTGAATTTAACGAGCATGTATTTGTGCTCCTATGACGAATGTCATCTGGCAGAGATGGAGGTTCAAGTGATTCAAAAACATTTTTAGCACCCATCTTCAAGAGTTACTATTTATGTCATAAATGACTGAATACATGAATTTAATCCATCCTTTGATTTTTTTATTTACTTTTTTTGACTAAAAAGCAGTGACACAGGTCTGCTTCAACTTGCTGGTAATATTCTTAGAAGACATGCAAGCATTGACTGACAAGGAAGATAAATGGAGGGACAGACTTCACAGCATGTTACATAGAAAAACTGTGTTTTTAAGAGTGTGAGTGTGTGTTTGTTGTTTACTTGTAAAGGACAGGTCGGTCCTGTAAGGCTTCCATGGCTTGTGTCAACACGGGGCTGATATCGCAGGTCTCTTGGGTCAGTCCTCTGCATTCATCTTTGTGGAGGAAAGAAAAACAGAACAACGCATTTGTCTACAAGGGTATGGCACTAAGATCCAACTGACAAAATAGTTGAGGTTTTGCTAGTAACTGCACTTGTTTTATGCTCCCTTCATTGTTTCTAAATGTTTTGAACCATGGCAACCCTTGTTGTCAAGAAGCAAATCAAAGTGCCCCAGAACATTATTCAATCATATTTTCCCAAGAGCTTGTACCAAGAAGTCAGATTACTTATGCTCGAGACAATACAAACACGAACAGGCAGCGGTCAGGCTGTGGAGAAAATGGGTCAAAACACCCCACTAAGATCTTTCTTAACGCTGGGAGTACAAGTATATGTGCTCTTCAAACAAAGTGCACTTATAGACTTTTTATGAAAACGTAGTAAACAACAGAGGTATATATATATTACAAAAGAAACCCTTAACGAAATACAGTAACTACATAGACTTTACAAAACAAAACAACATAATAACGCAAAGTTCTTACATTTGGCCATTACCAAACTTTCACTTGCCGAATTTTTGGTCTTTTAGCAAATGTAAACCACAGGAAAATAAGAGCAGCTTGTACTTTAGTCGATGCTCTATATTTTGTTATTGTATAATTACACAAATGAGGTTTCTCTGATCTAAATGGTTTATTTCCATTTTGATTTCAATGACAAAACACATTGCTAAATTGAGGAAAATTTGGGTTTCTGACATTCTTTTGGCAAAACTCAGACAGAGGTTATGAGTCATATGTGTCCTCAAATGTGTCCCATACACGCCATTACTCTCACTTGAAAGAGCACAGTTTGGCATTTAATTCTGCCCAATTATAAAGAAAAAAAACTAACACAACGTTCAACAGTGGCAACCTTTTGGAAATAAAAAAAAAAAAAAAAACACAGTCAGGTCACCGATTATGGAAGCACACTTTTCTTTGCACTTGCTTGCTAATTTGTCTTTGAAAAACGTAACACCCAGATCAAGCTCAGTGAGGGGCCTCTTACAATGAGGGTTACAGCGAGTCAGTTTAACCCTCAGTGTGCTCGTGGTATTAACTCTGTGTACTGTACTCACTCTGAGCCCAGCGGTAGAGCTGTTCATATGATGTCTCCTGTAACACGGCCATCTGCTCCATGATCTCTAAACTGGAACAAGCACGCAAACCAAGACCACATATTACATACCCATAACCTAGGGCATAGTGTCAGATCCCTGACAGTGACATAAATACCTTTTTTCCCCCCACGTCTGTTCCACCATTAAGGCTAAAAATAAATACCATGAATTTAACAATATGTATGGAATCACTGAAAAAGACACTCCTTCCAGTGTAACTATACGGAGAGAGACGTGCTCTTTACCCTGCAGTTTGCTGGTTGGTTCGCAAGAGGATTTTCACATCCTCGTGAATGTGCTTCACTCGACTGAGAGCTTTGAAGAAATCCTGGGAAAGCGAACGAAACATAAGTAAATATATTAACATAATGTAAGTGAATATATGAGTCAGGGTTAGTTTTATTTCACATACTTTAGCATGTTTGTTGGTATACAGTATGAAGTTATGGGGAGGATCACCTCAATAGGAATCAATAAGAATAAAAAAAGAGTATATTTATGGAAATATCTTCACTGCATCTTAAAACTGATTAGATGTTATATTAGGCTGGTTGGCCAAGTGAGAAGATCGAACAAAGCATGAGGATTCAGTCTTTGGGGTCTCTTAAGCTAATAAAATGAAGGAAAAGAGAGCTATACATCAGCACGACACTAATGTGTACCTGATTTTGCGTGGTCTTGTCCTGTGAGTGTGGATTGCGGGATTTTAATATGATTTAATTCATTAGAATACCTTACAATGGAGATTACCTCAGTAATAGGTGCGTCCCTCGCCCCTCGTAGCGTTGCCATCTCTTCATTAGAAAGCTGGAACTTGGCAAGGAAAGCCTGAGCAACCTGAGCCCTCACCTCCAGGCGGTGACTGAGTGGAAAGAGATAAACGATGTCATTTCCTTCACTCGCCGTTGTTGTGCTTTAATATCTTTAAAAAAAATATATATATATATGGATTTTCTCGACATGATGTTTTTGTTATTTAGTTTCTGTGTGGTTCAGTTGGACTTTTTGCTTGTCTGCACGGTCTAATCTGTCTCTCTTCAAGGCCCTTGTGGATTTCTGGCTCATAAAAAAAGCTTTCATCCTTGAGTTTATCACTGTATTTTGTCATGCTCCTGCTGCTGTTACTGTTGAAATGAAAAGATCTGTCACTGTGAAAGTTTCATGCTTTTATTTTATTTTTTTAGTGAAAAAAATGGTGCATATCGTCAACAAGCTGTAATGTTTGAAGTCCTACAGCAGATGGCAGTCATAGTCCTCTCTCTCTCTCTCTCTTACACACACTCACACACACAGGCCTTTGCTCACGGTGAACTCACACTGAGACAACAGGGTGGGACACCGGGTAGAGATATCATGTGCGGCAGGGAGAAAAATAAATAACAGAGGAGGACAAGAGAATGAAAGAGAATACAGAGCCAGACACCGGCCAGGTTCTGTCACTATCAATAACGGCACAGCGATCATTATCAGTGTCAACATAAGTGTCTCAACACAATAGTGACCATGGCAACCGCCCCAGTCAAACAGGGAACTCTGTCACGGGATAGCAGAACAAGAGCGAGTCCTCCCTCTTCTCCCATCGCACCATCCAAACCACCTCGTCTATATTTTCTCCCCCTCCCTCCTGGTCTGTGAAAACAGGGCTGGATCAGTAAATCACCGGGTTGTTTTGGTGGAGAAGAAGAACCCAACATTATCTGACCATTGTCTCTCACACAGCTATTACCAGTGCTCAGCCGGCCGAAAGTAAGGGGTTGTAAATCTGTTACAGGATTCTATGATTTAGTATTTCTCTGCACGGCTTGGTGAGCCTCACGCGAAGGACCTGAGGCGTGTTTGCCCTTTACGTGTTCAGCGTGCTGAGAGTTTGTCGCAACACACAAAAGCAACGCTCCCACCAAACGTTTTTGAGGTATAGTGCAGCCCTTGAAACCTGTGTCTAACCCATAGCTACGGGTATGTTAACCCTAGAACTCTTTTACTTTTCCACCACAGACAGTAAGCTTAGATGTTGTGATGTAGTTGTGACCGGATGGTGATAACCACATAAGTAGCATGACAGCATATCAGTAAACAAGGGAACAGAAAAGCACAAACGATGGCATTGTTTTTTTCATTTTCCTTCTTCTTGGCACGTGGCTATTTATGACAAACAGGGAGAAAAGCCGTGTTTAGGAATATGAAAATGTTGATAAAATGGCAGGTTTGTGCATTAAGTCCTTTGTTGTGCAAGAAGTGACGACAGTGTTGATGCACTGATGGACTATTGTGCTTGGAACTTTAACAGAGAGGTAATAAAAAACACAACTTTTGCCAATAGACACTAGAAAATGTTTTTTTAAATGTTTAATGAAGTGAACTGAAAGGGACTCCTTGGTGGAATTGTGGCCAAAGATGACAACTTCACCCACAGATCAGCTCAGGTAACATACTAACAAAAACTAACTTCATATCTACTACAGTAACATAATCAAATCTGTAGGTCGTGACAATAACAATAATGAATGTTTCACTTTATGGAGACACTGCAGCCCTACCTCTACTTGAAAAAGGCCTCATGGGGTTCATGCTTTCATGTGTTCTGTCAGAAGTATGTGTAATTACTGCCCACTTTTTAGGTTATGCAACAAAAGACAGTCACATTTTTGTCAACCTCGTGCACATGTGCATAAAAAAACCCACTGAACTTCAAGAGAGGGAGTTTAAAGATAATTGAAGCAAGAGAAAAAGACATGATGCTACTGAGAGATAAATTACACAGAAGGTACTCGAGTTACCTGATATCCCACCACAATTACAGTGATACATAAAAAATAATAATGCTATGCTAATGAGACCATTAATTAAAATGAGTGATGCATAAATTAAGGGAACCATTTCCATGTGCGACCCATGCTTGGCTTCACACAACATGAGTAGTCTTAATATGAAATCTGTAAACTCTTGTAGGGCGAGGAGCTTAAGTCGTCTCAAGAAATTAGATTTTATCACTAATATGCAAATTTATGCAGTGAGCGTTTGCCAAAATGTAATTGGATCATCTGTTCTATAGCAAGAAGCCGTGGTGCAAACATGGAATTTCTATTACTGAAGGTGGTTATCATCTTCATGAATGGAAAAAACACAGAAGACGATTTTTACAAGATGCAAAATTGTGATAGTCTTGAAGAGCTCAGTCGTTCATCAAGCATTTAATCAACAGATTGAATTTCTACCAACATGTCGATGCCTTTGAGTGAGGATAAGATGGCTTGAACGACTCACTGATGTATTTATGACTTTATAAGAGAAATCTAAAGATCCAAAAGATACTTTTTAAAGTCTTTTGTCAATTACTTACAGAAATGCAGCAAATAAAACAATCATTACCAATTTTGAAAAGGGAACAAAACAACATCCCTTTTTTATTGTCAGTCAGTTTGCATCAGTGTTCTCAGAGTTAAATTCTGTAATATACTTGTTTTTTCTATCAAAAATATGACCTCGTGTTTCATGTTGAGGCAGCAATTGTTTCCTTACTTACAATGAAATCTGTCTTTGTACATTTAGAACTTCATAGAAATGGGAGCACAAGCAGCGAAAACCTTTCTCGTGTGTCAAACTTTGCAGCAGATTCACCTCCAGAAGTTAAGAAAATGCCCCCAATTCCTCATGTCCAGGCCAAGAGTGACAGACCCGCTCGTCCAGGATGTGAACCACAACAAAAGAGACAGGCTGCACACGCCTGTGCAAGGTTGAACAGAAGGGGATTGTGGGAGCTGTGGCAGCAGAGCAAAGGAGAGCGAGGGAACGGCGGAGCGGCGGGATAGTTTTCTGCAGCGCTGTCAGGACATGACACATTCTTCTCCGGACTGCAATTACCGAATACCAGAGAGAGGCAACATACTTGGAGTGAATCAGCAACGTCACACTGTAAAAGCAAGTACGAGGAGACTTCGGGCTAGAGGTTCAAAGGAAAAAATGAACTCAGTGATGCAAGCTTTTCTTGATGAACACCCGACAAGTGCAAAGTTAAATTAGGTCCAGGTTGCATAATGTTACATGATGGGATGAAAACTTGTTACAGTGAGTGTGTGTTTGTGTGTGTTTCAAGGTCTGTCTCTTTGTGTGTGTGTGCTCAGATTTCCCAAATAGGCCAATTGATTTTGTCTGTTCAAGCACAGAAATCGTTTAAGCAATACAGCACAGCACAATCTTATAAACGGCTCCTTCAGTTTATAAAACCTGACAGCTTGATCAGTGGCTAACGCTTAGTGAGCTCAGTAGTTATTAAACATGGTGAGAAAAATATCAGGCTTAAACATGTGATCTATATGAAGAGGTTTACATGTTAATTCTACTATCGCTTTTTGAAAATTGACACACAGCCTGATGAGGAACGAACGAGCAGATCAGCTGTGACGAGTGAATGTCCAACTCTCTCAGAAGTTGCGTGGGTCGATTATCCATTAAAATCTATTAGAGGCCATTTCAAACGCTTCCGTGGAAATTTGGCATTCGCAAAGCTGTTGGTTAGCCACGAGCCAGTGATCACAGGGCGCAGTCGCAGCCAGTCGCATCAGACAACACTCGCTGCCATACCCTCATTAACAGTCAGCCGAGCATTAATATGGCTCAAGTTTCACTTTACACACAGGTTGTCATTTCCACTCTGATATTCCTGATTGTTCTCCCGAGGGTTTCAGAGCTCTTGATTTATTAATAACCTACACAGAAGTCACACTGAGAACATTTGCTTTATTATCAGGAAAAAGAGAGTATCAGTGAAACAAGGCTCCGTGTCCCATAATTCATCATGTGCAGCACAAACCACTGTGGGAAATAATTGGCTGTCAAAAAGCCAAATACAGGTAAATCTTAGTTGTAGTTACTAAATTTATCTACATTTCACTTTGGCGTGTGGCCAAGTAGGTCTTCTATAGCTGAGAGCGGTTCAGGAAGAGCTGCAGAAGTAAACCAACAGTCCAACACTTGCACCTCCGGCTGCTCGTGAGCTGAAAGACAACATCCGCTTGTGAGACGCCTCAACTTGTTCAGCAGATAACGTGTCATGCTAATACAAAGATAACAAGGTGGAGGGCAGGTGGGTAGCATTACGTTTCATTACGGAACAACACACAACACCTATTTAGTGCTCACGCTGACAACATCTTTGAACAGGACCAGCCCGAAACAAAAGAGCAGCACGTCTGAAAGGCCGCCGACAAACACAGGTTGTCTACCCCGTCGCCTCGCCTGCCCCACCTTTGCCTGTGCACACTGTAAGCAGCTGCTGTTCCTTTTCTGTTTCATTAGAGCTGACAAATGACAAGGTGCCACAAGAAGATAAGATAGCAAACAGTTCGGGACAGGCCTGCTCTGCCGGGTAAATACGCATCAGGAGCATCAGCAGAGCTCAGAAAATGACTGTGCTCCCTTTTAGCAGAGTTGCCCTCTAAGCATAAAATGCGAAACTATGCAGAAAATGTAGCCGTGCTTTAATAAACATAAACAAAGCCACTCCGATTTGGGTCCACAGAGGATTGTGTGACCTGAAATAGAGCTGACCGAGAAGACCGGAGCGGTGTGGTGCAGTGGGCCGACTGGTGGGTCGCTGAAGGAGGACAGCTTGACTGCACACTTCCCCTGGCAGCTCTTCTGAGACAAAATTGCTTAAGACAAGGTCAAAGCACAGCGTGCAGACACCATCCCATCTGGCTGTGGGGTCATTGTGGTCTTGCGAATGAAAATGTCACGCAGACGGACAGCAGGTCCCAATGGGACCACTATGCAAAGAAAAGGACAAGGCAGGGGGCCACTTAGAAGGGCATTTATGTAAGCGCTCTTACCACTTACCTTCAACAAGACCCCCTGCACAAAGTGATGTGACTTGTATTAATGCTTTGTCTGCACATGCTCGCTGGTGGCTTTAACCTCACTGCTGTTTTTCTGCTGCTCTCAGATTCTGAGCTCATCTCCCTCTCTCTCAATCTCGCTCACTCCCCTCCCATGTCACCTTTTCGTCAAGGAGTTCCTGAATCCGTGCCAGCGGAGCATGGAATTGCAGCGGTACATCACAGCTGGAAGCGGCGTCTTTTGCCAGAAATCTACATTATCTTTGCCCGCGCCCCTGCCTCTGTGTCAGCTCACAAGGTCACTGAGCGCTAAGGTCACAAATGCTAATGAAACCCACCCCAACCCCCAGCTATCAGCGAGCGGGAGCAAGTGTCGTATTTTCACATCGCTGTCAACACTCTGCCAGCCAAATTCATAGATTAATGATACCAAGATTAATTTTATTGGCAGGCTTTCAACCAAAAAAAAAAGCCATCAGTATTCCAAGAGCAACTGGGTGAGTACCAAAGATACACTGTCTGAGTCCCCTCGTGACTCTATGTCATAGTGAGGTGTATATATTGGATTTGCATATCTGATGGCTCTTAATGTGTGTTGTCAGCAAATCTCAACACGCGCGCTCTCAATTACAAGAAGACGCAGATGAGCCGCTCTCCAGTTGTAATAGCCTGGCTTCAATAAGATCAGGGAGTAACGCGGTGTAAAGACGAACTACTTTGATGTGTATCTCAAGGCCAAACATCACAGGACATGACGAATAAAACAAATAAAGCTCTGTTAATGATGATTGCTGCCCTCCTTATGCAAATAGACAACTGCAGGAGAAATATTCATCAACCTCATGAATCATTCATCCATCCTCATCAAAAATATAGATGTGCTTGCCAGCTCTTACTGCCCTGCACCAAATCTCTCTAACTTCTGACACTAAAGTTAAGCTGCATTTCGCAGACTAGGAATTTATTCTTTAATTTATTATGTCTTTTTTTTTTAACCTTGCAGGCCATATTTTTATATGTGCAAATGTTTTAACTTAAAAGTATATATATATATAATTCTTGAAGAAATGGTTTTTATCTAATTAAATGAGGATATCTCAGTTGGCAGGCAACTGTCAGCGCCAACTCCTGGAAAACAAGGAAGTGGTAGCACATTAATCAAAGGTCTTGCTTGCCAAACAACATGTGCGCAATAAAAGGTTTATCACTTTCAAAGCGGACCGCGCTGTCCCTGTCGTGCGCTTCGACTGAGGTGCTCCTTGTCTGGGAACTTGCCTGAATAAAGACAGGAGTAATTTCTCTGTGGAAATGAGACACCAGAGAGAGTGAAATGATGGTGTCTAGCTTTGGACTGATGAAGATGCTTATCAGTGACGTATGCGACGAGTTTCCAAAATGACACGTAGCCTCAGAACAGATAAGGGGAGAAACGGCGGTATGAGATTTCTTTGAACTTTCTGCAGATAATTTAGAATAAAGTTGCCGTCTTATCTATCTACCATCTCTCCAGCGTTCTGAAATGCCAGTTCAGGGCGGTGGCTCGTCATATGGTCTCATTTTATATTTTGGTGACAGATCTAGTTACAGTCAGACTGAGAAACAAGTTTTGCTTTGCAATGACAGAAGGAGGTTGAGTCTCTCAACTAACTCCCACATCAACACATGCCTGAGAGTGAATGATGTTGAGTTCAAAACTTGCTCAGTTTAATCCATTATTAACAGCCCCAAAATAAATACTCCCCCCAAAGATTCAGTTTTGTTGAAACTATTGAAGCTTTTTGAGTGATCACTAATTCTACTAAACAATTTGAAACTATAAATTTTCCTGTTTCTGTTTGTTGGGTGCTGTTTATTAATTCAATTTGCTTATAATTTATTAATTAGCATCAAGCCTTCACAATATAATGCAATCTAATACCAAATACTGAATTAGGTCCTTGCTGATACTTCAGTCTATCACAATTTTTCAGTTTCAGTTTTCCAAAGAGAGTAATAATTGCTGCATACTGGATTACAGTACATTTTACATAAGTTTCTTCTTTTCATGCCACTCTGTGTATCTGACTCATGTAACCACAAAAGGCACAATGCAAAGATTAACATGCAAACCATTAACTTAAAGCTACATTTATTTTAGAAATTAAGATTTTCAATCAGTTAGTTAACAGGATTTCATCTCATACAAAGTCAAGGGGAAATTGGATTTGTTGTTTTACTCTCAAGGACATTTAACCACTGATTCTGTATGTCTGTGGTATTTCAAATGCATATGCAAGGGTATAAGGTTAACTCTGTGCAGCACACACAACCATCCCCACACAAACAAGCACAGATAAAACATTTACTCACTTTTCACCCTGCAGCTTGTTGGTCTTTACTATGAGGTCTTGAGTTTGCTCCTTTGCAGCCTGTTGAAGGAAAGTCAGTTTGGTTTTAAAAACCAGCAAATCATAATACACACAGGACAATTTCTACACAACATGCAGAGACAATGAACCATACCTTTAATCTGTTAGTCATTTCTTCACAGCATGTGCTCATGGCCTGGACGTCCTCATGAACACTTTCAAGTTCCTGTGGAGAATGTAAAGTTACACTTACAACAGGCTGCCATTTGTTGTGAATGGAAGTTTAAATTTAACAGTCGAACTGAACTTTAAGCACTTTCAAAAAAATGTGCTGTTTTGTAAAATATTGTTCCCAATTCTGGGATGTTTTGTGGCATCAATATATTTAAGACTTGCAGGTTATATGAGCAATGAACTGTTGTCTTCTCTATGTTTCACCTCTTTGACTTCCTTAAATATGCGTGCAAAATCCTCGTTGATAGCCAGGCTTCGTTTCTCGATGTCGCCGCGGAGGTTCCTCCTGGTGCGAAGATTGTTGTCAGTGAAGAACACGGAGAGTGCCTTCAGTGCCTCCAGCATCTCCTGAAAGCAGAAAAAGGGACATTATTGAAAGATGTCAGTCAGTCTGTCAGTCGGGGTGTTGTGACAAATGTTGTCTCCCTGAGAATCTGCCCCCCTTCACATAAACCATCAACAGAGGACACAGACGGAGGCAGCATTGTCTTTCTTTTTGTTACACAAGTAAACCTGTCTGTCAAGAAATATCCGTAATAAAAGGCCCACAAACAAGAGAGTCTTTTTGGGTTTTATTGACACCTGCAGACAACCAAACCTTCAACAAAGTATCAGGCTCAATTTTCCTGTCCTTGAACACACAACTCTTGATAATTACATATGTTTCCATGTGATGTATATATGTGCCTTACGCATGGCACATATATGTGACTATGTGTGACGCATGTGTGTGCGAATATATGTCTATGTGTGCTTGCATGTAATGTATTTATGTGCTGACATGCATTTGTGCTTCTCTGTTAAATATATATGTGCTTATGTATGATGTCTATGTGTGATTATGTGGGATTTTATGTGAGCTTATAAGTGAAGTACTATTGTATCATGCCTATATCTGCTCATATGCGATGTACATGTGTGCTAATGTGTGGTGTGTATACAGGGGCTTATGTGTAATGTTCATATCAACATATATATGGAGTACATCTGTGCTTATGTGTGACGCACACATGTGCTAATATACAAGTATACATCAAATTTGGCTGCCTATGCAAACCCTGCCCGGGTTAATAGAAATTACAGATCTTGAATGACTAAATTAAAGACTGTGCGACATGTGAAACTGTATTTTTTTTAGGTCTAAAGGTGCTCAGCCTGCCACCCACCTGAGTAAGGAAAACACCTGAGTGACGCCGCCGGTTTGCAGCTTTAGCTCCGGTTAGCTTTAGCTTAGCTTACCTTGTCATTGTCGAGCCTCGTCTCCAGGATTTTGTTCAGCTTCCTGGACAGCGGGTTGTTGGGCTGAGAGGCCGCGTTGAGGTTGTTTGCTGCGGCGGAGCTGTCGGCAGAAATTTCCACTTTTGTGTCGGCCATCGTTCAAACAAGCCTCCACGTCAACTTTAGAGAAAGATGTTTTGGTCCGTGCGAAATAAGTGTCCGCCGCCGCGCACATCCGAGGAGGAGACAAAGGTTCCGACTGGGGATCATTTATTTTTGATGAAAGAAAAGTTGTCGTTTGTTAGAAACTGAAGAGGCAATTAATATCTGATGATGACAACATGATAATTATATCACACAAATATTACAAAGCTTCATATTTAGGCTCCTCACCCCCTACAGAAACGGTGGTTTTATATATTTTTTTATTATTGTTTTAATCAGAATCTGCTTTTTCTTTGTGTGTGTAAGCACATACAAGGAATTTTACTCATCTTATTATAACACTCACACAGAAACAGACATATATACATATAAAAAAATAAACATAAATAAAAAATAAACATTTAATTGTTATGTAAAGACATGTTATGTAAGAAAAAACCAATAGCCATAACAACAATAGCAACATTTACAGTAAGACAACAGTGCCATGGTGAAGTGAATGACAAATGTCCTGTAATAAAATCACGAGCTTCCAGGTCTTACATAAGTTAAACAAGAGACAGACGAGCCTATTATTTAGAGAGATCTCCAAATTAAGTCATGCCCAGGAAAAGATGACTAACTGTATCACACACACACACACTGGCAAATATTTAACGTGGAGTGAGAAAGCGGATAGCAAATGATGCATTCATGTACTGTTGGAAATTTTTTACTTAAAAGTTGTTCTATCAACAAATTATTCATATCTTTATAATTCAGTAATCACTAATTTGAGGGGAAAAAACAGCTCACCAGTCTTGTCAGTAGAATTGGTGTGTGTTTATGTACATATACATATTTTGATGAGCAAAATAATGAGTATAACCCCATAAGCAAACAGTCTCAATGGCTCCTCTGGTTTCAATAAATTAAGTTAATATAAATATTCAGAATGTGAATAACCTTGATCTCCTTGCTGCTCAAGTCTGAGCGTAGAAACCTGTAAATCAGTCTGTTGTTTGAGGACAATCCCTGACAATCATCAACCTGTCTGACTGCTCGGCCCTGAAAAGGGGCAAAACAAAAACAACTGACATCAAATTAATTATGTTTAACATAAAACTCCCACACAGGCACTGTTTTTTCTGTTATTTTTTTACCCAAACTTCAATAGGATCCAAGTTCAGATGATGATTTGGCCTATCTTATATTATACATGTTATAATGTTTCTTTGAATAACTTAACACCAGTGAATAAAGGCTAAAACAAACACCGGTTTCACTGTAATACATTAAGTGAAAAGTTAACAGTTCTGGATCAAGTAAGTCGGCAGTTTTAAATATAAATTTGATGTTTTTTGGTGCCCTTTTAAGACCAAATACTATTTTCATATGGCTTCATACAGGCAAGTAAATTATATATATGACTTTTTTAAATCAGTGAAAGATCTGATTGTGCTGTTTAAAAGGAAACTAATTATTAAAAAAATTCCTTTAGTTTTTTTTTATGGATTTACAGAACACATTGATTACTAATCCATATAAAAATGCTGGCATACAAGTAAGAACAAACATCTTGACTCGAGTAGACTCATTAATGTTTTGCCACTCTCTGATCTTGATCTCTAAAACCCCTGCTGTTTCAAAATGACATGAAATGAAGATCTCATCAAATATAAATGACTTGTACAGCACAAGTCTTACTCATACTGCTATCCGGTGTTTGTCGATATCGAACTACAGAAATACTTTGATTAATTTCCCTAACGTTCTTAACTTTCATCAGTATTATACATATAACTCTATTCAACTCAGCTTTGTTAAATGTCTGTTTGAATTATATTTCTGTCAGTATGCTATTTTATATTTTTAGTCACTTTAGTTTTGTATATGATCCTTTTCTCCTTAGCCATTTTTTCTTATAGGATTTTCTTCAAACAAATAGATAGATAGATAGATAGATAGATAGATAGATAGATAGATAGATAGATAGATAGATAGATAGATAGATCATCGGATGGAAATTAAGTTGTCATAGCAGCCAGGTGAATTAAAATACAGCTAAGTATAAACATTAAAATAAAATAAAATACTGCGGTAGTACAAGATGCATAAGAATAAGTAGGAATCTATCACATGTTAAATACAACAATAATAATAATAATAATAATAATAATAATAATAATAATAATAATAATAATAATAATAATAATAATAATAAT
>JBAJHX010000049.1:5142161-5155933 GCA_037176925.1 Amniataba percoides | reverse complement strand
AAGGGCGCTTATTCAGTGTGGACGCTGCGTCAGGTCTCCTCTGAAGAAATGAAGAGACCACTGCGCTCCTGCAGGGAGTTTTCTCCTCAGCTGGGGTCCTCGTAGGTCCCGCACTTTTAGTGTGTGTTTTATTTTTAATATGATGGTGTTAGAGGTCGTTGTCTGTAATCATTTTTAAGTTGACTGTGTGAACGGTGCCAATGCTCTGTGGGAAAGTTTTCAAAATTAAAGTCAATTCTTTGTAGATACTCCAATAATAGACTGTATCCTGTTTGCCATTTATATATTTTTTTCTTCAACATCCCTTTATGATAATTAATAGCAAAGCTTTGCAGAAATAAATGAAATGGGGAGCTCTCGTCAGGCTCATCTTATTAGACTTGAGCTGGTTATTTATTCATCTGAGTTTTTGTAATTGTTTCATTTCTATCCGAAATGAATCACATCATAACTGTATTAAATCTGTATCTGATCTAAGCTCGCCTCTTATTAAACTGTCCTACCTGCGTCCTTCATCATTTTAAGAGAAGTCTGTAAAGTAGTTTTCACAGTGATACTCTTGATTCATTCATATCTGTGATTACAGCAGGGAGCAGGTTTGTGGTTCTCAACTTATCAAGCTGTGATCAAGCCAACAGTATTTTTTTCTTTTCCTGCTCATTCTGGATGTTTCTCTTCCTCCTCACAGGGGCCCGGAGTCACTGAGGAGGTGAAGACTGCTGGTGTTAGATGCTCACTGTGAGGCCTACCCACAACCCGGCGACCGCTCCCGAAACTGCTGTTAGTTCAGTGACTGTGTGAACCGCTCGCAGACTGTTTACCATGGCGTCTAGTCTGACATGCACAGGCGTTATCTGGGCCCTGCTGTCTCTGCTGTGCGCCGCTGCCTCCTGCGTTGGCTTCTTCATGCCGTACTGGCTGCTGGGGACGCAGATGGACAAGCCCGTGTCCTTTGGCACCTTCCGCCGCTGCTCCTACCCGGTGAGGGACGAGGAGCGGCAGGCCACGGTGATGCTGGAGCAGTGCGGCCGCTACGCCTCCTTCCACGGCATCCCGAGTCTGGAGTGGAGGATCTGCACGGTGGTGACGGGCGTGGGATGCGGCCTCCTCCTGCTCGTGGCGCTCACGGCTCTCATGGGCTGCTGCATCTCGGACCTCATCTCACGCACAATCGGCCGCGTGGCCGGCGGCATCCAGTTTGTTGGAGGTGAGTTCACGTTTGGTTGTGTCCCTGCAGACAACACCTTCACAACCAAAGGGAAACCCAGCTCTGCTCTGACTGACTCTGCTCTGCTTAAAACTATGTAGAGATCTGAAGCTTTAAGTTTGGAGGTCTGTGGTTTGCTTTGCATTGAAAGTCTGCAGATTCTGTGTAACTTCCAAGATGCAGGTGTTTACAGGGAAGTGGGAGGTTTCAATGGTTGTAATGAACTTGGTTTGAACCTCTCGACAGGCGTGCTACTCGTGGAACCGAGTCGAGGAAACAAGGAGGCATAGAAATGTTGATAGCCGTGAAAATCTCACCTCTGGCCAACTTTTCTTGGCCGACGAACCTGCTGTCGGCCCAGAAAAGCTGTTGTTTCCTCAGATGCTCGAGAGATGAAAAGTCTCCCGGTGATGCTGTCCATGGGGCAATGACGTTGGGTCAGCATGCTTTTAACTCCTGACTGCAGCTGAAAAAGAAGTCTGCACATCTCTGTACTGGAAAGAGTGAATTTTTGAAAGAATGCGTATGAATGCCAAAGACGTTTCTCAACATTTTCTGCACATTTTGTGGTCATTTTAGGCTTTAGTCACATTAAAGGAGCTCTTATCAGCCTACTGAATGTGAATAAGCTGGAACATATAATTTAATGAAGAAAAAAAAAAACTTCACAGGACAGCGCCAAGCTTTTTAATGCCTTCCTGTGTTTAACTCTGCCCAATCAGTTTCCTTTCTCTCGTGTGCAGCAGACTTTTGGCACTCATTCACATATTTTGCTTGCAGTTTGACTGATGAAATGATGGAAAATTGGCCTTCATTTGGGCCACAAGCATGCCCAAAATATGCCAGTGTGATTTTTCGGTTCTGCTTTTGAGCCAGAATGTGCCCCTTTAAAGTTGAAAAGAAACCCACGCCCTTGCTCTTTCTCTCCCTTTGGAAGGCCCGTCCGCTCTCGGCCGCGGAAACGTCTCTCTGTTTGTTTGTTTGATTACAGCAAATGGACGCGGCTCCGCACGGCACCGGCTTTGTTTGTGTGCACTGTTGGTTTTGCACATGTGTTCTCCCGGGATGCGAGGTCTGAGGGAAGGCTTCCATTGAAGCTGCTGAAGTTTCTCTGCCCCAGTTTTAAGAAGCTGTGGCGGCTACCAGCCCTCTCATTAACTCAAAACCATTTGCTCGCATACTGTGGCTCACCACACCGCTATTTACAATCCCCATCACTTCAGTTTGGCTTAAAAAAAGTGATGTGACAGAGAAGCAGGTTGCAGACAGATCTGACAGAGCTGCCAGGCCTTTCAGAGGGATAAATCTACTGAGGACCACCACAACGCGCCATGTCCTCGTTCTAAAAGGCTTAGCTACTTAGGAACATCAGTATTAATGATGTATAATATGGAGAGTGATTAAGGTGAAGCCCGGCCGGTTTGTTCAGAAATGTGCACTTTTATGTAAGTGGAGCTCCTTTTTAAGCTCACAGCAGCCCCGTACATACAGCAAGCTGCTATTTTCGGTTGCAGGATTAAAAAATAAAAAAAATCCCCTGTCTGTCTTTCTTGCGATTTCTTCTCTTTGGTGGACGCACAAATCCAGATACGCATGAATTTCGATGGAGGGAGAGCAAAGCAAGGCGGGGTGCTATACAAGGGAGGGTGCCGCTCGGTCCCTTTTAACTTGAACGCTGGAGAGCCAAAGGGCAGAGATGTCTCAGAAGGGCTAATTGGAAGTGACACGATTGTGAGGCTCAGTGGGCCGCTCCATGTATTGTCTTCTAACACTTACAAAGAGTGTGGAAACGTCGAGGCAGGCAAGGCACGTTGGGAGGGAGAGAGAGAGAGAGAGAGAGAGAGGGAAAAAATACCTGATGATTGAAACATTCAGCGTTCACTACTTATTAACCGACAACCTCGCCGAGAGATAAAGATCCGCAGGGGGAAAGCCGAAATGTGTGCCGAGAGATATGATCAAATGTCGGCGATTAGCGGGGACAGGGGGAGCGAGTAAATGAGGCGAGCAGTTGGTGAGGCAAAGCATGTGAATTTGCTGGATGCAAAGGAGCCTCGCGGTTTGCCGTCTGATGCCGGCGTCGTCCTCCCTTTGTGTTTCCTCTACTCTCATTGTGGGCCGCTAATGAAGAGTGTCTTGCCGGGGAGGCCGGGGATGAAGGGGGGGCCTCTGGGCTGCCACGAGTAAAACATCCACTTTATATCTGCCTGTAATTTATCTCAATCCTACGAAATAGATTAGAGCTGAAGGGATTTATCAGCGCTTTATCTCATTAGGTGCAGCCTCGACTGGAATAATAACTTTTAACAATAACTATTATCGCTGTTGTTTACCTCTTATAAATGCTGTTTTCTCCCAGTTTGCTGTGGGCAAGTTGTTCCAGAGCTGCTTAATTGCTAATGGCAAAGGCCCAGGTTTGCTCTACAGGCCACAGAGCTGGAGTCTGAGTATGAGAGCATGAGACTATGAGACTGCTCTGGCTCATAAATCAAAGGCCCGAGAGCTCCGCGCTGCTTACATTAAACAACTGCCTTCGCTGTAGTTTCTTGTCTTAGTTATGCAGCGGTGGAGATTCCAAATGACTGCGGAACAGACGGGAGCTTCAGATGTTAAGATTCTTGACTTGGATTTGGTTGTTAGGGATTTTGGTTCCCCCACACACGCCCCCCGCAGAGCCTCGCCTTGTGTTTTGGGTGCTGCAAGCAGAGCTGTGCACAGCGGGAAGAGCGCTATTTAACCTCTTGTTTTTCAACAGGCATGATCTGAGACCATTTTGTACTTTTTTTACATACATTGTATTTCCCCCCCCAGCACATTAACCCCATTTTAATGTATGCTTTTGTGTCCCCTTTCATTTAATCTGTTCCCTCTGTGCACCAGACAAGCGTTTTTTTCTTGACATTTTGCTATTTGATTGCCTCATGATGACTGACAGTTTGACAGGATTGGATGACTGGTCTGCCCCACCACCAATTAGATATTAGGGATGGCGATGATAGCCTGACTCCTCACCGTTTTTCATGCCCCGTTCTTCATGCTATGTGATATTTTTGATCAGTAAGGGCGTAAAAGTGAGATGTCTGATCTGCTTGGAGGGGGGGGGCAGTTTCGGGATTGTTTTGTTAACTTACTGAAGCAAACTTAAAATGTGACTTTCTCAAATGATTGTGCAGTTGGAGTTAAAGGAAGAAGACAGAGTTTTATGAAGTCCTTTGCTGAAAAAGAGACAATGAAGGCAAGATGTCAGATTTTAAAAGAGTGAGGATTGGAAAGACAGGTCGATTGCTCTAGAGTCAGAAGTAAATAATAAAGCTGTGTTGGACTGCAAATCTAGACCCAGTTTATGTCACAGACAACTATATCCCTGTTGCCCTTTCAAGACGATCAATAAAATGAAACTTCTGTGATCCACAAAGCAAAAGGTCCCAGAGGTTGACTTGCAGCGCTTGTGGCCCAAATAACGTGACGTGTCACATTAAGAGAGGCAGCGATAGTGAAGCATTGTTCCAAAACATGCCTGGAATCTCTCAAAAATATTGCCTTGACCTGCGGAGAATGTCAGCTGGGTTGAAATCATTTTAAGCCTTGATAAAAATGTCAGGAGATATAGCTGCTCAAGGCCGGAGGATATAGGCTATATTTTATTGAGGAGGCGTTGAACCGCTGCGTCCTTGAAAGCGGAGGCGAAATAAGACAAACAGTATGATGCATGACGGGCTGTTCTAGGCGTTTTTCAGGGACTTCATCGGGACAGTATGTAGGGTACAGGCGAAGGAGCTGCTGCTGTTTCAGAGGAGGTGTGGACCTATGAGGTATAGTGTCCCCAAGGGATGATAAAAAAAAAAAAAGTGGTATGAAACAGCTCTACGCAGCATTTTTCACTGCTATAAGGGAAGATTGTGGTCAGCAGGGAACGTATAGTCTAATTTAGTCTGTCATTGTTGGGAGAAGTACGGAGAACTCTTTACAGTTTTGGGAAGAATATTCAATGTCCTCACTGCTTGATGGGCTAAAAGCATTTATTATTGATTAGAGACATTTAATGCCTATTACATTAAACATTACCCATGGGCTCTGACAGTCCTTTGATGAAATGAGATCAGAAAAATGTGGGTTTTCACTCGAATTTCTGCCTCGTGATGCTCCCGCGAGAAGTCTTTCAGACAAACTTGTCATTTATTTGACACGGTTTTATCTTTTGACCATTTGCAAAGCTTTTGGTTTCGATTTCTTCAGAGCGGAACTGAAGAAGTTGTTCAAACCTTAAAGACAGTAAAAGCAGCAACATGATTTGATAAAAGTCAATGAAATCATATCAGGCTGAACATAAGGATGTGTTTGTGTGGTGGGGGGGGGCAATGCGACGCGCTGGGTCCGGGCTCCGCATTGTGCACTGGCTCGTTGGCCGCGCCGGTTGAATACTTCCCACGTCAGCCTCTGCTGAAGCTGCAGTTGATCCGAACTATCAAATAATTGGCTCTGTTGCCTGCTGGGAAAGCTTCTCCATTTCGTTTTCTGGTTGATTGGCTCTGTTTACACCTCTGTGCCAGCATCTCGTTTGCCCACACTGGTGTGGAATGTCAGCAAATGAACAAAAACGAAGCCGCAGAGAGGATACACACACGAAATACATTTAACTCCGGCTCTGTTTCGCTTAAGTTTTGCCTCCGCTTCAAGTGGATCGCTTTCCTGAGTGGCTCCATTGTTCCTTCTGGAGGCGACAAGTAACAGACAACGTGCAATACAGTATCCTCGTCATGTGCCGCTCAGGCCTGATGAAATTACTTTCAACACGTCTGTCCGCACCGCCTCAAAGAGTATGTCAAGGGCACGAGCACAGGCGCGACATTTAAAGACGTGTAAATAAATTACAGATGGGCTGCCATTGTGGCTTCTATAATGTTGCCAAGGGCTATTTGGCACAGGAGCGTGTTGTCCTGTTTGAGAGCCCATACCAACACAGCCAGGAGCTTTGTCCTTGTGTCGGCTTTGCGAGCTCTTGCCAGCTGGATCCCGCCCAGTCCCAGAATGTGTGCTTCCACTCCCCTCTCACCACCGGCACTCATTTTCAAGAGGTACAGCAAAATGAAACCGCATCCATACGAGGAAGGTTCCGGGATGAAGAGCTAATTTTTCCCGAGGAATGGTCCGTCAGGGACAGTTGTCTCTTGACGGTCATTGTTTAATGGTGTCGGATCACGAGACATTTCCAAAGCGATGAGTAAATATTCCCTGACACGCTTTGTTATCCTTTTACTTCCAAAAACCTATCTGTATTCCTTCCTCCACGTAGGCCTGCCAGTTCGATGTGATGATGATGGACTACACTGTCTCATCTGCCATGTAGGCATTGCATAAAACTAATGAGATAGCGCCAGCCCATATGTTTGAGAGGAGAAAGCCAGGCCTTTCCACTGCGGACAAGCCTTTGTGTAATGGTTTTTAAAACGCTGTCTTGCTCTTCATTGCTTACGTTTCCGGCCACTGATGGTTATAAAGTGGACGCCTCTTCCTCCGGGTTGATTGATCACCTAAAGTGCAGACCACTCTTACAACACTGTAATGCGCTCATTCAGCCCGGTAGCTATTTTTTGCTCAGCACGCAGTTGCTTCAAGCCCCCACCAACATCACCACAAGGGCGTTTGGAGTCAGAGAGCAGCGAAACGTAGCCTGTGCACCACGGGCAGTCTATTTTCTCCAATACCCTGGTCTCTCTTTCTCCTTCACCCCTCACTCTCTCTCAGGAGGAACTCACATATTCGTTCCCGGCCCTCCTTCTCCAACCCTTACAGGGTTACTACAGTATTATTTCCGCTGCTCTCAGTCTTTAACTCTCCATTTCAGGCTTGTTTCACCTTTCCCCTAATTCTGCTTTCTGTCCACCCCTCTGTGTCCTTCCTCTCTCCTTCTCCATCTCCTCCCCTCACTCTTTTCCTCCTCCTTCTCCTCCTCCTCCTCAGACTGCCTGTGCACATTGCTGTCTGCAAGCAGAAAAAAATAGATTGGGCCAGTACCCAGTGACCCGAAGAGTGGACCTGGGCTCAGCCAGAAAGACAGAAAGAGAGAACGGATGAAAAAAAAAAGAATGAGACAGAAACAGAGAGAAACAGGGCGGAAAGCCCAGCATCAACAGGGATTTAGTTTTGTCAAACAGGAAGTCTGGGGAACCAAAGGACAGACAGAAGGGTTATTTCAGCCTGTTCCTCTGTTAAGTCATTGTTTTCACTGCCATAGTGGCAGGCGTGCTGCATATCGGGTTGTTTTTGTCACTCGGAACAGAACTGTTCCAGAAAACGTGTCTGGTGTGTCTGCATTCGTGTCTGGCATTAATGCAGCCGTTAACAAAAAAAAAAAAAAACAGGGATCGCGGGAGCCTGACAGCGGTGGAGAATGAATGAATTCAGGATATAAATTTGGTAGCGCTTATCGTTCATTTGTAGCTACTTTACAAACTAATTTCAACAAAGTCCGTTTAACATTTTCACGCAATTATGGCGCGGAAATGAGAAGTGGCTGAAATTATTTATCCTGCGAGGGGACATCTGAGGCAAAGACATGACAATCAGTCCGGCAGTAGTTGAGATATTTCAGTCCGGATTGAAGCGGCGGACCGACTGACCTGCCATCCCCTTGAGCCGCGCCGCTAGTGTGGCTTAAAAGTTAATTCATTAATGAAATGAAAATAACCCCAGAGCCCCTGAACCTAACACATTCCTTTGTGAGGAGTTTGTTTTCCAAGGGATCTTCTCCCTTCCTTTTTAACAGGAAGGGGGTGAAGCAGACAGAGGAGTAATTGTTAACACACATCACGTCTCCGCCGCTGACACCTAAAGGGGCGAATGCGTGCGAATGGATGATTCACCGTTCGGGCAGATGCTTAGCAGATGGCGGAGGCTTCGGCTTCTCTGTGTCGCAGGTGACACGTATTGTTGAGGGCATGTTTGGTGTCACTGCCCCAGCCTGTACTTACAGTGAGCAATAAGTTAGTCACAGGAAGGGATGCGAGACTAAACCCCCTTCCATGCGGTTTGAGCCATCTTGGTCCTTTCTGATCCTTCTGCAAGATAAACCCCTGCTGTGCAAGCAGAAACGCAAAGAGAAAACAAGGTAAAGGAAAAAAATGCCAGCTTTCCTAAACCACATGTTATGTCTAATTAGGGATGAAGAAGATGGAAAGCCCACATTTGACCCGCAAGACATCTCTTAAGGAGTCAGGGGCCATGAGTCGGCTGAATAAATGAATAAGTATGGATTGGATGGATTGGGTCTGAGCCCTGTGGGATAGAGTAGTTTGCTCAGTATTCATACCCTGTTTTACAGTCTCAGAGGCACCATGCTTTTAACACTACAGTTAATTATACCCTGTTCTTCCTAGTGAGGGGGAATGTGGGGTCAGTACTCCTTTTGTGCTGCCTTCGCGGAGGTCAAATAGCAGGCCAGCAAGGAAATAGAATACGGGCTGGATGTATGGAGACTGATCTGCAAATAAAATGGCAGCGCGGAATAGCTGGGAGAGGAATCTATTTCGGTCAAGGAATCCGCAGTAATTACCCGTCTTTAGTTTCTTTACCCTCAAACCGTAGATGCATTATATTGTAAACCCTTCCCCATCCCAAAGAGGTAGCCCGTTAAAGAATGACTTATTTTCCTCCTTATTTCCTCTGACTCAAACGTCTCGCATCTTTATCCCCTAAAAAAAAAAAAAAAAAAAAGGGTCAGGAATAGCTTTGAGAGCTGCATCAAGGGCCGGCGCTGGCATGCCAGGCGATGTGTGGAAAAGAGGCGCCTCTGTCTCCAGGAGAATTAGATCAGGGTCAGCGTGCAGCACTGGGAGAGGAGCCTCGTTCCTCAGCGGGCCACTCCAACACATGGGGCCGTGCTGCCAGACCGCGGGGGCAGGTGAAGGTGGCGTAAAAAAAAAAAAGGCAGCTGAAGATTAGATCAGAGGAGCACAGGGGTCACCTGTGCACATGCATTTGTCTGTCACCAGTGGCTCACGGCCGGGTAATGACTCTGTGACAGTGGTTGCATGTGTGAAAGGGACATGTGCTCTTGGAAAGTGTGAATTTGTTGCTTCTTGAGTCTTTTTTTTTTTTTTCAAGTGCCTTTAGTTGAAGTCCCATGTGCTGAGGCCCGTGCCTCACATAAGTAATGCTGGGGAATTTAGGGCAAATATACTCCCTTGCCCCCCCCAACCCCTCCTTTAACCACTTCAGCTTTTTAATGAGCGTTCTTGCATGTGTTGCACAAGAGAAGGTGTCGGAATTGAATACATTTCCCTGCTTTCCTTTTGTTGTCTTTACAGCAGTGGGCTAAAATCTATATTTAGCTTGTGATTGCGAATGCTATCGGAGTCAAGGATTCTTCTGTTATGAATTCAGCCTATATAAATTAGAGGCGGCAAGACCCTTGAGAGACAGAGTGTTTGCGTGTTTAGTGATCAATATAAATAAGACTTCATTTGGAGGAGTGGAATGTGCATTGTGGGCTTTTTTTTTTTTGAAGCCTTGCAAAAACGCATCATCAAAGGCACCTTGGCATAGTAATAAGCAAAATGTCACTCCCGTCATTATCCTGGAATGACAACCCTGTAATTGTGCCTCATGAAATTATGTCTCGGGGAAAAATGAAAAAAAAAATAGTGTGCATGCCTCAGTTTTTATAAGGCTGACACAAGCTGAACAATAATCTCCATTTTGAGGCCTACGGCTGTACTTGTGGAGGCTGGGGAAGGGTTTAGTGTTTGGGTGGAGAGGCGACACAGTGTGACTCCGGTTTTGCTTTGCTTCCCAGACTCTCATTCCAGCTGGTCAGCAGCAGTTGGGTGGGCTCTCCCATTATAGGATCTGGTTTCCACAGCAGCAGGGGGTGTAGACCCAAAGGAGAGAGAGAAAGAGAGGGAGGGGGAGAGAGACAGACCAAGAGGAGGGAGGGTCAACATTTGGAGAAAATCCCTCAAGTCTTGTGCCGGTCAGCGTTCTAGTTGCTTGAGATAAACAAGTTAAGCTACAAGTTGCCTTTAAACACACGAAAACAACGCATCGCATTCTGCTCGAAAGTCGGGTCAGCTCCCAAAGTCTATTTTTACCATCCAGGAGCAGCTTGTAGTCAAGCCTCAACAGTTAAACAAGTGCCTTGTTGACTGGCCTTCCCATGAACTCATAAGAGGGGAAAAGAATTGAGACATAAACTAAAATCCAGCAAGAAAGCGCTTGAAATTGGGCGTTTTTCTCCCTCATCCAGCAAGCAGACGAAGTTTGTGAGAGCGCTCTGGAATAAGAGGCCCTGGGACGGGACGCCCGATGAGTTCACCATACGACAGAGTGGCCGGATGTATTTTGAGCCACTCTTTCCAAAATGCGGCCCTCTGGAAGCATAACACAAGGTCTCTGGTATGCACAAAGTGAGCTTCACCTCAGACAGAGCCAGAGGAAGCTATAAACAGGACAGAAGACGCGCTCTACCCATATTTGTATGTGTTTATGAAGATCCGCCAGAGCTGTTGGCCATATATAGGATTGTAGTGAAAAAAAGACAGCTCGGTGGAAGAGCCTCGCTGAGCTGTCTGAGGTTCGGAGGCGGTTATTAATTATTGCCATGCAGAGAGAATTGTTATAAATAAACTGGAAATAGAGTAGCGTTGGGAGTTTGAATCCGAGGAGCTTGCTTCAGCAGGTTGAGTGAGTGTAGGTGCGGGGGGAACGATATCAGCGCTGATACCTTATCTCTTTCCTCACTTCTTCTAAGAGCAGAGAACATTAGCAAGACAATCTGCCCCTGCGTGCCCGCTCCGCCTCTTCCTCCGCCGCTTTTCATGCACTTTGTTAACATTAGTCACATATTCCCTTTTCTGTTCCTGCACATTTCTCCGGGTGCATGTTCCCTTTTGCTTGAACATTTCAACGAAATATCACAGCGAAGCGAAATGAAGGGCGAAGGCTGAGAGTTCTGCTTTCCAAAGGGAGCATGGGAACAAAGGTTTTCTTTGATCCAGCAGAGTGACTTTGCTCTCTCTCTCTTTGCACTAATTCTGGGTCTGGACCGGTCTGATCCGACCCCCCACCCCCTCGCCCGGTGTTGTTCTCCCAGGCAAGAGAAGCTACAACCAGCTACTGGCTCGTACGCTCACTGGGTGTCCACCGCAATGGCAACCTAACTCTAGTTTCAACTAAACCAGAATATAACAGAAACTATTTTTTTTCTTCTGAGAGTGATTTAGAGTCATACTGTGACTGAACCCAGCGCTTTTTAATCACATATTCCAGCTATTGCATGGGCTGGCTCACAAGCTGATGTCTCTAGTGGGAGATGGTGTGGATGAATCGAAATGATTAAATATGAGTTATTCTCTGGCTTTATAGACTCACCAACGTAATGAAAACACCAATCTTCGGTGTATAGCGCCAAGATAATGCAAACACTGACCACCGTCATTTGTCTGCTTTGTGTTGTGGCTTTCGCTTTTAATAAATCGTTGCGAGACAAAGTAATCTAAATCCATTCAAAAGAGAAAATGGGATCAAATTAATTTTTTTTTCTCTGCCGGTGCCTCAGTGGTTATGGTATCCAACATCTGAAATTGTATTGATTTTTTTCCCCCACAAAATACATGAACCTCATTATAGTCTCCACACCACGGTGTTATAGTTCAGCTCCACCTGTATGTCGCCACCACTACGCGGCCAAATTGGAGGGAAAGCAGAAACCTTTTATCAGACACAACTAAAGACAAGGATGTCACCTGTTAGGGTGAAGCAGACTGGAGGCTTTGTAATTACGGAGTGATTATATGTGGAGCCAAGCCCTTGGGAGGTGAAGCGTGTTGCTCCGCTGCCAGTGGTATCACTCACATCTACTTATCTTCTGCACCGCCAGCTAAGACTTGATCATTAGTGAATGTGTCGCTATCATGACCGTCCTGATAATGCAACTCTAATGACGGCCCTCTGTTGGCATTCCCCTCAGGGCAACTCCCTCTCCTGCCTCCCGCCGCTTCCCGTTTGTCTGCTAGAGCACGTAAATGCAGGAAAAAAAACAAAGATATGGCTTTTGTAAGGAAATTGGCAGAAACGCTTCTCAAATTGAATCTGGCTCTTTCATGAGGCACGCGCTTGAGGTCAATATTTCAGCGTGAAAATTACACAAATAAAAGGAGATTCGGCCGGTTGCTTGTCATAACGGCGTAGTTTCAGCGGCTGGCTGAACCGTGCTGACAAAGTGATGGCAGGTTGTAGAAGTCGATGGTATTTTTCCTAACATCGCAGAATCTTTGTGAGAGCTGTAGGATCAGTAAGTGAAGCCATCCAAAGCTGTTCTGCTCAACATGTCTCTGCCTGACCGTGATGGACTTCACCATCTGACATTTGAAGATAACCACAGAGTGAGTGGCTGGCCGGA
The DNA here is from genome assembly GCA_037176925.1 of Amniataba percoides. Lineage (NCBI taxonomy): Eukaryota > Metazoa > Chordata > Actinopteri > Centrarchiformes > Terapontidae > Amniataba > Amniataba percoides. The sequence continues at coordinate 5,143,328 of JBAJHX010000049.1, read as the reverse complement.
GCATGCTTTCTTTTTTTTTTTTTAACAAACAGCGAGCACTCAGACTCACTCATGATGGACGCCGAATGGATCGTCATGTGCAAAGAGGGAGATAATAGAAGCCGAGAAGTCACAGGCACTCAGGCCTGCTGATAACACAGTGCAGGCTGTCAGTCACACAGCAGAGTGGACAAAGTGTAGGTTGTACTCTTTTGATTGCCTGCTTGATATCTGATTTTTGGTTTGATGTAATACTGATGTCTTTCTCTCACGGTCGGCTGGCCCAGAAATTAAATGGTACCCAATATTGTGTTTTTGTCTGGCCCAATAACTGCATCAGCTCTCTGGTGGTAGGTGGCAGAGGTGGCTATTATAGAGGTGGGCGAGTTTGACATCCATCACTCAGTAGTTACATCCTGCGTCGCCCAGGAGCAGCAGTGGCATCAAGGTTAGTCTGTAAGCCATCCTGTAAACTGACCCAGGCTGCATGCACAAAATGTCAATAAAAGTGGAGACAGCTGTGTGGCGTACAAAGACCCTGCAACATCCCGCTGGGTTTTGGCCACTAAATGTCCATTATTATCTCAGCATCTTCCTCTGCAGCCTCCAGTGTGTCTGGAGCTCTGAGATCATTTAGCTTCCACTTCCTCAGGCGATGCAGTTGAAGATGAGTTATTTAGTATTTTTGCCTGTCAAAATAGCAGAGAAGCATGTGGACTCACTGGCTGTTGATCTGTGCGGGGAAGCGTCCTCCTGGATGTGAGCAGGATTTTATGTATCTTGGCAGATGTGTCCTGTATGATTAGACCGACGTTTGGATCAGACTGCAAAGCGAGAGCTGCACCTCTTAATGAAAATCAAGTGCCTGCTCTGCAGTCTGCTCTGGTGGAGAAACTGGCATATGTGTCTATTCTAGGAAGGATTTCAGTCAGTGATATTGTTTAATGTTGATGCAAAAGGTTCAGAAGCTTACATTTGTTATCCTGGAGCCAAAACCTGATGTTTTATTGTAGGTTGTTTACATTATGGAAGACTTTCCACTACCAGCATAACTGCACTGAAGATAGTTTGACGTGTTGTAATGACACCATATAAACTGAGCTGAAAATAACCACAGCGTCCAGAGTGTCTGGGCAGGGTTTCCTGCCAGGAGTGATATAACTGTAAAATAGTTATACATACATAAGA
>JBAJHX010000049.1:5120703-5142061 GCA_037176925.1 Amniataba percoides | reverse complement strand
TATATATATATTCACAGCCAATTAAGGATTAGAAGTGTGTGGTTGGACAGGACAGCAGAAACAGTAGACACAAACAGTCCAAAATTAAATGTCAACGTTTTCAAATGAAGTCTGACAGTTTAATATTTTAAAGGTCTGCGCTCCCAAGGGCGTGGAGCTCGTATGTGCTGGTGTGAATCTGCCTCGTCTTTGGACTCCCAACCCAAAGGAAAACACATGTGAAAGGAAAGTGAAGCAATAAACGCTCGCTGGTCAGTCCATAGCTTTGCTCTCTATCCTCCAGAGACACTGACAGTGACAGACTTGAGTGGAGCCGAGAATTTTTTTTCCCAGAGCAGTTGTCGGCCAGCTACTGGCAACTGGCGTGAGGAGATTTCCCCCGACGGCACACAGTCAGTCCGAGAAGACGCATTTACACTGCACACGTGCCACTCCAAACTTCAAACAATTACAGTTACTTACAGCGTAGTCACTGTGAAATAGTTTTCAACGCTGAAACATGTCACAAAGGGACAGTAGTTAGTCAATAAAGCCCCAATTAAAAACTGCTCTGTTTGATAAGGGACCGTACACATAAATAGGATGAAGTTACTGAGTTTTGGTTCTCATAAACTTCCTTTACACTCACACCAAAAAACAAACAAACATAAAAAAAGAGTTTCCTCTCTGAAATCTAGTCAGGATCTCCGCCGGGATTTCACAGACATCCTCTTTCTTGGAAGGCAACTGAACAAAACAACAATTCAAAGCGGACTTGTACCGAGGCATCACTGGGATTTAAAGGTGTGTTGTCGCTGAGCTGAAAGTATTCAAACAGCCGTCCGTCCCGCTGCTCATTGATGGGCTCTCGGCAGGGTGTCGCTGAGTCTGGAAGACACCTGCCCTGAGCCACGGCAATCTGTAATCATGATCAAAGCTCAGCTCCGTCAGCTGCGAGCCCGGCAGTGTCCTTTCTCTGAGCTTTGTTGTTCTGAGCGTGCTCTTCTTCTCCTCTTGGCGGGCCCTGAAGGCAGCTACACGGGAGGCGAGTGGGAGTCGTGGGACAGTGCGGGGTGGAGACAAACTCCTGGCCCGGCTGGTGACAGGGGCGTCGGCAGGAGTTATTGATCTGCGAAAAGAGATATACATCCGGCTCCTGAGCTACCGTCAGGCCGCCATTTGTCACCCGTGATGATGAGCGGCTTTCCGCTGATGAGCTGTGTACTCTGGGCGTGTTTTATACTGTTTCTCTGAACACCTCTTTAGGAAGTCTTGATCTACATCCAGCCGCTGACCTGCTTTTGTCTTTTGTAATAAAAAAACCCTCAAAAAGATTGATCCTGCACCGCGCATCAAGCAATTAAAGAACCCCCCCCCTCGCACCTCGGCTAAACACATCCTCCTCTATCTCACCGCTTTGTGATAATTACCCCGTTGTTAGACCTTGAGCTTGAGAAGTAACAGCTAACCAAGGGCAACGTGTCGCGTGCAGAGCAGGAGTGTGATTCATTGGCATGTATATGGCCGGCTATATATCTTCAAGAAGCAGTAATAGGTGGGGGTGGCAAAGTGAACATGGGGGAAATGGGCTGCTATCGGTTGAGTGGCCGCTAATGTGGTCTTTTCTGTGATAATATGAAACACTGGAACGACAATCTGTTATTGTTATGTCCACTGAACAACACAAATGGAAAGCCCAAAGCTGTACATAGGTCTTTCATAATCAATATTGATACATGTAGGACCGCAGCTCATTTCCCAGAGCCCAAGGTGACGCCTTAAGATTGCTTGTTTGGTGCAACCTTCAGTCCAGTGCACACGAATAGTTAATATACAGTGATATAATACAGAGTAATATGGTAAAACCTCACGTTAAAAAATGGAATAATTGGCATTTTTACATAATAAATTAATCCTAACCCTATTTCAACCCTATTTTAAATTTTTCTTTCATTGAGCAACTAATTATTTGAATAATTGTTTCAACAAGTATCCTAAATATGACAGCAGATAGGATATACATACAAAGGTTATGAACATCTCAGACCCCTGAACACATGATGGCTGCTCCACTTTTGAGGCACAGAGAAACACTCCACCCTCTCCCTCCGCCATCACATTGCTTGCTGTTGTGGCATGTCAACTGTGATCCAGACCTAATCTACCAGCCCAATAGTGAGGTCCCTGCAGGAAGCCCGGGGGCCTCAGGCCCAACACCATTGCCTCATCTGTCTTCAAGACAGGCTACAGGCCGGGGCCAGCCTCATGCCTCTGCTCCCGTGCTTGCATATGCAGAGGCATGAGGGGGATGCAGAACCCTGAAGCCTTCATCTGGTCTCCAGGTGGGCAGTGGAGCAGTGGCCTGTCTCTTCCTCCCCCACGCTCTGTTGGTGAGCGTGGAAATGAAAATCAGTGAAGATGGCCCTTCTTCCCCGCGGGGAGCCTCCAGCCTCTGCGGAGGCAACAAGCAGGCGTGACCGTGCTCGCGCTCTGAGGTGACGGTGAGCAAACAGCATGGGAAGTTAGTTTTACTGGCCGTGCTGTTTGTGCAGTTTCCTGTTGTCACTTGGGCTCCCATTTTGTTTTGGAAGCTGCTCACACATCGCTCATAAATGTTTGCCGAAACAACATTTAATATATTTTGTTTCCCTCCTGTTGTAAATTTCACTCAAAGCTCCATCACGTCGCTCGATTAGAGCAAACAATCAGTCTCACAGTTATGCAAACACACGCACATCCTGCAGAGGCAGCCAAAGATGCTCCCCATCAGCGTGTTTGTTCTCCATTACGCTAAGATTTTGGGACAAAGAACTGTTTGCAAGTCATTTGTCTGCTTTTTTTTGCCTCTGTTTTCTCAACGCATCCATCTGACTGCAGTCCAGAGATTTGCAGTGCTTTATCAACATCATATGAATCTTTAGAAGTCTGTGTTTAAACAATTTTGCATGGAGTCTACCCACGTTCGAATTAAACTGTTTTTTTCAAGCTGGACTTTTATTGTTTTATTATTGACTAGAAACATTGAATCAGATTTACAGAAAATCCTTTTAGTTTTCCATCCATAGTTCAACATTAAATCTGCAGCAGGCAGGCCACCAGCCTCATGGTGAGTTATTTACTCTGGCAGGTACACTCAGAAAGTCTTGCAGTTGTGGCAAAATGACATGTTGCTCCTGACAAAGCATCTGGAGGGCAAGCTTCTCGTTTGTTCCTTTTAGGAGGAAGTCAAACACAGCTTCAACAAATTACAGCTTAACACTGCGCTGAAGGAGACAAACGGCCTGTTTCAGCTGAAGCCAGATGCTGATTAATCATCAGATTAGAAAGTCCCCGATTTTTTTTTTCCTGCAGAAAAATAACCCGTGAAATGAGGCATTTGAGATAGCAGCTCATCTTTAACTGTCCCTTCCCTCGTCTCTCCCCACTTCACTCTGCACCAGCACACTGAGTAAAGAATACATTAGGGGGTAATAAAATAAGGGCATTTAAAGAAAGATTTGAATTAAGTGTCAGTCATGGGCAGACGATCACATTACCAGTTGTCCATTGCGATGACTTTCCTTCCCATTAAGAGGTATCATGATCTCTTCTAAAATGTAATTACAGAGGAAATGGGCTCATGTCTGTGCTGCTGGCATGTTCAGAAAAATACAGAGTTTTATTTAGCTTTTTTGTTGTCTGTGCCTTTATGTGTATGAATGTGGAAGCTTCATTAGATCATAAAATCATCTTTTGGCAGCTTGGCTATCCTGCGCTACATTTCCCACGGAGTGCATTTACATGAAATCAAAGAAACTGCCACCTACACTTGCTCCATTTGTAGGTGCAAAACCTTGCTCGTCTTTATGTGGAGCTTTATATTGATTATATAAGGCAGATTCAGGCGGGGAAGTCAGAGGGTAAAGATGGTTTTTAATCAGCCCCTTCCTCCTTTGTGCCCCAAACCTCAGCTCTGTTACCTCCGCTGCGTTTCCCTCCCTTTCAGGGGCTGCTGAAGGTTGATGGGAGTTGAGGCTGGGGGAGGGTTGTGGAAGGAAAGGGGCTCTGGAGGCCGCCCGTGGAATCTTTGCATACCACCAGAGAAAGTGGGAGGGATTTTTATACCTCCACAGGCTCCAACCCCCCCTCCACCCCCTCTCCTCCCAATGCCTCCCAGCCAGCATCATAAACTGTGCAGCAGCAGCAGCTGGTGTCAGAGAGAAAGACGGAGAGAGAGGAGCGACACTCTGCTATCTCACTTACCATCTTCTTTAAATAAAGGCCAGTAAGCAGAGTTGGGGGAGATTACATAGAAGAACGGAGGATGTGGCACCCTTCCCTACAGCGAATCACCAGATGGAGCAGATCTAAATCAAGTTCCCCCTGCTATAAATACAATGGAAAACAGGCAGGCATGGGGAATAATAAGCGGCAGCATATGCCGTGGTCAGCCTCTGTGGGTAGAAAGGAGTGCTATTCCTCCATGCTTTGCATTTCTCCTCTGAATCCATCCATGAAGGCGCTCAGTTTAGCACGCACCACAGCAGAGGAAGCCCTGGCAGTGGGACATGCCAGGCAGACCAGTGGCCCTATTTCAATGTTTTCTCTGCCGAGGAAAAACAAGTTGTATCCAATGAAAATTAAGTTATGTGATAAAATGGTGCATTCGCCTTTATGGTCCAGCAACTGCTCGATATTACAAGAGACTCAGTGCCTTATAGTTCTGTAATTAAATGTTGAACCAAGGGGCTAGTTGGTTTAAAAGCAGCTGTGGTCGTTTTTTTCCCTTCCTATCGGGTATCATAATCTGTGGATGGGTGGAGGAGGGTTTCCTTTGTTGGCCCATAAGGATCAATTAAGCCATCAGGAGGGAGAGACAGTAATAAGGCATGTAATGGAAGGTCCCTGTTCCTTGGGGAACAGTGTTAAATTCATCACCGCCTCGTGTTCGCACATTTATCACTGGCACATTACAACTTGTAATCATTCACAGATGTCAGGGGTGCTGCTGACTCTCTGTCACTACTCGTGTCTTGACACCGGTATCAGTTACTGCATAATGCATTTAATGCATGTTCCTGCAAACTGCTGAGCTCTGTGTTAGGAATCAAAAGTGTGAAAATTAAATGCATTACATTAATTATAATAATGCAAAACACAAGTTTAAAGTGTCTTTGATTCACGGACAGAACATTTTTATCTCAAAATGGGTCAAAACGCAGTTTGGCTTTCTTGGAACATGATGCCTGAGAAGAGAAAAAATGCAGAGGTAACACCTCACCTCATTGAAACTGAGCACACTCGACAAATGAAGTGTGATCTCGGGGTACGAATGTTTCATCTTCACATTATAGCACATGCTCCACATGCCTGTCTGCCTGCGGAGTTGGACGAATCTATTTGCAGCTTTCTCTCGATATCTGGTTTCACACTTCCTTCCACAAGTTCGTTTCTTTGCAACGCTGCTGGTGCCAAAATGGGGGGAAAGGCTATATGTCAGGATAAACAAAAGGGCAAAAACATTAACTGGAGGTGCTCGATGTTTGTGCTCCTCCCGACCAATCACAAGAGAGCCGCACCTCCAAGCTGAGGAGCTGATGGGCGAGTTTACATGTTGTGTCACCAAGGTGAAGTGAATCAACAGTTCCTGCCCGGCAGTTCAGTACGTCGTGACCGAAATACTGCTGCACTGCACCTTGTAATTTCTGTGGTTTGGAATAAAACGGTTTGCTCACACAGCCAAACTGCAAATTTCACTCATTGTGGTCTGGTAAGAATTTCAACCACACTGTGCAGCAGATGACTGACAGCGCCCTCCTACACTCGGCGCTCTCCTGTGCTCTGTAAAAAAGCCTTTCTGCACCTGACTGGATGAACACACAGCTCACTTGGCTCTCATTAGCCTTTCCATTGGATTTCCAAATTTATTTTAAACTGGACAAACAAATGGATGGCAGTTATTTTCAGTATTTTCACTTTCCTCTTTACAATTATCCAGAAAATGTCAGAAATGGTGCAACAACAGAATCACACTTAACGCTGTGAACTACTTTTATTCGGCGCTGTGGATACAGGGCGTAAAGAGTTTGGTCTCATGCCACCATCTAAACTGCTCCCCATAGTTCAATGATTGATTTTCCAGGCTTAGCCTATTTTCAGTGGATGATTCTTGAGATTTGATACTGTAGTGGGATACAGGATGAAGATTTCACTGTCTACTAACCTTGCAGGCAAAACTTTACCTCCTGAAAAAACAAAAGATTTTTAACAATGACCTCCTGATACACAAAATGGGTTTAAGTAACAACTCAGGTTTTCCTCCTCTGACACTCTTACGTGGCAAAACAAAGCTGTCTTTATTTTAACTGTTGTCCTGTTGATTTGTGTTGATGCTTATATGTTATTTTTGCTGCACATTACACATTTTCTATAGCTTGCTTGTGTGATATTTGAAGAACGAAGAGCATAAAAAGCCTGGCTTATCTCAAATAACCTGTACGGATTCACAACGAGGTTCTTACCTGAAAACCTTCCCGAGGTGAGAGGCAGATGTATGTACCACCTGTTATCCAATGAGTCCTTACACGTTCGGGTCTGTTCTACTAATTGCTCTGCTGTCTTGCTGTGCTCAGATTGTATACGAGTCGGTGTCATTGTGCGGGGCTGCCAGAGCGCAAAGGAACAATGCTCAGCTTTTTTTTTTTTTTTTCTTTTCTCCTCCAAGCGTGGAAAGAGAATATTTGCAATTCACAAAATCTGGCTGAAAATCAAAAACTTTTTTATTTTTTTAAAGCGCTTGAAGATCTTACCATCACTAAAGGGTATGTCACGCAAGAGAGCCAGTGGAAACAAATAGAAAGGAAATGCAAAGTTGGCATTTTGACATTTAAGGTGCATTTCATTGTTTCATGCACTTTGTAACATCCATGAAAATATTCCATCTTAAAAGTTGCATTCAGCTTGTCAGATCTTTTTTTATTACTACACTGGTCATGGTGTCATTTTCCAGCGTGCAGTAAAGTCCGATAGCCCCAAAGTTCAAATCAGGACCTTTTAACAAACAGCACTACACCTCTGCTTGGTATGTGTATGTGTTTTCTATCTAGAGTGATAGGACCCTTTGTAAGGGGTTTATCGGAGCCCTCAAAAGAGAACATGCAAACAGAGACGCTGTGAGACTCTTGCGGAGCGCTGCCTGCCTAGTTGGCCTTGCCATATGGTGTTGGTGAAGAAGCCAGCGCCTGGGGAGGATGCAGCCGTATGGTGGCAGGAAATACACAGACACAGCAGTATGGCAAAACAAGACAGGAGAGGAATGCAAGCCCTCGTTGCTGCAATGCATAAACAGCAGACCCGACATGAGTGCGTGCAGTATGACGGAGACAAATGAGCGAGAGGATAAGAACGGAAAGGGTCAACGGTGACCTTCAGAGTAAATTACAAGGTGCACTGCGATTCATTCGTTTCCCGCACGGCCATAAAGACTAATGTCCTTTAATGCATCACCCTGCATCTACATCTTTTCTCCACTCTCGCTTCCTGACCCATTAAACGTGGTAACAAAGGAGCTCTGATAAAATCTGTTTTCCTCTAAAGCGCCACAAGCTTCTTATTGAATTCAGCCTTTGTCACCATCTCATCAATGACATCGTGTGTCGGGTCCGCTGCCGTTTGACATTTTAAAGGCATTTCTGTTCTGCTCTCGGTTACACACTTGGAAAAAAAAAAGATTGTGGGACATTCAGAGGATTGATGGAGGACTAAAAGCCCGAGCCAAAAACCAGCCCGAGGAATCTGTTAGCAGCAGTGAATGGGTGGGTGAGCGGGTGGGGGTGGCTCTCTGTATTTTGTGTGACCTTTTCAGAACGACTCTGAGGATTTTGGTGCCATCTGTGCCCTCCGGGTACCACTAATCCCATTGCTGCTACACTCAGCAGTAATGGGTACCTTAAACCTTTGCAACATGTCCCTGATCTTAGTTACACACACACACTCGCATGCACAGGAACACACTCCCCCTTTTGTTGCTGTTTCCACTGGAGCACATCTCATATATCTCCTTTTGCGTTTGTTACTTCCTCTTGCATTAGTGTCATTGTGTTTCAGTGTGATTTATCGTTAATGCTTACCCTCTGCTTTTCTGTGGATGTTTTGTCAAAACACAGCAGTTTCTTATGAGGGAATTTGCAGGAAAATGATTCACTGTACATCAATTAGTTACTATGCAGTGCTTGCTGCTCAAATACCAAACTAACAGACTTAAACACACACTAAATTAACAAAGAGGGATGAATTAGATGTTTCAGAAACCTCAAAGAGGTTTTTTCTCCCTTTGACCTGATCCTGAATGAGCTACAGATGTATTTGTTGTAGCTATTGTTGCTGCCATATCACTTTCTCTAGATCTCAGGATGCATTTTCAGCCGTTCCCCCTTTTATTCTTTTCCATTCTCTCTTAACCCCGTCGGCTGAACTTTGAAGTGCTCCCTCCTTTTCTAAATGAAAGTGCGCTGCCTGGGTGTGTTTATTGACTCACTTGTCCTGTCACGTTCATGCTCATGCGCCTGCCATGCCTCGGCTCTGAAAAGAAAAAAAGAGCATCTCTTGAGACAGAGTGCTCCCTGCTGCGAGGAAGCCCATTTTAGCTTTGGCTCCACGACAAAAGAAAAAAAGGAATTCCAATCAAATAACAAATAACCGAGGATTTCTGAATTCATTCTCAGATGCCAGCTGACACTTCGTAAGCACACTAATACACACAGCTCACCACTACCTTCAAAGTCAGCATTGTTCGTGATGTTGGTGATCCATCCTTGGCACTCCCGTGTCTCTGGCAACTTAATTTCCACTCTTGTCATGACAGTCCTGAGACTGCAGGTAAAGGTTTAGAAATGTGCTTTGTTTGACACTTGCTTCAGCAGCTTAGTTTCCTGTCAAGTGCGTTTCAGCTGCTGGAGGTTTTCTGCTTCTCCTTTCATGACTGTTCACCTAATTTTTCTTCTGCTTTGCATTCCCCCTGTGTAGAAAACCCGACTCTTATGCCCCGACTGTGTTTTCCTCCCCGGTTGGAGAGTGAGTTATAGTGGATGATCAAAGTCTTTTCTTCCTCATTGTGGTGGAGGGAAATGGAGGGAGGCTCCAGGATATGGCACAGATTTCTCTCTGGGATATGTGCCGTGGACCGCCAGAAGAGCTCTTCATATTATTCTCCTTTTTGCTTTTGTTATTTTTTTCTTAATGGTAATTAGTTCTACTGCTAACACCTTAAAATTGGTGCAGGCAAAAGATCTTCACTCAGCCATCAAGGGACCACTTGAAGCGAAACAGAGAAGCATAAATTGCAATATTAAACCCCAGGGAAGTGTTTTTTTCTGCCTCTGTTTGATAATTCTCTCATAATTTGAAATCATTTTCGGAGGTAGGAGATGATGACTAAGAGATTTTAATTTGGGGCTGCTAGTCAAAGTGATAACAGAAGGGTGAGAGAAACACATGCGAGATTGACAGTCCGGCAGTGAGAGGAGAGCTCAGCCAAACTCTATTGGATTTGTGCGCCGTTGCTGTATGCAATATTTTCTCCTCGGCTGTGATTTATTATTGTGAAGCTTTCATGCAGGACAGGTTTTTTGGTGTTTTTCATTAAACTGGCTGAAGTGTGTAAGTGCTTGCCCTGAGGAATGATTCATTGCTGGTTTGCCGGGACGCAACCAAAAGCTCGTCTCCCTAACGTATGAACCACCGGAGCAGCCGGAAGAGTTTTCTACCTGGTGCGTCCCCCCCACCACCAACACCCCCCTTGGTTTCTGCTGTTCATTCGTCTCAACATTGATTTTAATAGTTGCCGGGGTAGGGGGTAAAGGTGGGGGTAAAGGGGGAGCGGGGGTGCAACTTTTGAAGGATGGATAGTCTGCAGGCTACAAAGTCTGATCTCATTTATATTTTTTATAGCGTACAAGGAGAAACACTACATTATAACGCAGCACAACAACGCTCCCTCCCGGGTGATGAATTGTGGGTGATTGCCTTTGGGGACAATCAAGCCAAAAGTCTCGACTCACATTTACCTTGTTTTTTTTTTTTTTTTTTCAGAGGCACACAGCTTTGCATGCTGGTGACAGCACAGCATGTGCAAATAAAGATCTTAACACCCCCAACCACTGTTTGCCTGATCATCAGATCAGTAGCAGAGTAAGGACACGCTGACCTTCAGGTTTGGGGGGATGGTGCTTTTTTTTTTTTTTTTTTCCTGTGGGGACTTACCCAGTGGGCTGAACTCAACCTCTCCTCCATCAAGAGTTCCCATGTTCCCAGACACCAGCAATTGTGTCTTAATGAATTCGCTGAATACTAATCAGGCAGCCTAAGTCCAGGGGGTGGGGCAGGGCTTGACACAGACAAGGTCCTGTATAAATATGCAGGGGAATTTTTTTTTTCTCCCGCCGTCATCACATTCCTTCTGATTTAGGAAAAAAAATGAAATTGGGTTGCCTTTTGAGATATCTCTTTTTGTCTGCTCCGTTTTGTTGCTCGTGTTGCTGTCCTGCTTCGTCTGCAGCTTAATACACTTGTTTGTCTCATTACTGAGTTGTGACAATTCAGTTTTGATTTAGCTCGTGTCCTGGGGATGCCCCGTGATTGTTTACCCCGCAATTGTTTCACCCTCACTGACTTCAAATCGCTCCAATTCAGCGCGAATGTTTTGCTGCCGAGACCCCGTTCATATAAATCTTTCAGCACCACTGGCCAGAGGTTATATCCTCTAACATTAATCAAGACTCAACAGACTCCTAATCTTTTATCCGAGTCCTGTTAGCCCCACGGACAAACTCTTTATGGCTCAATCAATCAGACTGACTGGCTCTGAAATGTCCAGTGGTACATTCTCAACAGCCCTTGGCAGACTCTTGGCTACCATAACAGTGCTACAGTAATCAGCATACAAGACAAAAAGAAAAAAAGATTCATCCTTGAAAGAAGTTTGCACGTGCAGTGACCTATGATCTCAGACTATTCAGTCGTAATTTGTGGGCAGGGACGAGTCCCTCTCTCCACAGGCACTCAGATTGATTCAATCAGGAGCCGTATTGTGGAAGAGCTCTTCTGACGGTGAATGGCGTCTTTGTGGACACATGACATTACAGAGGAACTCCTCTGCCTCATCACTGAGAGCACTTTAATGACACAAAGTTAATTTTCGCTGTGAAGTTTCCCAGCTTCATGCTACAAAGTTGATCTCTAATTCATCTTCAGTGCGGCAGACCCGAGTTTTATCGCTCATTTTAAGCTTCTGAAGGGAGTCGTTCATGTTCATGAATACTGATGGAACTTTATAAAGCGCTGTTTGCACGGAACTAATATAACCTGAGGTTGGGAAGTGATTTGTATAATTGAGGGAGATCGTTGATGATTTTGATCGCGGCGCGACTCTGCCGTCGTTATAATTTAAGTGAAGTTCCAGTGCAAAATTACCTGCCACATCTCGGTGAAGTCAGAGGCCCCCAGTTAATACTCACTAATCCCATGCAAATTGAATTTGTTTTTGCCATCCAGTGTGTTCTCCTTTTAAATGCAAAATTTTGCTCTTTGTTATAAAACTGGAGGCAGCAGTGGAAACTGTAGGAAGGTGGTAAATTATCTCGGGAGGGGATTTAAGGGCTTATCTTTGCTTAGTGACAAACTATAACATTTTTGACTTTACAGTCTTGTATCCAACGCAGCGAATTCATTTTGTGGCCCAAGTTATTTTCAGAAAACTCAGAGTTATGGAGATAATTGATTAATTACACGAGGTCTGAACATACTAAGCTGTTAGTCTGGTGTAAATTTAGCTTGGGACAGTAAAAGTGGAAATTCACTCTAACCACACTAAAGGAAACCACTGATGCATTGTTCCCACATCTTATTGCATCTGTTTTTCTTCAGATTTTTTTCCCCCCTTTTGAAATGTCTCAGCGAGAGGCAGTTTTGCAAGGACTCTGGGAACTATTGATTTTCATTTGTCCTTGCTCCAATGCTATAATCTGTGGATTCATGCCATCCACTGACTCTTATGACATGAATGTCTGATTGAAGCCATATGGGGGAGGCAGCAGTGTAATGGAGGTGTTAAGTCTCTATTAACTGAAGTATAGTAAAGAGAAACTTGGCCAGGGCACCGTCCTGCTTTAGAGGTTCTCATCTTATTAGAAACACACCTCGCTGAACAACCACTCCATTGTTCATTCTGCATTACGTCATTTTTTTCCCTCACATTTTTCTAACTGGACACAGGAGTAAATAAAGGAAAGCCATGTATTTATTTCAGATAATTATAGGTGATTTCTGTGTTCTCTATAATTACCCATGTAAACTGCTGCAATTTCAGCCCACCTAGTGTTCAACCCTTTGGGTTTTAATTTGTCTGTGTTCATACTCAACTAGCTTGTTTCATTTCTTTAACTTAAATGGTTTTGATTAGGTTTGCCTCGGGCCACAACCGACAAAACACAAACTGTTTATCGGGATGAAGATTTAATGAATGTGCCTGTCAAACAAGAAGTCGTCACATTTCGCCGTTTCTCTGACCTAGAAGCAAAAATAAAAGGTGTTTTGGGAAAAGCCCTCAGGCCGCCGGCGCACTTCATCATTTTTTACGACAACAGACGTTTTTTTTTTTTAACACCAAAGTGAATTAAACAAGTGTCACTGTCACGTCTCCAGTCCACGCAATCAACACTAGAGACTGCAGTTTGTTCTCGTTCTTCAGATTTTATTACCCGTGGGTTCAAAGGGCTCTCCCGCAGCACCGTTAAGAAGACGAGGCTTCACGAGAAGGCGGGAGTTTCATCACCAACGTTTATCTCAACATAATGCCATCCGCTTCGGTTTACCTCCGGTACTTTTTACAGCCCTGTCAGCAATGCTGTGGCAACATAAAAGGGGAAAAGAAAAAGAAAAACAAGATAATGGTCCATCTTCACATGAAATGGAATTGGTTGCATTTTCTTGACATCTGTTTGGTTTCAATCTGTGGACTCATCGGGGCAGAAATGGCTCTTCATCCTTGAGCGGACAGAATAAACCAGATATTATATGATTATGTAGGATCACAATACCAATTCAGTATCGTACGCAATGTGAAGAGCACACGCACAGTCCCGCTGAACCTGATCTCTTCCTCTCCATTGTATTGCTCCACTGTATTGCTCACAGATTACTTGACATGTTACATAATGTGCTCTCATTTGGGGCTTTTCTCCTCTTCCTCAAAAGCTCTCAAATGTCACGATAGCGGCACGTAATGGAAGAGGAACCTCCTGTAACCTTTATGTCTATTGTGCAAAAGAAAGAAGCTGTAACATTTTAAAAAGGTATGTTTTGGCAGGTTAAAGTTAAAATGTCAGTATTTTAAAAGAGTGAAAAGTGTAGTGTGACCTGGACATGTGGGAGAAATAACTAGTCTGAATGTGTCCAAAGGCAACAAAATCCATTTATGCTTTTGTATAAATCAAACAAACAGGGTATATCACATTAATTTGTTGAGCTTTGGAGGTGTTGCTAGGCAGATTTTGATCCAGGCTAATAGTTTCAGCCTGTTTCCAGTCTTTGTGCTGAGCAAAGCCGACTGGCTGCTGGTGGGAGCTTCGTATTTACAGAACAGAAACGGGAGTGAAGAGGTTGTGATTTTCTCATAACGGGGGCTAACTCTGCAAGAAAGGAAAAAAGTGCTTTTCCCAAAATGTCAAACCATCCCTGTAAAAACATCCTGAATGTCACATCAGTCAGCTCAGGTGAACTCCTGTAAAACTGAGACAGTTTAATCTTGAAACTTGAATGAAATAGTATTTTCTCAATGTCTTGACTTATTTATTTATAAAAGCTGTAACATCTATCCTTTCATTTTGATGCTTTGTTAAAATATGTCAAGTCTTATTCCGGTGCCCTTCAAGGATTTTGAAGACGAGCCTCGTGTCCCTCTGAGATTACGGCTCTCAGTGAGTGGTTTTCACATTAAACCCACACAGTGAAATTCTGGGAGCAAGACTGACCTGTTAGTTTAGGGGCTATTTGATTTTTGGGAGTTAGGTAAGGCTGCTTAAACTCAATCCCCAACGGTGCCGAGCTCGCCTGCTGCATGTGTGTGTCCCTGAAGACGGCGTGAACGCAGCGGGCCGCCGCTTTAAACACATGATATGGAGTACTTTGTACACTTGGCAGTGGGAGTCAGTTTTTCCACAATCCCTGAAGCGTTGCATTGTCTTTTTGAAAGGAGGCTCTTTGTGTTTGCAGCATGGAGCTGCTCACATGATGAGCCCCAGTACTGTCAGAGAGGCATTTTGATGTCTGGCAGCATCTGCGTGGAGGATGCTGAAACATTCATTGCATATTTGGATACTATTAACATGAATATTAAAGTGAAGATTGCGGCGGCTTTGATTTCCCCCCTCTCCCCAGAAGGCCTTGCGTTTGCATGTTTACTGCTCATTGTAAAGGGTAATTAAGGCAGGGGAGCATCGCTGTAGGTATATGCTGACGTTTGGACACGTGGCCCGCCGTCATGCTTCTCAGTCAGGCTCTGTCAGGGGGGAGGAGGCTGCTGCTCGACACATCAGACATGACCCAGTTAGGGAGCTACACTTGTAGGACCCTATAAAGTGGATCCTACCCTGAGGAGGATTTTCAAACCCTTTGGCTTTGTTGTTCTCCTCACACAGTTTTTTCTTCCCTCACTCGGCTCTCAGATGGATGGAACCGCCTTCACTTTGCAAATTGAAACTGCTGATTGGCACAGTGATTGACATTTGTGTTGCAGTTTTTCGAAGATACCCATAAACCATTTTAACACGTTCATCTCTCTCACTTTCATTTTTTTTTAAACAATTGAAATTTCAGTCAAATGAGGCCAGAAAGCCCAGAATCTACTGTAAGTTGGCTTTGACTCCATCTTTGTCATGTGCAAGTAAAGTAGCTTATCGTCACCACCCTGCCCCCAAGCCTCACAATGATAATAAGTCATTAAAATATTGCGAGATATTGCAAAAGCTAATCTTCCATTTGACTTTGGTGGAGAAAAAAAAACAGGGCAGCAAATTAACGCCAGTGCAGCATGGAGGCAGTCAGGTGATTTTTACATGGTTTTCACAGACACCAACATGCATGTCATTGTTTTTACTGTTATTCATGCTTTAGATTCCAACACTAGTTTAGCACATGAGTGACTGCATTCACCAGAGAACGGTTACATTTCTGCAGCTTTTTGGAGGAGCAGAGGAGGAATTTCTCTCAGATGCTGCTGAATTCTTTCCCCTCCTTATTTTTTTTCCCCCTGCCTCTTATTTTACTCGTCCTCTTAAGTGAAAGGAGGGGGAAGAATGTCCAATTTGCAATGTGAGATCAGAGGAGACATGGTTGAGGTCGCAGGGACGCGTGGGCTCGTTGCTGGAAAGAGTGAGACATACAGAAAATATCTGCGCCCTCGTGTGAAAAGCTCATTCTCCCCACACATCCAGAAGATGTTCTCTTTTGAAAGTTATTTGCTACGTATTTAGCACACCCCATTTTTTTATCTTCATGCGCTGTGCTCTGCTCCTGGGCTGTAAACCTAATGCATTTTTTTCTAATACATGCCCACTGCTTAATGAACCAGAAGTTCATTTTGGTCGTGTAATTGATGCGTTTATTAATTACCGGTTGTTGTCGGAAACTGTGTGACAAATGAATGGTGTGATTAGATAAGACCAGCTCTTGACAGAATGCCTGTAGCAAAAGCACTGAAACAGATCAATATAACACAAGCTGCTCTTTCCGCCCAGGGCCAGTAATAGTGATGGTGACTGATGGGTGGACACAAATGAGACTGTTACAGGAGCGTTACTGTACATTGCTCTGGGCTTATTTCGGCCGCTTCCTGAGGAATATGTAATCAAAGCGGACTGAACGAAACATTTTAAGTAAGTCCCACTTTTGACGGTTTTCCATTAACATGACCTTTCCAGCACCTGAACTTTTATGTGCTTGTTAGGCTGTGACACAAAGTTCCCCTCTGCGTTCCCGTTTAGTTTTAAAAACTGGGATGTTGCACACTTAACCTTTCCCCTCTTCTGTTTTCTCTGCGTGGAGCACTTCAACCCTTTGGCACACCTTTTTTCATTCAGGTTTGCTCGACCAGTGAGAGTCAACAGCTCTGCCAGCGCTCCCTGAAAGCACCTGGATTTAGCATCACCTCCTCAGCCAGCAAGTTCAAGGAGGCTCTCTCCAAAGCAAAAGCATGAACAATTGCAATAAATGCAGAATGACTACTGCTGCATTTCTATACAAGTTCCAGTAATGAAAAAAAATGTCCACTGTCAGATCTACACAGTAAGAGAAATCATTTGCAGAACAAATTTACATTCTGTGATGGTTAGGGAAAAAAGGTTTTCAGTTATTTGAGAGTCTTTAATTTAACCCTGACGTAGCAAATCTGCTGTAAGACACAACCTGTTTAATATGAGACCAAGTCAAAGCCCTTGTAAAATTACAAAAATGTGAACTTGATGATGAACCACAACACTGCTCCAAGGTGTGTTGATGACTGTTTAAAGAACTATAGTTAAGTTTATTTTTAATTAGTCCCACAGGGCAACTGATATACAGCTAAAAACAAGACAAGCTGAGAGGCAAAATGCAGAAAGACAACGGCCTGTTGTCAAGATGACATGAAAATTTAACCACGCAGACCTCACATGAATGCGACCTGACAATGAGGCTTGTTAAGTCATTTGATGGCTGCCAGGATAAAGGGGGTGTTTGTAACTGTTTGACCTTTTCTTGGGCCGGCGGTTGCAAATACCAGACGGGAGAGGGAGGGATTGGTCACAGAGAGGATGGTCACACTCTGAATGAATAGTCGGAGCCTGTTTGTCACAGAGCTCTGCTCTTGTGGGCCCGGTCGGTAATACGGTTTCCTGCGTTTTTAATATTCACATCGTAAAGCCAGTAAAACACAGAGAAGCATAAAACAAAGTCAGCAGAGGACTGAAAGCTGGAAGGGCCCATCACACAGTGGGAAACGTGTCCCAGAATAGTACAAACAGTTGGGAGCAAACGTATCATTTGACTAGAAAAACAATCTTCACCATGAGCACACCTCATGTCCAACTGGACAACTGAGGTATAATCTTCAGGCAGCAGTTTAGCAAAGTAATATGATAGAAAACAAGACGATTTAAGACTGCTGTTTCAAACTAGCAGACGACCAGTGAGGAGACTATTGGCGAAAAAAAAACTGTCAGCCAGTGGCACCGGCAAGTATTTATATGCCTCGCTTTGTACATCACATATCGCACGTACTTCATATGCTCGCTTTAAATCCCCCCACACCTCTCCTTTTCTCCACATCCCCCCTCATCCTCCATCTCTCACGGCTCTAGAATCTAGAAACGTTTCAACCGAATCTCCAGATCCCCGCCTCGCTCGGAGAAAGAAAAAAAAAATAAAACACCAGCTTCGCCGGCAGAAATGCTCACATAGGAGTAAGCCCTTCTGAAAGCGGCAGTGTTGATCCAACTTGAATGACAGAGAGAATCGAAACATCAAAAAAAAAAAAAAAAAAGAAGCAGGCCGTACATGCTGATGTGTGCCTTGTGTTTCAAGCAGTGTTAAAAAAAATCATGTCTCAACATGCAGGGGTGGGTGTGTTGACAGATCAGTCGCATGGGCTGTTTAGACTCTTACAACGTGGGACTGAGAACCTGTCTCATAAATATTTTACAATAATTACACACAATTGCAATCTATTGATTTAATAACGTGCAAGAAAACATGTGACACAGTCGTGCAAACATTTCCCATCTGTCTGGTGGGTGACAAAACTGCACAAAACATCTTTTTTTGTTTCATTTGTAACCCTTCAGATTTTAATCCTGATTGATTAAGCGACACCTGTGGTTACCTTGGTGTGGCAAACACTCCTCGAGCAGCTCCTTTGTCAAAAAAACGACAGCAGAGGAACAACAGGCGTCCGTTTGCATCGCAACCAAACAAACACGAACGAGCAAAAGTTGGCATAAAATGACTGCACGAGTAATTTTCTCACGCTGAAGCGAAGTCGGTTACCTCGCAGAGGAGTTGGGAGGCGTGTCAGCGTCGAGTCTTCATCTGTCTCTTCACTTCTTCTTGTTTCATTGCTCCTTTGCAGTGTTTCAGGCTGATTGTTTGTCCGAGGCGCCCTCATGTAAGGTGGCAGCAGTCGGAAACGTTTGGTTTGCATCAGCAGTAACTTCATAAAGCCCTGACACGGCTGCAGGAGAGCAAATTATGAAATTAAAAAATAGTATTGTCGAATTACATGCTGCATTGCTTCCTGCGAATCCCTCATGCATAGGCAATCTGTATCCCGCATGCTCCGCCACTAATAATAAAATGACTATACAGAGAGATTATTAGAATGTAAATACAGTGACTGTATGAAAATCTTACACACCGATTTAGTTTTAAATCCTCAAATCTTATTTTCCCTGTATGCATTGAGGCATTCTATTAATCATTAATCTTGCCAGTCTGCCTTAATCTATCTGTCTTTTCTTCATGATCCTCACACATATTTCTGGAGAACTGCCTTAACAGATGAGCAGCGCTGAAAATAACAGAAACGATCGGACTCTCCTGGCAAACGTGTGCAACTGCTGTAAGAAGATAACAACATTTTAAAGTGAAAAAAGACCAAAAGGCACGCAGAGTGTGATATTATTTTGGCGCCGCACACGCCTGCCTTCCCAGGTGCTGCTGCTTTTACGTTTACGTCCCTCTTTCGATGATCTTCCAAGCCCAACAGGGAATTTCTTACATTAAGCCGACCCATTCAGGCACGGCCCCACTCCAATTCCCCGGCCACCAAAATTCCCCCCAGCTTAGTGGCGGCCTTTTCTCCATGTCCTCTTTGGCCTTTTGAATGATAACCTTGAATAGTATTGTCTCGGGGCATGGAGGAGGGTAAAGAAATTCCTTGGTTTCTTGACAGAGAGCAGGAAGGCTTGACAAAAGGCGTCAGCACTCCCTAAATCAGAGAATGTGGGGGGATATGAAAAGGGGACAGTTTTTCATTCAGGTAAAAAGCGTTGACAGAAAAAGGGTGGGGAACAATGGAGCAGCTCTGATGGAATAAAGCACTTTGCTGTGTGCTTTTTAAAGCACTGAAAATGCGATTTCAAAAGTGAGCTCAACTACGATGATGAAATCAGAGGCAAGATGCTCTGGGAAAAAAAGTGCATTGTATTAGAGTAGATTTATGGATTGAACAATGATATGTGGGACTGATTGTATTTGGTTAAGTTCATTTTCACAGAACTCTCTCCCAGTTCATAGAATAGCCTTTCAGAGAAGCCATTAGGCCTGAGATAGTCATTCGGATAACGACTGCATGGAGATCAATTGAAACTCGATCTGTAATACGTTTTCCCGGCCTTTTAGATTCTGCACTGCGCGCTCTCTTTGACCCTCTGCTCTCCCTCCTCACCTCCTCTGCCAGAGAAAACTATCGGGCATCAGATGGCTGCCATGGTAACTGAAACAAGACTCCAAAATGGGCTAAGAGTTTTACAAACAGCGGAGGTTTTGGCAAAAAGTAGCAAGTAAATAAACAACCTTTGTGGACAGAGCGGCGCTTTAAACTTCCTCAGATCTCCCAGAGAGCCGAGGGCATCTTTAAGTTTGACCCCGAGGGAGCAGGTTGATGCCGCTAAAAGGGAAACCAGTTATTTTGACTCTTAATAACCTCTGCGGAAGGTCTGTGGATGTTGGCGGTGTCAGATTCTTCACACATTTATGATCTTTTTCTGCATCTGATCTGTTTTCTACAGGGCCATGTAGCTGCTGTCAAGCTGCAGTAACAGCCCTTCTGGTGACTTTCACCACTATCCTCATGGCAGCTTAGTGGAGTTCTGCAATGATTTCATCATGAGACGGCCATCTGCTCGCAGAAAAATGCCTCTCGCCGAAGTTGATCGTGTTGGGAGAGAGAAGAGAACCTCTGCGACCCTGTTTGCATGTGAAGTGAAGTGCTGTTTATCGGGCATTTCATGATACTGGAAATCACATATTCTTGTGTTTTTATTCCATATAACACTCAAGAGTTGGATTTGTCCATCTTCTGTGGCAGTATTTTTATATTCATGCTCTTTCTACCTTTATTTTCTGCCATAGCAAATCATTTTTTTTCCAGGAGGGATCATTAAGTTCAATCTTATCTTGCAAAGTCTAGCATGTGGTTTAGTGCTTGTGATTGCTGCGTATCTGCTAACTCACTGGTTCTCGTGGGACGCCAGATTTAGGTCAACAAAATCTGGGGGATTCACATGATGATTTATGGGTAAATAACCTTGTTGCATAATACAGTATGCTTCCATGGGATGGGGAGTCATGAGAAGCCACTGCCTCAGTTTAAGAGGTCACGCAAAAAAAAAGTTTGAGGGTCGCCGCTGTAGCTGACAGCCATGTGCTAAACGATGCAAATCCCCCGACTGCCTGTTTGTGTAGATCGGGGCACATCATTGTCAGCTTAGGAAATAAGAGCGACAAGAAGTATGTTCCTGCAGCAGCATGCATGGAGAATTTGAGCCTGGAGGTAGTTGCCTCTCACTAGTCCGCACTTCTTTCCGGCAGCTTGCCTCATAAATGTTACGTGAAAGAGCATTTTTCATTCCTGGTAATCTCTCTCCCACATCCCAGTCACCAGCCTCTCTACCTCTGGTTCTCAATAACCCACATAGTGACTGTGGAGGATGGGATTTGATGGAATTAACTATGGGAGAAAATAAATAAATCAAATAAATATACAGCCAACAGAGAGATGTAGGACCGCATATGGCACAGAATTGAATTACACCTTGGCAATGCGTTTGTATTTTTGTTCATCTGCTCCCACAGTGATTTTGTGTTTTGCGGGATCTGTCTCAATAGTGTCATGGTAACATGTGAGTGCGCACATTGATTTCTCCCACCGCGGTGTTGCAGGCTCACTGAGTTTATCTCCAAAAAAACAACAGGAAACACTGACGGTTCACCCAGAAGCCTTTTTGATTTTTGTGCGATTACACAATGGAACTGAGCTCTTTTCTTTGTTGTGGCAATCACCCCCCTCCTGTCTGTACTTTTTTTTTTTTTTTAAAGTGATTTCCGGCTTTCCATGTCATCATCATCTGACCTGATGCGGAAACTATGCGGTGAAGTCTCTCTTTCCCCCGTCCTTCTCTCTGAGGCGCCTGCTACAGAGCGGCGTATCCGTGTGGTTTTGATCATTTTTAACAAATGAGTTAATCAAAGCGTGCCCATGAATCTTGATTTGTCAGATGGAAACGCTACAGTTTGTGGGACAGAACAATAATATCTCAGGAAAACAAAGCCACATTCTGCCCTGCATTTTATACATATACATATATATATA
>JBAJHX010000049.1:5054382-5120603 GCA_037176925.1 Amniataba percoides | reverse complement strand
TATATATATAAAAATAATAATAATATATATAATTTTTTTTCTCCCTTGTGCTGCAAGGAAATTCAGTTTGATTACATGCTGCTGTATCTCCCTGCATTACACAACACTTGAAAGAGAATTTTAGATTTTGTTAAATATTAATCATGAATACATTATCCTGCACTCATGCTTTACAGTCTTTACTGTTACAAATTTGAATCAAAACATATTTGATAATATTATATCACTGGGAATTTCTTTTAATGACTCTGTGCATGCTCGCTCGCTGTAAATGCTTTTGTATTTGTGCCTTGAGGAGTAGTCCTTTTTTTTTTTTTTCGTCCATCAGGGGTCCACAGTGGCTGCCTGTGCAGGGATTCACATCAAATGCTCCTGTGTTACTTTTGCTGCACTGCTCGGCTGAAGGTAGTCATTTTAGGTCTGAAGCAGAAACTCGTCTGAAGTTCTCTTAAGGGTCTGAAGAAGAAACGGCTGAGTTGTTACGTATGACAATCCCAGAAACCCGCTCTGATCCTGAGCTGTAATGACACAGACTCGGTTTGAGCCTTTTTATATCCCTTCATTCTCATCAGCATGCCGGGGTTTCACTGGATTGATTTTCTACCACAGGTGCCATAATCAGCCGGTCTATTTTCTCCCAGCACCGAGCCAATGACATTCACCGTCCTCTTGCCTGCGACTGGGGAAAACACATGTCTTTTTCACTTTTCCTACTCCACCTCTGATGTTAGCTGGTTTGTCTAGCCCATCTGCATTAGCATGTGGATTAATTCCTGCTTGTTATCTGGCCTAGATGTAATAAGGCAGTCCTAGATGGCAGGAGTAATCAGGTTGGAAGGGGGGAGCTTTCTTGCCTTCTCCTTCCTCTGCTGCCATCCTCGCATCCCAAAACTGATAGCAGGGCAGACGCATCGGAGGGGATTAAGCTAATGTGATGGCAGAGCCACCTACCAGGGGCCCCCACAGGGTAATTTCAAGAGACAGGCCTTGGCATCCAGGGAATAACTTGTCAAGACCTGGCTACAGGCTAATATTGAGGATATTAATCCTTAATGTAATGGCCTTGACTAGATTTTACTCTTGTCTCTATGTGCAGCTTTAAGCGCAGTCATAAGTCTCTTTAATCACTGACATAAAGCAGTCCCTCAAGGATTCTCCAGAGTTTTACAGTAATTATTGCGTTCCAAAAAACCGCCTGCTTTTTTCACTGTTGCCTCTTTGAGAAATCGCCAAGCTATTTGCATGTGTTCGTCGTTCATTTGCAGCGGTTTTATGAGCTGCCGGCAGAGGAGCGCTTTGTTTTGTTGCAGTAAAAAAAATGTGATGAAGTGTTAAAATCACAATCCGTGTCACCCTACAAAGGGATGCGAGGCTTGTTCAGAGGTAAAAAAGTGCTGGAACAGGTCAGAGCCGCCTGCCCATCTGTTTCTGCTGGAAACTGCAGATAAGGTTGGCGGGGGGAAAAAAAACTAAACAAAAAAATCACCAAAGTGAGGTCACACGCATCACTCGGTTGGAGAGCAGCAACACATTGTCTCTGTCATCATTTTAATTAAAACGTAAAAACCAAAGAGTGAGAGGAAAGCCGCACAAAACCTGAGTTAAAATTCACGACGCCGTGCTGGATATCTGGATGCAACAAAGATAAAAACAATACACTGCTTTGCATTTTTTCTTTCTCATTAATGAAAAGATTGTTAAATTATGAAAAACCCTCAGAGGCGAGGTCTCGCTAAAAAACAATGCAGACCTTCCTCCAGGAGCTGAGCGAACACCTTGATGATGGGAGTTTGTCCTTGCTGCAGTTTTCTCTTCACAAACTCTCCGTCCTTGTTTTGTCATACGTATGTATACATATATATACATATGTATACATATATATACATACATATATATATATATATATATATATATATTATATACTGTATGAGAAATATATACTCCATCACTGACGGCCTCTCTTCTTCTTGTCCTCAGGTCTGCTCATAGGATCCGGCTGTGCGCTCTATCCACTGGGATGGGACAGTGAGGAGGTACAACAGACCTGTAACAACAGCTCGGACCAGTTTCAGCTAGGTGAGGTCCAATATGCACACACGCACACACACACACACACACAGACACACACACACACAGGCTAAATCACACGCTGATGCTTGACTGTGTAAATTTGTCCCACGTTCTCTGAATCTCCTGCTCTCAGATAACAGATAAATCCATAAAGAAAAAAAGTTGGAAACCGAGAGCAGACTTTTACGTCCGGCCCTCGACATTCTGCCTCTTTTACAAACCGAGCACACGTAACTCTGCGGCGCTGTCATACGCCGAGGAGACACGCTCCCCTGGTATTTAAAATGTATGATAAAAAGTCAACAGAATCTCCAGCTGCTGCCGATTTCTGAAGTGTTTTATAGCTATAAATATGTGCCGAGAATGAGCAGGAGCCCGATGTGCGCTTTGCATTCAGCCGGCATCCTCAGGACTATCTTACAGACAGTAATATGGTACTGTATCAGACGCCAGGCAGGTGGAAGAGCTATTCACGCTGCAGCTGCTCGTTGATTTGATGTGTATCAAGCAGCCCTTTTTTTACTTAATGTACACGGAGAAATTCATTTGATGTGATCCGATTATTGGCAACGTTTTAATTAAATGTCAGAGGTTAATTTTGATTGAGCCCGTAACTTATGTAATCAGGTGACACTGGCTACACTCAGATCTGCACTCTCTTTCAATTTCCATCAATTTCCAGCATGATAGAGTTTCTGACACTTTCATTTGTGATTTAAAACTTTTTTTTTTGTGAAAAAGTGTGATTTTCATTACACCCCACACGAAAGCATTTGATGAAATAAACCACATACTGCAAATTTTTTTTCTGTCTGTTAGAGCCTCGCCAGTCTTGGGTCCAAAAACATTTAAACATTGTCCTGAAGTGGTTGCTAAATAAAAGGCAGAGGGTCATTAAAATCGGCTTCCTCCTCAGATTTCTTGTCAGTTGGACCGATTATGAGATATGTTTTGTTCAAAGCTGACATTTCGATCCACGGACAGCAGAAACAGAAACATGAAAGTTGTCCGTGAATGTCATTGCAATTTGCACATTTAATTTTAATATTTACCACATTCAAACCTTGGCCTGGTGATGGCAGGCGTGAGAAAAGGTCAGCGGGGTCCATCAAAAACATTGGATCCGTCCGGCGCTGAGCTATGAATATTCACAGAAAATTTCCTGCAGAAACCACACAAAATCTTTTGCTCGCGTTACTCAAGGAAAAGTTTCGACCTAGCAGCGCCACCAGAGCATGACTGGATGATGAATATTCGCATCACATTTCGTGACAATCCAGTCAGCGGCCGTTGCGACGCATTACCTCGGACAGATGGATGAAGAAGCTCGCTGAAAGAGCAACCAGCATCACCATCCTTCAAAAACATCGGCAACAGGGCGTAAATAACAATTATGTTAGAAATAAGAATTTCAAATTGATGAATCTTAAATGGACATTTTGTAAATCTGCTCAGATGAAAGTCTGAAAAAAAGCCCAAATCTTTCAAAACGCATCAAACCTTTTGACGTTGTGTTCTGATATGTCTTCATATGGATTCATACAGATTATAGCTGCCACCACGTCAGCAGATGAATGTGACTGTTCCAGCAGCATTCACACTGATTCCTAAACATTTCATATTAATTACTGCAATTTCAGACCATGTCATTGGAAGTGATTATGTCGGATCATTGTGTGATTTCCTCTTTGAAATAACAGGCTCTTAGTACATATAAATTATTGTTAACAAGTGTGTTTGCATCAGCGTGCCGCTCTGTGCCTCTGGCATATTAGATTTTGCTCATCGAAGGCAACCGCACCGTGGTTATTTCAGTTTCACCTCATTCTTGGGTGCTTGACAAGATCGTGATGTTCTCCCACAAGAAGCGGAGGATTTCACACCAAGGATGCGTTCGCCACAACGAGCGCTTCAAGTCTCACCTCCACTGACTCATTCATTAATCATGGAGAGAGCAGACAGTACTTCCATAATTAATTCAAAGATAACTTTGACTGTAGCTGCAGGACACATTAATTGTATGTTTTTACAATACGGAAAAGTAAGGACAATTATCATACTTAAGTCTGCAGAATGAATTTAAATGATTAAGTTTCTGCTTTGATATGACCTGTTCTTTTTTTTTTTATTGAATTGATCCATCATGTTAAGAGATTAACGACATACATGTTTTGAAAAGTGCGCATGAAGCCTGACTGACACAAAAAGAAGCTGGCAACAGAAAATGAGGTCCAGACAAATAAACATTTTCAGTTTGGGGAAGTTAAACTAGATTTCTACAGTGAGATGATATGATTTGTTAATGAGACGCTTCCTCCTCCCATACAGTTGGTAATTAGATCATTATATGAGATCAGACATTCTCCCAAATTCTGAAGTTTTGGATGGTCATCACAACATTTTCCAAATTCAGAATTAGATATAGGTCATCTCCTCACTTAAACATGCACATAAATTCCTCTAGGGGATGCCTTAAGGAGACACTTTGTGCTTCAATTTGTGTTTGCTTTTGGCTTCATTTCATCGTTTTTTTTACCACTTGTGTGCTTTCCAAAAGTCTGTTATTTGAGAGGGCATTTGAGAACGCATACCAGACGGCCTGTTTGCAAATGAAGTAGAACCATGTTTGGTGCATTTGTTTCGACAACGCTAACTCCTTTTTCACGAGAGGAGGAGAAATGTTGTGACTTGAACAAAAATGTTGAGCAGTTCACAACATTTTCGACTCTTGACGTTAACATGTTAAAATGACAAATACAGGACTTCAGTGGAGAAGGTAGTAGAGAGAGTTTTAAAGCTCTGTAGATGTTTACCTTTTCATCATTCAAGTGATGTGAATTTATAAGCAGTTTCCAAAAAAAAAATCTCTATAAATGTGGGATAAACTATTCAGGTGTCTTTTAATGCTCAGACATTCTGGTTAAACAAAATTCAGATCAGCTGTTCGCTGGCCAAAAGCTTATCCGTCCAAATTTCATTGCAGTCCATCCACAGGTTTTTGGAGATATCCCACTGACAGACGGGCAGATAAAATGAAGGGTGAAAAGATATCACTCTCAATCCTTTCCTTTTTCCCTTCCTCCTGCAGGTTCCTGCCAGATCGGCTGGGCGTATTACTGCACGGGAGCAGGGGCGGCGGCGGCCATGCTGCTGTGCACCTGGCTGTCCTGTTTCGCCGGGAAGAAGCAGAAGCAGTACCCGTACTGAGGCGAGCGCCAGAGAGACCAGGACGGGCGAGCAAGCGGAGACCTCGGGGCGACGTGACGAAAGGGAGAGGGCTCCGTCTGTGGACTCCACCAGTACAGCACACCAGGCACCAAAGACAACAAGTCATTATGGTGCTCTGCACATCATGGGACACTACTCATCTGACAACTGCAGGGACTGTTTCATAATGCAGCACACACACATGGCTTTGAAAACTGGTTCTCCTCCTTAAAGCTGTTCTGAAATGAAAAATGTACGGACCAATTCTATTTGTAAAATTGTCACATAACTATTTCTTTAACTAAAAAAAGAGTATTCTCCTCTTCTTCTTCTTTTTTTGTCTTCCTCTTCTTGAGTCATTGATGTTTATGTGATAGTGTGCCCTGTGATGAAGAGAAAAGTAATATTGCTTCATTGTTACGTGAAGTGTTTCTGTCTCCTCTTCATGCCTCATCCTTGCCTTAAACACAAACCGAAATGCAATAATCCCTATAACGTAAAGCAATCCAACACTGGCTGCCTGCTTCCTCAACTCAGCCTCTTCAGATTCCAAAAAGTCTAAGCATTGTTTATCACATTCATAAGGTCTACGTTGTGTATGATAACAGACTTTATCATATTAGCACATGTTTTGTATTCACTCTTCAGATTATTCTTTGTCATTGTTTTCTTTTTGTAAATAAATGTTTATTGAGATTCTGGATTTAAAGTGTTATTTCAGTCACAGAATTTGCCCCGAGGTAGAGCGAACGGGCCTCCTCTCGCATTCCTAAAAAGCTTTTCCCATGACCTCTTGATCTCGGTAGTGTTCGCTACATGTGGGAGTCCTCTTCTGCCCAATCGATAAAGAGGATAAGGACGGGCAGCGCTGCGAATTTCACTTTTCCCTATTATCGATGAGGTAAATCCTGTGACCTCTAGTCAGATTATTTTCCTTTTGATCAGGTTACTCAGCTTCAAAGCTCCCGAGTCTTCCAGACAAAGCCTGAGATGCGATCATAGCCCGGGACAGCCGAGGAGCTGTGCACCCATCAGCTTAATGTCAAGGGGTATCTCATAGTCCCCCGACCTACCTTTGCAGCGTGAACAACAATAATGGTAACCTTTCATAGCAATTATCACAGCTGTGTGTGTGTGTGTGTTATCAGAGGCGCAAGCCACACCCAGCTTTTCAGTTACTATTTTTAGTAGTTAGTTCCTCTTCATTTTTCCTCCTTTGATTAACAAACAACACTTCAGAGATTCATCCCAGCCCAAGAGTACAAAGTCAGCTCATTTTCAATGCAGCTGTTCTCGATGTATTTGGCCCTCATTAGCATGCCCATTTTCTCACAATGCTTGGCATCCCTCAGATAATGGCAACCCCCTCCTCCGCCTCCCTCCCCCTCCATCCTCACTTGAGAAATCTCTCCCAGCGCTCGCTCTGTTTAATATGTTAGCGCGGCTCCTCCGCATTCTGCTCGCTCTCTGATCTGCTGTGCAGATTGATATCACCAGCGATTGTTACAGAGTGTCAACCAGATGCCTCATCAGCAGCGGCTGACACATTGAGGTCAAGTTGGAGCGTTCCCTCCTTTACATCAGTACCAGTACTTCAGACTGACAGGGTGCACCGTGCAATCTGAGGTCTCGTTACTCGGAGGCGGCTGATTGTCTTAAAACATGCAATGTGTGGTAACCGGGAAGTACCGCTGCT
The DNA here is from genome assembly GCA_037176925.1 of Amniataba percoides. Lineage (NCBI taxonomy): Eukaryota > Metazoa > Chordata > Actinopteri > Centrarchiformes > Terapontidae > Amniataba > Amniataba percoides. Next base: position 5,113,630 of record JBAJHX010000049.1, on the reverse strand, counting down.
GACTGAAAGGCATGTGAGCACTGTCGTAAGTGATGTGAATTTAAGCCGACCGGAGCCACCGTTTGCTGCAGACACTTTATGTTATTTATATATTTAGAGGACCACACACTGATTTATATTCACCTGCTTTTGTGTTCGTGTAGAGGCTGACGTTTCTGAGAGATGTGTCATTATCAAGATTATCTGCATAGTTAGACACCGACAGAGAACAAAAGAGAGAGAAAATTGTTTTCTTTTTGTCATTTGGGTGAACAATATGTTTAGAGCACCTTTCAAACTTTCAAGGTTTGAACACTTAAAATAAAGTGATATAATCTGGGTGAAAATGACTTTAACTTGAAATACAGAGTCAAAATAAGAAAACATCTTTCTATTCGAAAACAACATGAGTCACCTTCTTTGCATTCATGGCCATAACGTGCAAGATTTGTGAAGAGCAGCCGTGTTACAGTTTGCATCAGAGCCGCAGAATAATTTGATCAGCTACAATCAGGTTAACACGCACACATTACAAAAGCTTGATCCAACAAGCTTTTCAACACTTTTTTCATTCCCCAAGTCATTTTCTCAAACCTTAAAGGAAAACATTGTAAAGGGAATAGAAAATAAGCAGAAATCAAGAAACACAATCATACCATCATGTGAACGCCTCTGAATTGTTCACTATCTTTTTTATTGTAATTGTTGGAGCAGGGATTATTTATGGAGAAAGCAACAAGTCACCTTTGGAGAGTTCAACCTTGGCAGGCGGTTAGATACTTCCACATCAATTAATTCTTTCTAATTATTTTTTTTTTCTACGACAGTACCCGAGCAAGATAATTATTGCCCTTAAGAGCAACTCTACAAAAAAAAAGGGGGTTGTGGTACCATAACACCAATCTGCATAAAGATATTGCATAATTGATATCGCTGCATAGCGAGACACTGAGCCATGACTGCAATCATACATAAGTTGTACAGCAAAATAGTCGTCTATCACCCCCGTCACCCCTCAGCAGCAATTATTTTGTTGTGGAATAAAGAGGAATGTACTGGCAGTGGAGTAAAATAACAGTGACACGCAGAGCTTCAAGTTTCTAAAGTGTCTGCAGCACAGTAATGAAGACAGTTACACAGGTGTTACACAGGCAAACAATCAGTGTGCCCATAAATGAAGCAGTGCAGGCCAAAATCTTTGAAGTCACTCAATTTAATTGATTTCAACTAAAATCCCACCTACACGCTCCGTTCTTTGTTTCCTATTGTGCCTTACAAATCCCCACTGTACTTTAAGGAACTTCCAATTAACCGTATACGTCTGCTTTTAAAGATCTGACAATTATAGTGTGTATATGGACGGGGAAGTAAAGGGAATTCATGATAACATACGCCCGACAAACTGCATCAGCAGAGGGGATCAGAGGGTGTTACTCAGAGCTCACAGACAGGGATATACAGATTACAGCTCAAGGTTCACTGCCTGCAGGGACACGGGGAGGCTTCTAAATTAGCGGCTTGTTTGAACTCAGACAAGGTAATCCCCATACTGAGAGAACGTATTTGAGCAAGAAAAATGCCAGAATCTCCTCAATATTAATAGTGCTGCTATTTATCTTCTAAATGCCATTGCACACCCACACAGGTGTTTCCAATTCTGGCTGAATGCACCTCTGCTCAGGTTCAAAGGGATCCAACACGCGCAGCAGTGGGACCCCGAAACCGAATGGAATGCAGCCATCATTTCTTTTGATTATTCACACATCAAAATGTCATCTGCAAAAAAAAAAAAAAAAAAGCCCATGTTAATGGTGTAATTTGCCTTTTTTTCCCCCTCTGTCTTTCTTTGTCATTTTATTTCACAGGGATGGTGCATATTAATTAAACACTAACGATATGAAAATATGCCAGCGTTAGCCAGAGAAGCTAATTTTCATCTTTTGTCCTCAGGCAGGCAGAGCGCAAACATAAATATAAAAGCACGGAAAAGACAATCAACAACAAGATAAGTGAAAAAGATATGCAGACACAAACGCAGTGCACAGAAACAATGCTGAAGACGCATAAAATCCACAGTAACATCTCAACAATCACCAATTTGCACGACAACACAATCTTTTTTATTAGATCTAGTAAAGTGTGTTTACTGTGCACAGAGCCCATGATGAGCATGAGCAGGTTTTACATTAACTGAGTGCCCGAAACCCGCCCCAACATGCGGCAAAACTAACAAGAGAGTCTGTGAGCTGTCAGTCAAGCGTGGTCCGCACATGCTCACGCGGCCCTGAGATGAGGCTTAGTCAGTCACTAAATTAAAATCACCTGTGCGGGGGCTTAAAAGTGAAAAGACAAATCAGTTGAACGAGGAATGGATGCGGCTCAAGGCTTTCAGTCATCTGAATGCGGGATGGTAGCTCCTCACTGATATATGTTAGATGGTTATTTGTGTATTTATATAAAATCAGTATTGAACCACTCAGGACAAAAGACTAGCAGCTCTGGCCACACTGAATTAGGTGTCTCAGTGGCTGTTTTCTGTTTGATTTCAAAAGCAAATTCGCCCCCTACCTGCTCTGACACCAGTAATGAAGTGAAATGAAGAAACCTGTGGGCTATATAGAAAATGTCTGGACCACTTCATCACTAACAGATGGCAATTTTTCACGATAGAGAAGTGATAAACATCTCATTCCCATAAGGCCCACACGTTCCCTCATTCCTCCTCTGTAGCACTTCATTCTATCATCTCCTCCAAGTTATTTCCTGGTAAAAGGAAAGTGGCACTGAGGGACTGGAGGAAAGACGCAGGAGTGGAAAAAGAGCTTTGGTGTCCTCCCACAGATGTCTTTCTTGTGTGCAGTTAGCATCAACGAAGAAAAAAAGAAAACGTAGGATGGAGGCTGCCATCTCCTTTCAAGCTTCTTCAGTTGGAGTTCAAACTCAGGCAAACCTGGGTGAGACCTGGCTACAGCAACTTCACAGTTCCTAAAGACCAAAAGAACCGTTTCGCAAATTTCTAAAATCATACCTCTGGGCACAGACTCAAAGAAAGAAAAAAAACATTGAGAGCTTCTCAAAGCTTGCAGAAACGGCACAGTTTCCTTTCAGCCACTGAAATAGGTCCCTGAAAGGAGTTCTGCTGCACTATTTAAAGTTAAAAATAAAAATAAAAAACTGCCTTGTCTTCACTCGGGGAACAAAAAAAACCCCTATAGAGATTGAACATAATAGGCAACTAACTCAATGCAAATATTTCGCAGGCCTTATGGAAGACCGACCCTAATGTGAGATATATGCAGAGAAGATGCAAGAGCAGCACTCTCTGAGCTCCTATCTGAAAATTGTCACAACACCGAGGTGCCGTTCGGTGTAATCAACTCTGCGATCGAGCCTCCGGAGTGCAGGAGCCTCCCAGGAGAAACATGCTGATTCTTACATGCCTCACCGAAAGTTTGCGAGAGACGGAGCAAACATCTGCAGCTGTTTTAAGGCTTGTTTGAAACTGTTTTAAACCTGTTTTCCCACCGTGCTTCTGAAGAGACGTTAGCCATACAAAGTGCATCACCTGTCAGGTTGTCTCTGCTGAGCCCTTCCAGGAGGTCTTTTGATAAAGTTAATCCTGCTGTCTTATCAGTCATAAACAGCTCTCTGGCCACTAGTATTTATCCAGTTTCAAGCAAACAGTAGTTCGGCTCCTATTCAAGAATCCAGACTTGATCCCTTAATCCTCAGTAACTACAGACTCAACTTTAAACTGCTGTTTTTGTCGAGTTACTTTGAGCCGGCTGACACTGATATTGAGAAACTCCCTCATTTTAGAGGCCGAGACTGCCCATCGTGAAGGAGGTCACAGCGTTGAGAAAGTTGCTTATAGCGGCGAACTTGCAGAGGTTTTATCACAAACGAGGCCAACAAGCTCTGCAGAGAAAGTTACCGACTGCTGGAAAAACATCAAGCATTTAAAGAGCGAGTTATTCATCATATGAACAAGTGGAGAGGATGTTCTGCGGTGCTGGTACCCTGAGATTTTCATGCATGGTGTTTTTTTTGTCTTCCTGTGACATTTTCCTCTGGTATTCCTGCGGCACTCAGAGGCTCGTGTGGAATTTACCGCAGGACTGTACCACATGCAGAACATGTGGCGCAATCCTGTGGTAGATGCCCCGAAATACCACTCACGCCTCTGTGTAGTGGGGCAGTAGGAGTGGAAAATATATGAACGCAGGAAAGTGGAATGAAATAGGAAGACTGCAAGAGGATGATGTGACAGCTGTGTGCGTGTTTTTGTATTATTCTGCCTTCTAGTTGCCAAATATGATCAATTCAACTTCAAGGCACATCTTATTTGTGAAGTATGAAAAAAAAATCAATGTGTTTTTTTAATCCTCGGCTAACCCAGAAAGACATTCATTGTTTCATATAATCTTGTTTGGACTGCTCTCTCTGCACACTGCACACAGAAATGGATGTCTTGCATTTAGATGTTCATTTCTCTTTTGGCTGACTTGCTCACATTAGGCATATAATTCTCCAAATCATATGTCTGTTTTGTAAACTTAAATAGAAGCAGCACATAACAAAATTTCACTCCATCTTCCCTCAAATGATCAAAAGCTTTCGTTCTTGAACAGAAGCCCGATGTTCGCAGACTTTGATGCATTCCAGAAAGGATTGAAAATGTCTGACGAGAACTTTATTAGGAAACTGATAATCATATTCTGAGGTCTTTCTCCACTTCCTGTAGGTCTGATTCGTGCTGCCAAGATCTCTGTGAGCGCCGCAGACGCTCTCACCTACTCGCGTCCAGGGTGGTGATGCCGTCTTATTTGCTAGCATGTGATAAATCTGGCAGCTTTCCTGGGTATTAGTAAACTGCCCGTCTGTAAAATAAGGATAAAAAAGCAGCCTGATCCAAAGCCTGCGAAGGGTAAACCGATAAACACCAGTGAGGACAAAGAACTGAAACAGAGGGACAAGGTGACAGTAAGATAATTACCTGGGGATCAACATATGCTCTCGGGTTAAGAGCGGTGATAAATTCTTGGTTTTATGACGCTCAAATGGACCTGTGAGTTTAGATAAAGTTTGGATCGTCCACAGGAGTGACCTTCAGCATTCACAAACGACGCACGTCTTACACTTTTGTTTCTTTGATGTCCATCTTTTATGGCCTGATAATCATAAACTGAATTGCCGTTTCGTTTCAGATCATTTCCTCATTCTCTTTGAATCACTGAACAATTTCAAAATGTGGGCAGCGATCCAGCGCTGAAGAATCAGGCTATGTCTTTAATGTCTCCTCCATGAGCTGTTTTTTTATGTCGGTGGCAGAGCCCTGAACACAAATTCTCGCTCTTCATAATTCTCTGTTTTCATTATCTAATTTCTCACAGGGCATACATTTAAAGATTTAACAATGCCGTCTTAATTTGTCTTTTACACTAAAATGTGTCACCTGGGCAATGAGATATTGTAAAAGTATATTGCAACACCATCTCGTAGACCTACATATCATTTTTTTTATATATATTTAACCACCAAGACCAGCATAATTTCTTTTTCTGATATTTTAATGGGTCTCAGTTGGACTTCAGCGTTCACTTTTTCAGGCAGTGGACTTCCTGCCGTCCTCATGAAAGACTATTTGATCGCTTTTAATGTAATGTGAGCTCCTATAAGAAATCATATCCACAAAGCTTATTAGTGTAAGAAAAGTTAGAAGAGAAATTAAGCCTAAAAATAACAGATTTTATGATAACATTTTAATGTCAGAGAAAGTTTTTGGTCCTTGGACTTGTTATTTTGTCCCAATTTTTTGAATCCTTAAATGTGTTATATAGAAGTGATGGTATTTCTAAAATTGGCTTAGTTCAAAACTATTATCACTAAAAGAGTCTTAGCTGATAATAATAATATATCATGATAATAACAGCTAATGACGTTGTCTGTCTATCAAGCAAGCCCACATAGAGGCCCGACACCAGGACTGAGAAACCTCTAGAGGTTCTTAATGTCATTCGGTTTTGAATTGTTATTGCCCCTCAGCTGTTTCATGTCAGTCATCTGTCACTTTTGAAGCAAACTGGAAGAGAAGTGTCACATCGTCTGACTGATACCATATGTCGTGATTCTGGATTTAGCAGAACAAACACCTACAGCAGTGCCCCTTTTTTTGTAGAAACATGATATTCATCTCACTATCACAAATTAAATAGTTTTTAAAATGTGTGTAAAAACTCTCTCTCTCGTGAACATACGCTTGGCGCGTGGCTTGGTCCTTTGCCGGCTGCCTTTAATGACCAGCTATTAATGATTCTAAAGCTGGCCGTGTGAAAGTCCAACGCTTATGAAATGAGCAGACTCAAACTAACAGCCTGACATGACTGTGCTTCAGCCAATTATAAGAGTCTCGTCACACTTCCAACAAAGGCCAAGCTGCCGGTTTGGAGATAAAATTCTGAAGAAAGCTGAAATACCAGAGATGTTAGTCAGAACATGCTTTCACTTTCAGTTTATTCAGGTTTTATTTTTGTAGTAGAGTTTACTGAGCTTTAAAAAACTGGTCTTTGCATTAACAAAATATTCATTTTCCTGTAATTGTGATTTTAACACATTAAAATCACCATCTGGAGGTTGTAGTCGGCATATTTCTTTCCCTACTATTAAAATGAATGATGTGAAGAGCTCATTGCTGTTTTGTCTTAAGAAGTAGCTCAGCCAAACTACATGAAAATACATCCATTCATCAATCAAAACTCAATTGGAGTTCGCATAGAGTTTCTTCCCAAACTAAGTTAACTGAGACACTTTTTAAGCTCCAAAAATGTCCATCACATTTCCCAAAACAGCTTGTGCTGCATAATCCAGGAGCTGTAGACAAACTGTTGCATCGTGTCCAATATTTACCTCATTATTGCCTTTATTTTCCTCCCGTGGAAGACTATTTGCTGATAGGTGCAAGCAGAGCGCTGCCAGAGAGCAGAAAAAAACACAGGAGGTAATGAGGCAAATATTGGACTTTTGGACCCACTGTGCAGCCGTTTGGCCGCGAAGCACTCGGTTTATGCGGCCCAAGATGTTAGGAGGGACGTGCTCAACATTAAAGAACCAATTTCAGCTAAAGCACATAGATCTGACGGTCGTTTTTTTTTTTTTTTTTTTTTCCTTGGATAGAGCTTGTAGCATTTCTGAGACAGCAGCAGGGATTGAAAAATGTTGAGCTGTGAGATAGAGAAATACTCTTTGGTTTAAAGTGACTATAAGTGTTATTTTGATCATTCAGTTGTGCTCATTACAGGGATTTAGTTTTAAGTATCAGCTCATTACTCATCCAGGTACATTAAAATACAATACAATACAATAAAATAGTACTGAGGGTTAGTATTGTGTGTGTTGTATTTTATACTATCTACCTATTTATCCTTTTTTTTTATCATAGCTTTATCATTTATCTTTTCGGCCTATATTCTATTATATTACTTTAGCTTATCTATTTATTTTTGTTTTATATTTATATGTTTAGAATAAGTATATATTATATAAATGATATGTATAATCTGTGTTTTTGTTTGTTTGGTTTTCTTTTAGCATTATTTTAAAGAGTCTGTGAGTAAGATATTTCATTCCCATGTAGTTGTTTTGCACATGAAAATAGTACTGAATGTTAAAAATAGATGTTACTTAGTAAGATTCGCTGTGGAATAAAGACTAATTCAGAGAAAGTTGGTCAAAAGAGCATTCGCCCGAACAGGGACTTGAACCCTGGACCCTCAGATTAAAAGTCTGATGCTCTACCGACTGAGCTATCCGGGCTCTGACTATGCATGCATGCGTGCTCTTTGTTAAACTGACTGAAAATACCTCGAATAGTTTTCTTTCTTTCTTTTTGCAGAGGCGGAAAAGGAAAGCAGACTCCATTACTTCTCCATCATGGCGTACTTTTTACCTTTTCACCCGAAACACCCCCCCGACTGAGACTCACATGCTGAGTTTTTTAATCAAACCGGGGTCATCGCCTGAGCAGAGCAGCACGACACTGGGTCACGTTTTACGTCTCTGCGGTGTGTTCAGGTCAGCGGAGGAGACCTGCGCTGCTCCGTCCAAACTTTTATCATTAAATATTTAATCTTTTGAACAAACGGAACTTAACGTGGCAGAAAAAACAACGCCACATTTTAAAAAAAGGATTGAAAAATACAAATAAATAAAAGTGGAAAACATAAAAAAATGATCAAAACTATATAAAAACACTAAAACACGACACCGTTACACGCTATCGCTGTCGCTATGGAAACCTCTTTGAGGATTTGGATAATATTATGGTCTGCCGTCATCTAGCGGCCGCGATGAGCAGTACAGGTGAGCGCCTCGTGTGACGTCACCCCACAACAAGGAAGTGTTGGCCAAACAGACCGCACGAGCGCAGGTAGGTAGATTTTAGGTTTTATTGTCTTTTTTATTGTTGAAATGTTTCATCGTGAGCGCCGAGGGTTAAAAGGAAGAAGATCCTGCAGCGATCCAACCATATCTGGATGTTTTTTGTGTTTATTTTTATATGTTTTTCTCAGGTGAAAAGAAAAAGAGCTGAATGGAGAAATACTCCGTTCAGAGAGTGATCGGTGAGGGCTCTTTCGGCCGGGCTCTGTTAGTCCGCTGTAAAAGCAGCCAGGAGGACTATGTGCTCAAAGAAATCCAGCTGCCAAAGGTAAACAGAGCCGTGCTGTCATGCTGCATCCTCACCTGACTGATGGGACAGGTGATCTGGATCCCCTCATCCCTATGCATGAAATAAATGCATAAAAATCACACTAGTAATAACAAAAAGTGAATGAAATATAATGAGATACACTGCAAACTACTCTGCTGCACACCACATTTGAATCCAGTGTGTTGTGTTACAGCCTGGGGTCTGATATGGAAATGTTATTTGCAGTGTGCTGATAACCCACCAAAGTTGCTGCCTGTGCGCGGAGACGTGGAGGCCTGTTTGTTTTGCATAATAGAGAACGCGCTCACGCCTGTATTTGCATTTTTATAGAGTCGGCCCAAATTGGAGAACTCGAGAAGGGAAGCCGTCCTGCTGTCCAGAATGAAGCATCCCAACATTGTGGCCTTCAGGGAGACATTCGAAGGTATTCACACACATACACACACATGCAAATGCTCCCTTTTAAACTTATTACAAGGCGTTTTGGCCTCCCGTGACATGCAGTTATTATTGTCTGGATTGCAGAATAGGAAATGTGATTGTGTTTGTCCAGCCAATGACCTCCTGTGTATCGTGATGGAGTACTGCAGTGGAGGAGACCTGCTCCAGAGGATCCGGCAGCAGAAAACGACGCAGTTCAGCGTTGATGATGTAGGCCTGAACTACAATTTTATGTTACTATTTTCCTCCCCTTTCTTTAAATTTTGCTTCATTGCATTCTTGTTCTTTCCAGATTTTGAGGTGGTTTGCTCAGATGTGTGCTGCAGGACAGCATATCCACGATAAACGCGTTTTGCACAGAGATCTGAAGTCCAAGGTATAGCATTATATATTATAACTACTATACACCTGAATAAATGCTATGATTAAGATTGTTCTTATACATGGAGCAGATGCTATGAACTCAGATCAGATTTTCCTTATGTTTAAAAAAAAATCATTTTATTGGTTGGATGCACGTTGATAGAATCTCATCAGTGCGAGCGCCATGGAGTGAAATGAATAATGTTGAAATTGCTGATGGAGATAAGATCACAACATTAGCTCCCACTAATGCATAATATCATCATTTTGTCACGGCTTGCAGCTCTCATCTTTTTGTCATGTTAAGTCATCACTTCTCTCTCTTTTGTGTTTTTTTTTAAAACCCAGAACATTTTCCTCACAGACGACGGGACGGTCAAGCTCGGGGACTTCGGCTCAGCGTGCACTCTGAACAGGTACGGGAAGAGAAAATTAATGAAAAATTCAGCTCAGTGTTTGATTTGCAGTGGTTTACAGTTTAACTTTGACTAATGCTGTAATTGTTTTACAGCTCGAAGGCCTACGCTCAGACGTATGTCGGCACACCATATTACGTGGCTCCAGAAATCTGGGACAACAAGCCATACAACAATAAGAGGTACTTTGATGTCTTGGTCCCCTCAGTTTATATGGCACAAGATAAAATGAACAGAAAATGAAACACTAATGATTCAGGATCAATGTCCATGTCTGACAACTGGGTCACTGCAACAGGAAGTATTTTCAGGGCAAAGTATGTATACCCTAAAACAATGTAGAACAATTTTTAGAATTTTTATTATTACTTTGAAGTACAAACAGATTGTCCAAATGTGCACTACAGGCCAAAAGTTTGGAAGCAAGATCATATTTGTACAAAAAAAATCATAGCTTTTATTGGTATACTTTGCTACAAAATAAAAATGATTATTATATAACGAGTAACTTAAGTAACAGAAGACATTTTTGTAGTGTATAGAAGATACTAAAATACTTAACATACTCAGTTTTATTTATTTTATTGCTGCACATATAAGAACATAAACAGGACTCTTCATATTCGAACTTTAAAGGGAAGCTAAATTTCCTAAGTTAGATAAGTTTCCCTTCTAGGTTTTATTTTCCATCAGTCTATCTGGTAAACACAATGTGCATCACTGGACAGTCTCTTCTGTGTTGCTAAACGCACCAACAATGAGTTTCCAGTGTTCTTTGCTGCTGACTCCTCAGCTCGGCGGTGATTATGTAACTGTTGCGTGGGTTTACCAGCCGTATATCTCTTTGACTGTGCCAGTACATGACGAACGTCTGCTGTGCATGAATAACTGTCTCTGTGTTTATGTGTTCTGCAGTGATGTGTGGTCTCTGGGCTGCGTCCTCTACGAGCTCTGCACCCTGCGACACCCGGTAATTCCCCTCACACCTCACTTTGTGTACTGTGGGTTTGACTGTGGGCCTCTCTCCGAATATCACCAAAGAATCGCTGCGTAAAACATCTCTGCTGTCGTCTTACTCGCTCAGTGAGATACTGTAAAGCATTGTTTTGGAAAGATGGAGGCCCGGTATCTTCAGCTGAGTTAGATTATCTGCTGTGTATTTTTTGTGGCTCAGATGTTGCGGAGTGGTTTGTTGTCTCAGAGATCTTCACACCTCGTTTTTTGTGTTCAGTTTCAGGCGTCCAGCTGGAAGAGCCTGATTCTTAAGGTGTGCCGGGGCGCGTACCCTCCCCTCCCCCGACACCTGCCCTATGAGCTGCAGTATTTGGTCAAGCAGATGTTTAAGACAAACCCAAAAGACAGGCCGTCCCTGCGAACCATCCTGACCTCGCACCGGGTTTCCAGACTCCTTCGTACCCATCTTCCCCCTCAGGTAAAACAAAAACCAAAAAAAAAAAAACAGTCGTCACCTGTGCACTTAAGAGTGCAGCTCCCCGGTGGCTGAGCTTCCTGCGTGGTCAGAGTCGCCGGAGCAGTTGAACCTGAAGAGGTTTTAAGGCTGCCCATCCGTCACAACCACATGCTGTCACGACTCAGTGTCAAAGTGAGAATTTAAACTCTTACACAACTTCCCCAGCTGCAGTGACCCCACGCGGAATCCGACCTTTGACAGCCCGCTGTTGGTTCAGATGTCCGCAGAGCTCGTGTTGTGTGTTTGATTTACTGTGACGCTTTGACTCTTTTTACAGGCGATAGAGACGGAGGAACAGGGGAGGCGCACGGGTCGATGGAACAGGGAGGAGGGAAGGAAGGTGGCAGATTTACTGGGAGAGAAGAGTTTGATAAAAACATCAACACTTGAAGGTAGAATACAAGTCAAATACCATTAAAAAAGGATGCTGGGACTCTGATAGAGATGCATCACTGAATGTTTTGCAAAGAAGGGAAGAAATAAGTAATGTAATATATATAACATATGATTTTAGTCAATTTCATCAAACGTGTGCAGTGTCTACACAACACAAATATTTCTTTAACACACGTAAGAAGAAGTGACTCTTAAGTAACCCTTTACCTCCAGGCATGGAGTTATCCGGCGCCCACAGTGAAAGCAGAGAGCCGTGTCCTCGAAGGCAGTGGGCCGCCAAGCAGTCGGACACCGTGCTGCAGATGTTGGCCAACGCCAGCCTCGTCTCCTCTGTCAGCACGGCGTCAAGCAGCCGGACCCTCGACACTTCTGCTCATGGAAGTATGAAGGCAGCAGCAGCATTTTTCTCTTCACCTCGTTTGTACATAATTCAAGTTTGGGGCATGAAACACAGTAGCAGAGCGCTTCAGTCGTGTCCTTGTTTTTCCAGATGTGTCAGAGGAGCCGGAGCACAGCAGGCAGAGGAGACGATGGGATCGGGATCCTCCTGAGAGACTTCTGAGTCTGCTGGAGAAAGCCCAGCTGAGCAGAGGCTGCAGCACCTTCATAATACACAAAGGATGTCTGTGGATATCTGAATACGCGTTATTTTAATACCGGCAACACCTAATGTGAATTTGTCAGTGTAGTGTAAGATAAAATTGGTCCTTGTGGTTTCCGTTTGCAGGTGATGACCCCCTGTCAGGACCCTTGTCCCAGCCGCGGGGTGACGACACTGACGGTCCTGAGCCTGAGGTGGCTGTAGACGAGGAGCGGCTGCAGCCTCGCTCTGATGATGAAGATACGTGAGTAACCTTAAATTATTGCTGCGATTAATGTATTAGCTGGGAAATATCTAATCTGACTTGTTGTACAGCATATTAGGAGAACAAAAAGCAAAATACAGGTTCTCTTCAGATGTCATAAAGCTTGACGTCACTAATGGAGCTTTAAAAGGCATTACAGCTGTTTTTTGTTTTGCCATCATGTACAAATGTTGTTGATTCTGAGAAAATGTCTACGTGGTAGGAACGATATGATACTCATGGGTAATTTTCCTTTTCCCCCCAAATAAAAACATACAAAAAAGGAATAATAATGAAAAATAGTGCTTTGTAATGCAGTTTTTTGAAAGTAAGGCAGAAATGGAGGAAAAGGGAAATAGGAGCACCAGGCACCATAAACATTATTCACATTAACATTCACATGAATTATTAATGTGAAAGGAGAGTGTTTTATGAATCTCTGCTGGATATCTGTTGAATGTGCCATGCTGTATAATTTGTATATGTGATGGTGAACGTGAAAACAGAGTTTAACAGTCTTGTACTGTTTGTCTTCTCTTTACAGGGACTTTGAGGAGGAATCTCCATGTGGCTGGATAGATGAAATCGAGAGGATGATTTTGGAACACTAAAGCCTCTTTCTTTCTACATAAAGACCAATATGAATTTTAGTAAAAAACACTAAGTGTTTGCATATGCCAAAGTTATTTCACTTGATGTATGATGAAATGAAGCAATCTTTTCATAATAGATTGTATCTAAGTTTACAAAAACTCAAGCTCAGGCAGCAACAGTGAGGCGGTACGTTTTTTACATTTCAATCTCTTCACAGACTTTGTGGACTTTATCGCACTGCTGCAACAAAACACTCAAATTTGAGCTGAATTTTGTTCAGCTTGTTATCATAAAAACATTTTTTCATGGAGATGTGTGTGTGTCTGTGTGTGTCTGTGTGTGTGTTCTCTGTCTTCCATGCACTGTTCGAATTACCAGCGATAACATTCCCACTAGATTGAAGCCGCCTGGAAGCTCCTGTTTGGGTTGTCGGTGGAAGCAGGAAATATTAGACTCGGGACAGCTGGGTCTCCGTGGGGTCACACCATTTAGAGCCCGCCTGCATCTTTTGATGTCTTATTTCCTCTCCGGTATCAAAAGCAGACTAAACATGTTCAGTCATCTGTATTCTTTGTCTTTTATTCTCTCAGCGAGACGCTAACAAACCATACATCTGGAGCCTTTAACTGCTATTATTATTTTTAATTTGCTGTGACCACAATGGTGCAGACACAGAGAGATGACAGCGCTGCTTTTCTCCCACAGCAAATGCTGATTATGCACCACTAGGTGGAGATGAACTTACTGATGTGAACCTTTTATACTGGGTAGAAGTGAGAGAAACTTCATTCTGGTGCAGATATAATTAAAACCTTTACTGAAATCCTTTTGATATTATTAGACATAGTCAGATCAATGTGGGAGTTTCCGTCCTTTCATTTCAGGGACTTGGTTATTGGTACATCGAAAGACAAAGACATTTAATAAAAGGGAACAAGTGGAGCCCATTGATGTCTTTGTTTTGCCAAATTAAAAGCTCGACAGCACAGAATAAAGGCGGACAATTGCTTAATCGCATGTTTGGCAACAGTAAACAAAAACCGAGCCTCGCCCATGACAGTTTGGGCTCAACAGGATATACTGATACTACAGACCCTTGAGTCAACAAACCATAATGGTGCTGATTCACCAACAGTCACACCAGAGATGGATTATCCTGCTGCCTCCAAGTTCCTCCAGCGTCTGAAGCCTCCCATGCGCTGACAGGAGGCCTCGGCTCTGGGAGGCTCTTTTGCCAGATATCTGCCCGTGATGTGTTTTATTGAGGAAGCCCGGGGCTGCAGCTCGCCCCTTATCTTGAAGCCGCACTGAATCCCCCCTCTCACACTCCGGCCTCTTTGCGCTTTTTTTTTTTTGTTGTTCTTACTGTACTTCCCCCTCATACCTCTGAAGATGTCCATGTTTAGCAAAGATACAGATAAAGTGGTGTAGCACAGCTGAGCTGCTACACCAGCATGCTGTGTGTCCTGCAGATAGGAGGGTCTCCCATCAGCGCCCATGAGGAACCAGACAGCATCCTTATAGCTCAGCTGTGAAATGTACTTGACTTTGGAGTGTGGGGTGCTTGAATGGCATATAAAGAGTCTGTTACTGAGGACTGTAATCCTTTTTTGGATAATCTGTTCATTTATTGAACTGAAATCTGGACACATTCTTGAAAATCAAAGTGTAAAATGCTTTAAGTTCACATCAAACAAGATCAGATATAAGATATTTTCTAACTTCACTCTTTTTATGTAATACGTTTTAGTCTACATTGATGCTTTTGAAGAAATATTTTGTTCATCTGAAAAAGGCTGATGCTCCCCAAAGTAAGGTATTGGAAAACTATTCATACGAATGTCAGAACTTAAGCCCAGCCCAGATTCAAGGTGACAGCTCTTCTGTGACATGGAGTCTGGTCTAGATGTAATATTGCCTTTTGTAAACTGTCATAATATTTTTTACCTGAATAAAGCACCATGCTCAGCTGATGTACTGCAGAATAAATATAATAGAACATCATAACGTACTATAGTATAGTGTATAGTATATATTTTGTACTGATGTATACTGTATTTCAGTTTACTTATTATTCCTCCCTATTAGTAAGCTAGAGAGAACACAGTTCACTTGTTTGTTTACCACAGTTTTTTTTAGAAACCACCTACACTGATGTGAATATGTTATTACAGGTATAAATAATTAATACAAAAACAAACTAACAAAAAGCAATTGCATCTCACACTATATAGCAGCACAATAACCATTAAGACATCATAAAACCTCAACAAAAATCAAATAAAAGACACATTTATGACCTTTATTTAAAATGATGCAGGTATTCCTGTTTTTTTGTCCACCGTTTAACTTTTGGGTCAAAGTGGCAGGACCCGGCTTAAAAAAACAAATCCTGACTGAACCAATTTATGAATTTGTACTCCACAAAATGAAGAGCCAAAAAAGCAGATTAGCAGGGGCTTCGTCTTGCAGGAAGGATGTGAAGTCGTGTCTGTCGTATCTCAGCAGCTATAAAAAGGTCAAAACAGAAATTTCTCTTTGAACCAATTGCTCATCTGTGCAGCACTCCCACGCTGAGACTTTACAGCAATAAAAATGCAACTTTCATTTTGCAAATGCTACAACAGGCACTGAGACTGACGTGCACCACTTCACCTTTGTGTCACTTTCTGAGGGGGGTTCGTACCTCCGTGACTTCCCCTGTAGTGTTTTTGTTGACAAGTACAAGAAAAAACCACAACGCCCTCGTGCTGGGCCTCGCGTGCGAGCTGAAGCGAAAAATCTGTGGAACTGAGGCGTACATAGTGATGTAGCATTTCCTCTCTCTCTCTTTCACTGTTCGTCTGTTCGATGCCTCACTCATCCTACAACATGCTGCATCCTGTATTTCAGTATCTATTGACAGTAAGGGTGCTTCTCCAGCCGGCGCTCAGACGTCTAATCTGAAGCGCCTCGGTGATTTTCTTCCTGCTCGTCCTGGTGACCTGATAGCAAACAATCAAGTGACTTCCCCTCTTATCAAATGATTCACAGGACACCTTCATCACCCCTGATGAAATATTGGCTGGTTGTTATCAGTGACAATCTCTGTTCCTTTTTTTTTTGACTGTCACTCTGTTTTTGTGGCCTACTTTCCAAGCACCCCCAGTCTCACTCAGGAAGAGCTCTGCAGATGCAAGATGACCCAGTGATCTCTGTCTGGCTACTGATGCTTAGAAAGGCATTTTTTTAAAACCAAACTCAGTTTTCTTATTCAGATCAGACTCAGGGAACCTCAGTGTTCACATTAGGTGTTTAGCTTCAATAGTTTCTGGACTGTATTTGAGTTTTAAGCTGACATTTATAGCCTCGCACTGGTATCAACCGCACACTGAAGGAAACAATGAAACTTGCTACCATGACTCACTCAGTATGGAGAAGTGCTGTTTATTCTTCGCGGGGAGCAGCGCTTCCTGTTAATAATAAAGCACTTAGGCGCTGCAGTTGGGAGTCTCTTGCAACTATAAATATGGGAGCTGTCATTGTTATGATTATTTCAAGCCCTCTGCAGTGACCCTCCATTGTCTCCTGCCAGTGTTTTGTTGCTCGGTATCAGACAATAGAGGCTGACGTGGCCAAGTTGGGTTTGCGGTGGAGCTCCGCAATCCATCAGCCGCTCAAAGTTTAAAAAAAAGGTCAGGAGCAGTTAAATTTGGACCACCGGTTTATGTGGAATAAGACAGCACCAGGCTTGTGCAGGTTGTCCGCCCATTTGCGGTTTTACAAGCTGCCATTGTTTGGGGCTCACGCCTGTTGAGTGCTGAAGGGCAGAGGCACCTTTTTTTTGGCAGGATCACCAAGAAGATCCGCCGCCCTGTCCCCTTTGGCATCACTCCTTTGAGCCAATGACAGATCAGTAGCAGACAAGAAACCTGAAATGTAAGAAACTGTGAGCTTATGGTAAAA
The DNA here is from genome assembly GCA_037176925.1 of Amniataba percoides. Lineage (NCBI taxonomy): Eukaryota > Metazoa > Chordata > Actinopteri > Centrarchiformes > Terapontidae > Amniataba > Amniataba percoides. The sequence goes on along the minus strand of JBAJHX010000049.1, from coordinate 5,096,473 downwards.
AAAAAAAAATCCTGCCTCTCTCGTTCGCTCTCTCTCTCTCAAAAGTACATTTTACCTTTACATTCTTGCATTTTTCTCTTTCTGTGAAAGTGAAAAGTACATTTTTAGTTCTTGCTTCCTCACCAAGTCACCGGTGTACTGGTGTCACCTCATGTCTCACTTCCTTCATGTTTAGCCTGTTTCTGCAAAATTTCACACCTTTGCCATCTTATCTGTGCTTAGAATTCCGCGATTAACAGCATGTTGCGTTGTGGTTTAGAAATGAGTTTGATGTGTTGCAGCGGCTTCAGGAAATGAATGCAAGGAAACTCCTGCAATGAACTCTCTCTCGTTCGGTATGTTTGTATATCAGTTAAGCACAGCGCCGCGTTTGATGCAAATTTGCTCAAACAGATTAGATTTGTGAGATATGAGACAGCACAGCGGTCCAGGATGAATCAAATCAGTCAGTCAGTGACTCTGTATTTATATCTCATTGACGTAAAACAGTGCCTACACACAAAAAAGGCAGATCAATGACGAGTTAATGGTTAATGTCTTTGTGAGTCGTGCCACTTGGACTTTCCCAGCTCTCTGAACACAATTTACATCGCTGGGAATATTTCACACCAAAAAAAGCAGACTGCAGATGTAGAGGTAGAAGTGACAACGTTTTTAGTGTTATGTCACCATTTTGACAACTGAAGCGACACGTTCCCGATAATATGGACAAAATACAAGGTCAGAGAAAATACATGACTATTATGAAACTAGCTTGCAAAAAAGTTTTTTTCTTGAGGAGCAAAGTGAGCAAATTAGTCTCATAATGTAAAAACAAGTGAAAAAGCACAATCAATATATTATGATCAGCTGTGATGGTACATCTTTGTCCTATCCTTTTGTTACATGGGCATAATTCTGTGTCTTGTTTTGGAGCCGTGCAGATAACCTCAAGGGTATCAATGAGTCTCGTCCTCCGCACCCTGAGGCCAGAGAGTCAATAAATTAGGTGTCCCTCAAATAGTCTGGTTCAACAGGATGTGGGGGTCATATTTTAAGCACTCCGTCTATACGTTTGACTGCTTGCAATGCTCTACTGAGTGCAGACAGCATTTTAAAGAAGGAACTCAGAGAGAAAACACAGCATGATTAAACCTTCGCTAAAAACAGTGCCTGTGGTTACGGAGATGAGGACATCACATCATTTGGAACAGAATAGTGATTTTCTGTGGTCGACCGAGACAGACTTCTGCCGGGGAGGAGAGGGAAAGTATTGTGTGGTCTGAGAGGCTCTGTAGAAATTCCTCACAGGGAACACGCTGACCTCAAGGCTGACCTGTAAGCGTCAGCTTTTATGTGTGGCTGTGCTGCGGAGTGTGCTACGGGCATTTGTTTATGAATCTGTGCTGTAGTATTAGCAGATCCGGGTATCACTAATCCTGCCATGTGCTTGGAGTTGCCGCTGTGTAAAAAGCGGATGGGTGGACTTCGGACTTCAGCGCAGATTTTACTGATCGGCTTTTACTCTGCTGTACAGTTCAATTTAACACTTCCACACTAAGAGCTATGGACAGTGAAAATTCAGATAAAGATTCAGCATCATTGATTAAACTCCAACAAGAGGTTTATCGGTATCTTAATGATCAATCAAAGACTTTTAATGATCATTCATGGACATTTTTACATACTGCAGTTTTTACGACGACTATTTGCTACAAGAGTGTTTGACAGGACATGTGGCTGTTATGGGGTTTGACCCAGTGACCTTTCCTTTCTGTCATGAGACTGTCAGTCGCACCAGTGGGCTGTCCTCTCCGGTTAGAAGCTGCAGCTACTTGAGGATTAATGTGTTCACATTGGCTGGTCAGACATTGTTTAAATCCCCAGGAGTTTTCAGAGGAAAGACTCCCAGCTAAGGAAATCCCAACTTGTCCCATCAAGCAGAACGCACCTAATCATAACGTTTTTTTTGTCCAACAGACTGTAACACCATATTCAGTCAGGCTGAAAGACTCAAGAACAAAGCAGAGGCAGAAGATCTGATGTTGTATCTCACGTGTATCAACAGTGTACAAGACGACCTGCAGCACATCACTCTTTAAAAGAATAGGCGGTGTTTCCAGGAAATAAATCTGTCAACCCAGAAGCCTGGAGGGCCACAGTGTGTGTCAGTGTGTAAAAACATGTGAGTGGATTCCCAGCTGGATTCACTGACTGGATTTAGTTGGAACTGTTGATCAACCATATGCAAGTAAAGACAGGCTCTAACTTCTTGCTTTAAGGAATAAGCACAGCTGACGCAGAGAGGAAGAATGAAAGGCATTGTGCACGCTCTCTCTGACAAATGAGGTTGAAATTTCATCATTTCATAATTTCATATCCTGGCTGCTTTGTTGAAATATATGAGTTCATTGTTGCGGGCGTCGTTTTTGTAAACATCGCGGCACCCTGATGATGGGAGTGTTTTATCCACGCTCTGCTGATGCTTTCTGTTTCATTCCTAAGATATTACGCAACCAGAAGCTGATCTGGTCAAATAACTCCTCCAGGGATTGATAAGGCCTGTTTATGGTTGGAGGCGACAGGGAGTTAAGGGGGATTACATGTGACGGGTTGGTGCAGTTATTTAGCCTACCTCCCTCCTTGCAGACACTGAGCCCATTCCACCGCTGGTTATTAGTTCAGTGCTGCCTCCGATTTAAGAATGAGTGGGGCTGTTGTGCTAGCACAGGCAGAATCCTTCTTTTTTGTCAGACCACATCCTGACAAATGATTACTTAACGCAATGTTCTGTCTCCCGCATTGTGTGTTTTTATTGCCTTCTCTTTCCCAGTCAGGAAAGTTGTCTTGCAAGCAAGTAATTTGCCCCCCTCCCCACCCCCTAGAGAGTGACAAACATTTTATAGAGCACTAATAATACCTGTTTACCCCCCCAAACCCAGGTGGGACTGTAAATACCAGAGATGTGGAATGTGATTCTGGTATAATCGTGGGAAAATAGTGCGTATATCTAAATGGGCATTGACCATATCAGGGTAATAACAGCCATTTCCTCCTAAATTCATCCTGTGAACCATGAGGACAAAATGGTTGATTATCCTCTGCAGAGACCACCCCCTCCTCTCCTTCATTCCCCCTCGAAGTGCCATCCAGTGGGACAGGAACTTCCCTTGTCATGTGATACAGAGCTGGGGAGTGAATTTGAGGACGAAGACCTCACCCCGATCTCGCGACCCCACCAACCCCCCGCCCCCCACCCCCTCTGCCCAGCCCGTCCTCCTCTCCTCTGGGGTCCCTGTTAATGCCCCGGCAGAAATTACTCCTGACACGAGTTCTCAACACACCAGAGGATCTCCAGTCAGTTGCGACTGACAGAACATCAAAGCAGGCCATTAAGAGGTTCACTGGAGAAAACATGCCGGATTTACCGCAGGGGGAAAGGGAACCTAAAGCTATAAGTTAGAGGCTCGATCCAGACTTGTTTTTGTCTCCACAAAGATTGGAGGATGGCACTGACTGTTATGACCCTGATGTAGGCAGCTACATAGCCAAAACACTGCGTTTGTTTTGTGGGAGCTTGGATGACTTCAGCAGTCATGTAAATTAAATGAATTAAATACATGATGTTTCCCTAAAGGCCGATTTATGCAGAAAATTAAGCCCTCTTTGAATATCATCCTCTTAGAAATGGTAATATTAGTGTGATTATTTCCTTTGCATGGCTTGCACAATGATATTTCTCGGCGCTTTGATGCACACCCACATCTGAAATTACCAGGTCGATGCTGAGCAGAATGTATGTGATGACAAGCAGCGTGGCGTCTGTGTTTTCTCACCCGGCGGCCTGCTGGGAAGGAGAGGTCAGGCTGATTAGATAACCGTTGTGTACGCGGAGGAGTCTTGCTGGGCTCACGTGAGGGGGTCCGATCCCCCCCGATGCAGAGGGCTTATACAACCGTTAGACTCGAGCGAACGCATCACTTCACCTTCTCGGCATTATGCAACGTTATGATTGTAAAATGGGAACAATTAAGCAACTCCTCGATGTTACATCAGTCGTCGTGTTTGAGGAAGGTGCTTGCTCATGTGGAAATATGCAGGAAGTACTGTTTTTACTTTCATTATTTACTCACTGTTGCACATTTACAGTTAAAATCTTCAACTCCATTATAAATGTCGTCTCCTATCTTTGTCCCTCTCTGTCTCTGCACTGACCTTTGGCCCAGATGACAACAGCCATGAACACCTGGAGGTCAGATAACGCTTGTAAGCACTGAATACACACAGACTCATTCAAACAGTGTAAAACAGTGATTAATCAATTATGTCTGCTTCAAATGGATCAGAAAGATGACTGAGTGGGCCTGAACCACCTCCGGTCCCTGCTCCTGAGTAAGCACATGGCCGAGTCGCAGACACTCTTTAAGATGGCCTCCTGCGCACATGACGCAAAGTGCTTCAGTGTCAAATTGTTCTTGTTTGTTTTCATAACAGCCCGGGTCTTAAACCCTGCCCTTGACTCGCTCACATGGCCTCAGAGCCGGTGCTATAGGTGAAGTATGAATAAAGTGCCGCTGACTGACCTTCAGGCTATGTCAATAAAGATAGAGCGCCATGTGCTTTGTGTTATTCGCTCTCACGCTGCGTCGACTCCTCATTGATGGCATATCACTTGTAAATTTGTCCACAGCAGGACAAATATTTCACACATCTGTTTTTTTTACTAAACTGCAAACCCGTCTCATTTCCCAATAGTTTTATTTTCATTGAAATTTGACTTTGATGCTGCTTTTTTATGCACACAAGTATGTGAGCAAGTTTTTAAAATTATATCTCCTGACTGTTAGAACTGCGATCCTTTGTTGATCAAAGGCTTTTTGATCTATTTATTTCTGAGTGGCTGTACTGACTGTACTGTTCTGGTAAGTCAAAGAGAGACAGTCCTTGTGGAGGAGGAAAACAAAATGTTACAGGATGATAAAATGGAATTCCTTTCTGGGTTAAGTTAAACATAAAAAAAACTTGCTGCTACGCTGCTTTATTTCACATCTAGTGCCAGCTGATCCACTTAAAAGCCAACCAGACATCTTTTTGGCAGCATTGCAGGACTTTGTGGTTCACATATATGCACATATTCATTCAGTCATTGCCTGACAATGTGAGCTGTCTGTTTCTGTCACTTTCCATTAATAAAAACTTCCTCTCCCCACCACTTCTTACCACACAGGAAGCTGGCACTCCCCAGTGTCAGTCAGACAGACTCAATCAGACTTTCCAGCTCTCCACTTCTTTATTTGAAGAGGTTTAGTGCCTTAATGATGTGAATACACACCTTATTGTCTGATGAGGCCTTATGGGCTTTAACACTGAACATAAACAGGAATTCTGAGTTTTGGTTAAGTTAATTAAGTTATGCACTTAAATCTTTTAAATGATTTATATTACAGTGTCAAATACAGAATTTATTTCATTTAAATGACAAAAGGCTTCAGGTACAGCTGTTTGTTTTAGACAGTACATGACTTTTATTCATTACTGTGGCAGGAGTGCAGTATGCAGAGTCTGTGTCAGTGCATTTAATGGCCTATAAAGACATATAGTCTACAATGAAATGCCACCAGAGCAAAAAGGCACTTCTGTGACCTATTTGTAATTCACAATTCCAAAAAACAAAGGCCTGTACAATCTATAGCTTGATATAACTTTATGTTAATTTAATAAATGCTACTCTAAAGTTAGCACCACCACAACTTACCACAGAAATGTACAGATATACAAGCACATGTAGCATTCAATATTGTAACTGTCCTGCTGTTCAGTGATGAAATTCCCTTCCAGGTCACTGGCAGAGTAATTGTGCTTAACACAGTTACAGTATATTCCACAGGAAAGGCAAATTAAGTAGTAATAATGAATCCACAGCTGTGCACAAAGCGTCGTGTTGCAGTACTTATGCAGAGCTGAGGCTGTCAGTGACAGGTCCAAACAGTTGCCCTGAGATCAGATAATACTTCTTTGGCAGGTGCACTCCAAAAACTCCATTCCTATAGTCTCAGATGTTTATTTTTCTAAGCAAGAGTGGATTCTTTAATACCTTTCGTGCTGAGTGTTGCAACCCCACCTTCACACTGACGACTCATTGTGGAAAACTTTAGCTTTGAGATTCCTCAGGCTGAACTGCAGGTTGGAGCCGGTTTCTGACTGCAGGGCCTCTGAGAACTTGACGTCATACGAACGGCTGACCTGAGACTTCCTCTTGATGGAGTTCTGGATGGTCTCTGAGGTGAAGTAGTAAACGATGGGGTCGAAGCAGCAGTTGGACACGGCGATGCAGAGCGCTATCGGGTAGATCGTCCGGACCACCGACTCAACAAAGCAGCCCTTTAAAGTTTTGGTGCGGACCAGAGCATAGAAAACCAAGTTCACATTGTAGGGGATGAAGCAAAAGCAAAAAATAAAGAGGTGCACAATTATCATGCGCAGAATCTTTGTTTTGTTCAGCTTCCCCCCACGACTGATGGTCTGGGGGCTGCGCAGGGTCTGCAGCACCATGATGGAGCAACAGACGTTGAGCAGAAGCGGGATGATGAAGCCCACCGTCTCTATGAAGATCACCACTTTAGACAGGTGAGACTTCCACTGGTTGGAGGAGAAGTTCTCGAAGCAGAAAGTGGCGTTGTTCTTGTTTTTCTCACGCGAGGTGGTCTCCAACATGAAGCCCGTGGGGAGGCTCCCCGACAGCACCAGCACCCACACGGCGATGCACACTATCCGAGCATTGCGCTTGGTCCTGAGCGTCCTCGAGCGGAAAGGGTGCACGATGGCTAAGAAGCGGTCCACGCTGATGCAGGTGAGGAAAAGCATGCTGCCGTACATGTTGGTGTAGAAGAGCGAGACGGAGACCTTGCAGAGCGTGCTCCCGAACGGCCAGTTCTGGTTGATGAAGTAGAAGACCCTCAGGGGCAGCGTGAAGACAAACAGCAGGTCGGACACCACCAGGTTCATCATGTAGGTCGTGGTCTCATTCCGCAGCTTCAGGGAGCAGGTGAATATGTAAATGGCCACGACGTTGGTGATCAGGCCCACCACAAACACGATGCTGAAGATGGTGCTGTACAGCGGGTATTTGAACCCATCGTTCTTGCTGCAGGTGAAGTTCACCGAGCTGTTTGTGAAATTGTCAGTCGGGGTGGTGGAGTTGTACATTCTGAGAGACAAAGAGCGCAGGGATGAGGGGTGTCTGTTATGTAATGGCTATATAATGAAAGGGCCGCCTCACACAAGGAGTCCACCATGAATGGAGAGTGGAGCACAAAGCAGTCTTAAATCACGATAAATTGAAAGGCTGTCATCAGATAATTCAGGCCATTGGGACAAAGGTTTCTTTCCAACACAGACGTCCATGTGAGAGAGCACTGCTGCACATGGTAAACTGTCCTTGCCCTGCCTAGATGTAGTTATTTTGGGGGTTACCTCATGTTAAAAAAAAGACCCCTCCCAGAGGACAGACACTCACGCTGGATCGTCCTCCCCTCCCCCTGCCCTGTCTCCCGACAAGGCTGCACCCCACAAGTTGCAGGCTGAGCTCTACTTACTCAGATAAATCAGTCACACAAACGCGTCTCCTTTTCACTCAACAAGTCCTCAACATCCACGAGCAGCAGGGTTCACAAAGAGAAAGAGGGCATATCCACATTCACGACCACTGGAGAGACGTCCTCCTGGCAAAATCCAGTCTCCTCTTTCAAAAACTAAGTTCTGTATCTTTTTTAAAAATCCTTTTCAGCTCCAAAGCAGCAAAGTACTCATCAGCCTTCCACCTCTCACAAGGTCCCGACCGCAAACCACCAGGCTCCTTTTCCGGCAGCAGAACTGAAGCTTGAGTTTGAGCTCCTGATCTCCGTCTGTGTCACAATGTGAGTGTGTTTGTGAGTGTGTTTGTCCTCAGGGTTTGTTTCCTGCCCCCCCCTTCTTCTCCAACTGATTGACTGAGTCACTCAGTGTCTACTTCTCTCTCTGTCTCTCTCTCTCTCTCCCTCTCTCTCTCTGTCCTCAGTGTGTGTGTCTCTCTCTCTCCAGCGTTTGCACGGCATGCATCACACTCAGACAGTTCTGCTTCTCCTTTGTGCCGGTATCACAGACAGTTTTTGTACTTTGAGTGGATGAGAGAGCAGCTGTAGTAACTCCACCCACCACTCGCCCTCCAGCTCCTCCTACTCCTTTGTCTCCTTTAACTGCTTACAGTTAAAGGGGGAATCAACCAAAACAACTCAGCTTTGTGAGGGAATTCATCAACACAATAAAAGTCTTCATAATTAGCTGCAGTACACTCAGTATTGTTTAAGCACACCGTGATGTGGTGGGTGTATTTAGAATAAATGTTTTCAGCTATTTTTACTGAGGCAGCAAACTAAAATATCAAGTGTAATACCACCAATATTAGGCTTATTATTAAGTTATTTTCTTTTCTATGCAAGTTTAAAAAAGGTTCATTTAGAGTGCAGAAAATCTTTAGTTGAATCATTTGTGTGCTATGAATACATTTTAAATATTAAAGCATAATAAATGCATAAAGCTGCATTGAAAGTCAAAATTTAACTTTATAATAATCATTCACGTTTTCTGGTGAACTGTGATGGTGTTGTGTGAAAATCAAATGCCTTTGAGTGAGTGTGACATCTGAAACCATGTGCAACCCCTTCTGCTTTTTTTAACAGCTTGGTTTACTGGTTACTTTATACGAAACCCATAATGACCCCATATAATGGCTATAAAGTTTAATTTGGTGATCATATAAAACTGACAGGAGCAATTTTTCTAAATCACTACTTTTATTTTTGACCATTTAAAATATTTTTCTTTTTTGCTATTATTTATCTACTTTCACTTACGTAACATTTTGCATGCATGTCTTGTAATGGAGTATTTTTTACATTGTGGTATCTGTAGTTTTAGTAAAGGCTCTAAAAACATCTTTCATCACTGTTCAGAACAGCAGCATGAAAAAAAATCTGCCTAATTTAGTTCTTTAAATTGATCAAGGTCGGGTTTGTGTTTCTTTCATCTTTCAAAGCTGGTGATAAAGATGGGAGGTCAAAAGTACCCGAGGTGACGGCCTCCGTGGGGTCTGATGGGAGACTGAAGCGCCTTCTTGTTGTCGCCGGCGGCCTGTGTGGGCAGCTCCTCCACTGAAGACGAACAGAGTTTCATTCTGCCAGGGCTACTGGAAATGAAACAGAACAGAGGGCTTTCTCTGTTCAGTGGTTTTTTCAGCTGCCCTTGTCAGTCCGTGCTCACAGCTTTCTCCTCTCTGCACTCTGCTAAAGTAGCATTCAAGTCCTCCTCTAGTTGAAACTCCCCACTTGGCAGTCGGTAAAAACTTTGGGGCTTTTGTTGAGAGTGAAGTGGCTTAGCATGGAGGAATGTGAAGTTTATAAATAATTAGTTTCGCACAACTTGAAAGAGCTCCCAGCAGTGCGGTTAGTCAGTACAGTAAATTGTGTGTGTGTGTGCGTTTGTGTTTGGTTACTGTTACTGTGTCAAATAGGAAGTATACTACCTGGCTGGGTTTCCTGTAAGCAAAGTGGCCCAGCAGCTGAAAGCGGTGTATTTCTGCTTAATCCACCCTTTGTAGTTCATGACTGTGTAAAAACCACCTAAACATAAGAAGACTTGTGCAGCTGCTTTTTATTGGTTGCAATAATATTTGCCTGCTTGGAGCTGACTCCGGCGATGCAAACATGCGCGCCCTCGCTTCGGAGCACGACGCCGACCCAAAGATGGCTCATTGGGACTTCACAGCGTTACCAACAATAGCCAAACAAATTAAGAAAAAATCTCGCAGAGAATCAAAGAGACAGTGGGGTGTTTTTACAGCCACTGCGCCGTTCTTTGTCCGTCCACCACAAAACAAACACCATCAAGGCTAGAGGCGAAATGCAAATAGAAAAACCTGCACTATTGTCTCTCACGCACAAAATAGTTCCATCCAGCGCTTAAAAAACAAGCTCTTCACATGCAAGTATGTGGTCCGCTAAACAAAAACATGTGCCTGAAATCCCTGGACTGTTAAATTTCTCACAATGCCAGGAAACTGTCTGGCACCCCCAAGGCCAAGACTGAAGGCTTTCAAACATAAGAGGGGGAGCGGATGCATGAGAAAGATCGCAGGTGACATAATATTGTTGCATAATGATCAGCCAGACACGGGCCATGAGTTTGAAGATGACTCTGAAGGTGTGTGACTCAGACTGAAACTTTCTAAATGTTATATATGAAATGATACACACTTGAACTCTGTGTACAAGAGGTTTGTCTTTTGTGCTTGCTGGTGAAATTGCACGAAGCAAAGGACTCATTCGATCAGCCTGCAGCACCTTTTCAGAGATAAACCAACACAGCTGGTTAAACCTGCAGTGGATTAACAGAGCTGCGTCTTTCTTTAGGCCGTGATTATCATTTTTATTATTGCTGGTTGGCTCTTTGGGTAGAGTCAGGCTCATTCACTGAGTCATTAGCTGAGTAATATGCATCGGCGCATCACGCTTTAAAATGTCATTACGTAACTCGTTTAAGACTCAAACTTGCAAAAAGCTTGGGGATGTGACTTGTGGCTTGAGTGTTAAGAATGTGCAGCTCGAGGAAAGTCCGGTGAACAAATGTCGAACTTGGCAAAAGGGGAGTTCTGGACGACGGACAGCTCCTCTGCGGCTCGAGAGGCTTTCAGCTCGTTCTCTCACACTCACCCTGGAAACAGAAACTGCACAAATGCCGCGCTGGTGTCCAGAAACAAACAAAAAAGCACACAAACGAAACTGGCACGGCCCAACAGAAATGTCCAGTCCGGTTCCCGAACCACCGGGGGGGGTGAGGAGGCCGAGGGAGGGCTCCAGGACTGCCGCAGCAACAGGACTACTCACTGACACAAGAGTTAGTAGGATGTGCAGAAAAGGAACTTTTTTATGTACATGCGGCCTGTGGTCAAAGTGGGGGAGGGTGAAGCATCTGACACAAATCTCACATTTTTTGTAACAATGAAATCTGAAAATATGATGACAAAAAATAATGAAGTATTGTTTTTTTCCAAAGAGTGAAGTACACTTGATTGAAGCTGTTGAGAGTAAAAAAAATGTTTATATATCCACAGACTGCACGAAAATGAAAAGACTGTTGCACCATTGAGACGTAATGGTCCCGTTCCTGATTTTAACACAGTAAAGAAAACTTCATGACTGATGCGAAGGCAGTGAGAATCTTCACTTTATTATTTTCATCTTCATCTTCTCTCAGAAACACAAACAAATGTTTAGCTCGTGTCTGTTTTAATTTATTACAAAGTGAAAACTGAAAGCAGGGTCGTGACATGTGAATAACATAAAGAAAAGCGTCTGCTGCGAGTCTTTGACGGGCTCTTCCACGCCCTGCTTTATCAACTTTAGAGCTTTTGACTGCTTTGTAAAACAGATACTCCCCACCGAACACTTTACTCTCCCCCACTGCAACCACAAACTGCATTATAAAAAGCTTTTAGTGCTCACTAACTCTGTGTCGACAAACATTTCACCTTCACAGCTTTTTTTTTTCTTTTTGTTTAACACTCTCTGTAGAGCCAACACTTCAACACTCATCATCATTAACTATGATAGATGTCAACCACAGGCTGTTGGACACTTGATAATAACTGTATGTGACACTAAACTGTCAAACAACATTTTAAGGCTTTTATTCAAAATCCTAGGAGTAGCTGTCGAGTGGTCAAAATGGTACATTTGTATGTGTGAATGCAATTCAGCACTAGAAAGTCAAAGTTAACGCTATATATACAAATATAGATACAACCAAGTCACCAGTAAAAAAAAAAAAAAAAATCATGAACTGTATGTTACATAATGAAGTACTTCAGACCAGTGTGGCTTATCATAAAGAGTTTCCTACATTATTTCTGCCCTGGATTCAGTACGCAGTGTTGCATGTCAGTAAATGGTATGCACCTTAAACCAAAAGTCTTACATTAAGCTCAGCTTCGTCAAAAAATAACACGAACGGGGCCAGTTTTCTGGCAAACACCATGTTTGGAATTTCAAACCCCCGGCTGGACGATGCTTGGTTTATATGACCTGAGCTGTTCTTCACTGACCGAAATAGCCCTGCAGATGCTTTAATTTTCCCATCGTCGACATTCATTTACATGTTTCACAGCATGCTGTCATGCTGAGCGAGCTCACTGTTTTAACACTCGTTTTAAATTAGGCTCAAGAGTGAGACAAGTTAAGCTGCAACACACCTGGCTGTGCAGTGTGGTATTTCAGTTGATGTTGGTCTGCTGGTTTCACAAATTCTAAAAAAAAAAAAAAAAAAAGGTGAACATACTGTATTTCATCAACGAACTGGTGTGCAAACAGGATGCGTGCTATCGGTTCTCTAGAGCAGGGTCAGCAGGTATTGAAGTCAACCACACTTGCCACATGTTGGTACTGAAGATACAAAGTGAGAAGCAACTTTGACAGCGAGTATAGAGCAGAAGTGTGGCTCTCCTCCTTCACAACAACAACTTCTCACTTTTTAAAGCATCATCAGGCCCTGATGGTTTATTTTTAGTTCAGAGTGAACTACCAGGAACTATCAGAAACTTCAACATTAACATTTTCATTTTTATGCTGCTGTATACTTCTCTACATTTCCAAGGGTAATGCAAAACTGAGTTTAGTGTCTTTTACATCAAGAATTTTTATAATGTATTATACACATAATTTATAATACTGTATTATTAAACCTAAAATAAGTTCCACCTCAGCCAGGTTCATTTAAATGGTTCTTACACACTTCAGTAAACTTCTACTTGTGATTAAGTATTTTCAAAGTGAAGACTCAGAATATGTCTTTCAGAAAGTTGTTTTTTTCACACTTAAGATCACATTTTTGTCAGTGTAGGGGGATTGTTCATGGCAGAACGCCAGGAGCCGTTGGCAGCTGTGTGCACTTCCTCATAGTCGATGTACAACTGTTTAACTTGTGTGTCAGCTGCATTGAGTAGTTCTGTGTGACAATGTACACATGTTTAGTCTTAGGCTTCAACCATATAATAACATATTAACCTGACTGACAGACTATAAAAAGGAACTAAGAGTAAGGTTAAATAATGATTTCTGGTAACAGAAATACAAAATGGCAGGAGGTAAAAAATTAAATTACCTGTGGATATAACAAGTAAGTTTTCCAAAGTTAATCATCACAGAGCCTCGCCCCAAATAGTCCTCTATACTTTATATCACAGTGGGTGTTATCCTCGAAGCCATCCTTTAGCTGGAAGCAAGTAACTGAATTATTGTCTGTGAGCTGCTGATCTGGTTTCCATCACAATATGCACAAAGTCTGTTAGGGCTCAGCATACTGTGAAGATCTCATTTTGGCACAATGTGTAAGTAAAAACCAACACATTTCTTGATGGATTCTTAAAATAACACCCTATTTTAAACTAAACAAATGTAATATTTATCATTCATCAGTTATATTGGATTCCCCTGTTATTATGACCACATGTTGCATCTCTCTGGCAGGTTTTGAAATCTGGATGAAGTCTGACTGGATGATGTGACTCTATAAAATTGCACTTCAGGAAATAAATCATCCATGTAGAATAAGATAGCTTCCTGTTGCAAGAAGACGCAGATTCAAAACCAGATTGTATTACACTGTATGCATTTTCAAAATGTCTGAACTTTTTGTATAAATAGCATTATTCTATACTGCAATATTATGAGTTGTATATTACAAGTCTTTGGCACATTATTTTGCCTGTTTCATTTTGCTTGCAGTTAACTCGCTGTTTTTTGAAATTTCAAGAGGAAATGTACATCTGAGTTAGTAACATGCAGATTAGTGATGTATGAGCAACTGCTACTTAGCAGAGAGAGGTGTGAAAACCTCTGCATGTTCACGTGTGAGAATGAAAAAATACCCCTCGCCGCACGACTGGTTAGATGACAGTGGTAAATCGGTTACCACAGTGCGTTTTGGTCGAACATGGTGCTGTACTGGATGAATTATGTCTTCACTATTTTATATTATGTGCACTTGTATGTCAGGACTGTTCATCACTTCACAGACTGTAAAAGACCACCAATCACGACAACAGCACGTTCATCAAATGATGCAGTTATTCATTTTAATACATGTTTGATTATCAAATGTTACTATTAGTGCCACCCTCAGCAGCTTACAGCATTTTCCATACAAAACGAGAACACAGGCATTTTTAGTAATTATCAAAATGTTCCAAAAAATACAATAATTGGCTTGTTAAAGTAAAAGCATTTTGTTCCATTCTAGTTCGACAAATTTAGGAATTTAATGTGGAATAATCTGGTAACTACATTTAAAGACCTTGTGGTCCTATATGAGACTTGGGCTATATTCAACACAGTCACTTGGCAATTACACTAAGCCGGTGCTATTTTATTCCCACAAGCTGCTACCAGGGGAGAGATAAAAAGAAACACTTTAAACTTAAAGTTAATAAAAAAACAACAACCAGAACTTTGCTGCCAACGTATGAACAATAAAAAAAAAAAACACACTTTTGTAAACATACCAGATTGCAATGAAACACAACTGTAAAATCAGCTGCAGTGTAACATCACCGACAGGCTACGTGGGAATCGATAAGTCAGACAGCTGCTCAGAGAGGGTTAATCTGAACACAAGTAAACACGTAAGAGGACGCCCTTATCTCTCCGTCAGTGGGACTGACTGCATCTTTTTTTCCGATGGTGGTCAACGTGACTGTCTACAGCAAAACTGTGCAAATGCGAGTCAGCGCAAACACCAAACAGTGACCATGCTTATGGTTGCAAAGGTGAATAATTAACATATATAACAAAAGTGGAAAAAAATCGTTGATCAGACATGAACTATCATTGTTTGTTTTTGGGGGAAAAAAGGTGTGAAACATATTTTTCAGTTTTCTCCAGCTCATATTATTTTGCTCATTAAATACTGCGTCTCAATCCAGAAAGTGTGACAATCGAAGGCTTCAAAGAAAAGCAGCACAATGTGATGGGTGAATTCATGGCTGAAATGCTTTTTTTTGCTGATCACTTTCCCGTCACTGCCGATCAGACACCACAGTAGGATGTTGCTTTTGTGACTGATAAAAAGGGCATTGTGATAAAGGAAAAAGACTTCTACCTTAACGCCATACCTTTATATTTGCAGTGAATTGTGTTCAGTTTACAGCATCGTGTCTGAGCTGATTGTTACTGCAAGGCAAGCGCCTGCACTTTATCAGTCTCAGATCAGAGACAGAATTAGTCGAGCACACTGGTGACAACTGAAAGGCGAAGAAAGGACAACGCTGCTGTGGTGCATCTACGGCCTGTGCACTGTCTGCTTGTGAGTGGTGTAACCCAATATTTATGCCCCAGAAGGCAGTTGGGGCAGCAACACGGGAGCATGGGCGAGAGGGTGAAACCTTAAACCATCCTCCTCTCCGGTGTTAACATCTCCAGCGACACGGCTTTGAAGCACTGATCGGCCTGATGTTTACTTTGGTCTACTCTCGTCCCTCGGGACCTCGGCGGGTCGAATCCATCGCTACGGGGGGGCGCTCTAGTCAGTTTTTGAAGGCCCCGTAGCGGCTGGCTTTACTAATGAAGTTCTTGAGCAGGTCGTGGTCCATGTCTGCAAAGGCCTGGGTCTGCGTGACGGCGGTTAGGTGGTTGACGCAAAACTTGAAGCAGAACTCCTCCAGGTCCTAAAAATGAAGAGGGCTGTCTGGTCAGTGCTGAGGAGTACAAGCGACTAGCTACTGAGAAGGCCCCCCACCAAGACCACCACCACCACAGCGTTTGTCTGACTGAGTGTCAGGGGCTATGAGCTTACCCGCGCCTCATACTTGACAGCGGCAGAGAGCAGAGTGATGGCGTTCTCCTCGGAGATGCCTCTCTTTATGGTTTCCTGGCACAGCCTCTTCAGCCTGGTCTCTCGGTAGAACGTGGCCAAGTCGAGCAACCCTGCACAGAGAGACGGCACACAGGTTAGCTCGTTCTGCACCGGCTCCTTTCTGGTGTCTCTCGGCGTGAAGAGGGAGCGCGGCCCACGCATTTCCTTACCAATAGCATCCTCTGGTGGCAGGTTAATGGTGTCAGTGTAGAGGTACTCCAGAAAGGCTCGGTACACCAGGTACGAGAACTGGTGGATTTCTATGGCGTCCTCATCGGTTTCATTCAGCAGAGCGCGGAAATGCTCACACCTGGAGAGGGAAGAGAAGGACTTTACTACTGAATGATACAGCAAAAGATACCAAATTTAGCACATATTGGCTTATCTAATCACAAACTGTGTACATGACACTGCAGCTATTTTGCAAATCATCAAATTGTGGTGCTTCAGAAGCAATATCCAACAACTCAAAACAAAATCTGCATTTATTTGTTCTCAAAGTTATTTATCATTGGAAGATAAGACAGGGCAGTGTCCACTTACAGCGAAATGCATTACCACCCAATTTTAATTAAATGAATAAAAACCAGCATAATAACGAGACTCGATGTTCATCGTGCTCGATCACACAACTAAAGCAAGTTTCAAGAGCAGGTGAATTCATTTTCATAGTGGAAGGAAATCAATAAAACAGTGGATCCTTATAAAGATGAAACATCTGCAGAATACTGAAACATTACAGTATTTTGAAAACCCTCAGTGGTAACTTGAAGTTCACATAATTAGTAGTCAAGGGGCTAAAACTTGCAAAATCACTGCTATAGTCTCTGTGAATGCAAACAGCTGCACTGTGAAAGTTCTGTTCACGTCTTCCATTCAGTACGTCATGAGTGTATTTGGCCGTCATAGCTCACTGTGTGTGTAATCACCGGTGCTCATTGTTTCTCAGATTGCTGTAAATCATGTTTTTGTTCCCATCCTCTTTTATCTGAACCACAGCACTTTATTATTTCCCCAAAGACTTCATAACTCTGAATAAGTAGATCGAAACAGCAATGCATCTTTTTTAATCATTCATATTACACTTCCTGAGGCAAAGCAGAGGCACTCTGCCAACAACTATAGCCCACAGTATGTTTTCATATTCGTTCCTCTGAATTATAAATACTGATTAATCTGTTGCATTTTCTTTTTTTCCCTTCAAATTTCCCTCCCTGCTAATCTCTACTGGCTCTCGATCGCTTCTTCTCTGGACACGGTTGAACAAACAAGTGAGTTTTCATTCTCTGCGCGCACCTCAGACGTATCATTTGCATGTGATCTCGCCAAAGCGGGCGTTTTTGTGTGCCATTGCATCTTCGTGTGAGCGCGTGCAGAACGGCCGCCGTCGCAGACAGCCTGGCTCCTTCCTCCTGACAGTGCAAAAGAGTGAGGCGCTGGAATGCAGATACTCTGTGTCCAAGTGTGGTTATAAAAAGAAAAGCAGGAAACAATAGGTCTGTCTTTGCCTCCCTGTGACATTAACAGGAAGCAGAGGGAACGCCGTCTAACAGATGGAGGTTAAATATAGGCTACACTGCATTCACTGGGTATATGTTAGAGCCATTATCACAAAAGATTGGCCTTGTGTGCTCTCTGACACACTGGCTGCACATCTGACAAAACAATTAGTCCGTTTCATTTTTAGGTTTCTATAATTAACAATCAAACAATTCTGCAACATCAAAGTGCGTTTCTGTTCCCTTGAAAATCCCAGTGTGGTACACCAAGATCCTTCATCACCCATGACCAAACGCAACCTCTGAATGTGGAAAAAAACTCTCATGTGACCAAAATGAAACTCAGGATGGAGAAGCAGGCTGCTCATATCCTCGAGCAAAGTGCAGCGGCACGACATCAGAGAGGAAAGCTTTTCTGTTTTCTGTTCCTTTTATGAGGGTCATCATGTGCACCCCAACATAATTCTTCATTAGGTTTGTGTAAGTAAGAACCGCAGTAATGCACACATTGTACACATGCTACTCTAAACTGTCATGTGATTGGATGGGAATTGTGATGTTTTGGTTCATTTGCAGGGATATTTCCCGACAAAATGTTTTTGAAAAAGCAAATATGAAGTTGCAAATGATAAAATGTGAAAACAAATAATCATCACATTAATTAAGAGTAACATTTGGGTTTTTCTGATTGTATTTATATTGCCTAATAAATAAGCTTGAAAAACGAGTAGCGCTGTGAGGGTCCTCGTTTTCTGTACCTGATTTTCAGCAGGGCTTTGTGAACGTGAATACACTTCCCGTCGACCAAGAACTTCAGGTCTGAAATCTCCGGACTGTCGAACTCCTTCTTCAAAGACTGAGCAACAGTCAGGTAGTCGTCACCATCTGGCAAAAAGAAAGACAAAAGCAATGCTGTTACAGGGATGAATGACGAAACGTTTCCAGTTAAACGAGGCCTGTCTTTGAGCCTGTTTAATTAAGTTTGGTCTATTTTATGGTCCTGAAACAACTGCTGTCATTTCACTTTGAAAGATATAGCACACCTTTGAGCAGAGTGTGACTGGATGAGCTTTTATTAAAATCTCAAGCTTTGATTTACGCCCTTCATATATCACTCTCTCTGGCACGCTTTGCAAAAAAGAATTTTTTGTTCCTCTTGCACAACAGTTGAATATGTAAAAACAGGCAGAAACCGACTGCGCTTGAGAGAACTCAGGATTTCAGTGGTTTGTCTGCATTAACTTCACAAAAGAGGAAGTTAAAAAAAAAATGAAGATTTCAAGGTGACATATGCTTATGCTGCTCAGTTTAAGCTGACTTAAGATGACATTGATCTGTAAAGTTATGATGGTTTGACGTGGACAGGAAACAGAGCTTCCTGTTTTCTTTCTTAGACCACTTCCAGGAATTTGTACCCACCGCATGGTATGAGTACATCTAACCTGTTGCAGTAGTTCGGAGCCTGTGTCAGTTCTGGGGCCCCTGTTCAGTGTAAAATGCTCCTGTAGCACTCTCACCTACTGAGAGGAGGTGCCACGTGACTGCTGGTGTGGCGAAGCAGGCGAACACATCGTCTGTGCTGCTGAAGTGGGTGAGGTGGGGGCTGGCCACGGCCTGACCTCGGCACTGACCCCACATCAGAACCTGCCCGCTCTGCGTCTTGGCGGCGGACGTGTGGCTGGTGTGACATGCAGCCACCTCCACCATTCTGAAGAAAACAAGTTAATCTAAACATTAAAACCATGACTTCTAATATACAGCTCTCATATACTGACTGTATGTTGAAATATGTTTAATCAATTCATGGTTTTTTATTATCACAAATTTGTACAGCAAGCACCATTTCTATAATACTTTTTTCTTTTTTATATTTACACTTCAGAAATCCATTAAATTATGTTTGTCTTTTCTCCGTGTCTAGACCACAAATCAATACCAACACTATTCACGGGACACTGAAGCAACTATCCATGCCGGTTCTGTTTTTCTCACACTAAACAATATTTTCTCTCTCACTGTGATACTGTGACACTCTAATAGTTCAAAAAGAAAGGAGAGGTCGAGAGGAACCACTGGCAGTGATGAACATCTATTATTGGCTGTAATCAAATGAGCCAATTGACGTTGACAATCTGCAGGATTACAATCAGGAATAGATCTTGCTGCTCTCTGGCTCTGTTCAGAGAGAGAGAGAGAGAAAATGTTTAACACTTGCACTGCTCTCCCTCAAACCCTGAAGAGAGCGATCAGTCAGAAATGAAGCCTGATCTTTCACATTCGGCTCTATTTTAAGCTATAGTGTTGGCAGGATTTAGTTTGCTATTCTATGCTACGATATGATAAAAGCTTTAGCTTAATTAAAATGACAAAACATTCAAATATATAAATCTAAAATATAAAAATATAACGTAGAAAATTATAGTTAAGCCATCAAATCTGAAATAACGAATAGCCTAGCTTGCAAAATGAAGATAAATATATTTATTCAGTCCCCTTTTATTTTACATCAACTTCACGTTTACACACATTTAAAAAAAAAAAAAATAGACTTGAAGGTTGTAGTTACACCTGTGAACCTGGTGCAAAAAGCTGTGTAGTATAAAATGAGAGCAGATCTGCTGCGTGCGATTTTGAAAAAAAAAAAAAACAACCCTCTGATACACTTGTAATCTAGACACGGGGTTAAGGCAACTAAGCAAATTAATCTCTCGGGATCTTGGCATGTGGCCCTCGGTGACCTGTTGCGGTGGCAGAGGTGCTGCTGCTAATTGAGGCCAGGGAAGGGGAAAAAAGTACTAACCTCTCCTTCTCTGTGTTTATTAGAGTGGGGAGGGCTTGGTTGCTCTTATTGCCTGTTCCCAACTGTCCATACGAGTTGGCCCCCCAAGCATAGACGAACCCCTCATCTGTGAGAGCCAAGGTGTGTGCGTATCCACAGGCAACCTGTACACGGAGGGTAGATAAATAAAATATATATATTTTTTTAAAAAGTGTTATAAGATTTATTTCTCTCTGGAGTCTTACTAACCTGGACGATGTTGACACCCTGGAGAGCTGCAATTCTGCACGGGGTCTGCTGATTTCCATTGTTGCCCAAACCCAGCTGTCCATTGCAATTGTATCCCCAACCGTAGATCTACAAACACAATCAAACCGTGCACACCGTGTGTCAAAGTTCATGTTTTATTTGACACATACCTTTGTGCAGCAGCAATAGACTAACAGAATAAAAAATAGAAATAACTATTAAATACATATTTACTTACTTAATAATGTTAACTATAGTAAGTGACTAACTGACTCCTCTTTTTGTCTGCATATATTAGAAATATGGAAAAATATGGAGCTCATTTGCATTATATCTCCATTTTTTTCTCACTTTATTATCAAAGTAACATGTATATTCTGAGGTGTACCCACAAACCTGCAACTTTTGGAAGTGTGAGACGTTCAGTCACAGTAAAATTAGTTGACATGTTCTTTCCCCCTCTAAAAAATCTACATATTTCTAAAAATAAATAGGTAATCAAAAACAATTAGCCATTCCTCTAATATAGAAACTGCTTGATTCACTTCAATCTCGTTGCATTAGCTGATCCCCTTTAAAAAGATTAAACGGCCTGCTGCTAAAAAAGTGACTCTGCTGAGAGGGACGGTTCACTTGTTTACATCTGCAGCCCGGCGTGACGCGTTACCTCTCCATTGTCCAGCACAGCCATGGAGCAGAGCTGACCGCAGGCTATGTTAACCACCACTTTGTTCTGCAGGCAGCTGCTGACCCGGCGTGGTGTCGGCTGGTTGGCAGTGGACCCTGAACCTACTTGGCCCGAGTTGTTGTAACCCCACGCGTACACCTGAGCGCAGAGAAAAACATTCGCCATACAAAGAAACAAACTGATTTAAGCAGAAATGAACTGATGGTTTGTTACCTCTCCATCGGTTGTGAGGGCGATGGTGTGGTGGGAGCCGCAGGCCACCTCCGTCACACTCTTGCTGAGGAGGTTGGTGGACACCAGGGCGGGGGTCAACCCGTGGTTGGTGGTCCCGTTTCCCAGCTGGCTGTAGCCATTGTGGCCCCAAGCGAACACCTCTCCATCTGCATCGGAGGGACACGCAGACTCTTACTCATGTTGTCTCAGTGGTTAATATTTCATTTATCAGCAGATAAGAAGCAGGCGATACATGATTTTGCTTCAGTGATCCAACTTTGAGCAAGGCCACATCTGCACCGACATTTAAAAACACGCCATCGCTCTGACATTCATTTGCGGCTCTTGTAATACATGAACTGATACGAGACAACGAGTAAATCAGTGTTTGTGATGCTTCCTGACGCTGTTAAAGTTTTGTTTGTATGGCTAACTGGAGTAAAACAAACTGGTTGAAATTGGGAAACAAAATGCTTCTCTTTCCATCAATGAAACAATAATATCAATGTGACTATAATCAACAGTTGCCTTTTTCATCTACAGAACATGGAGTGTGTCCTGATAATTGAGTGACATTTTTTAAGGTGCACAGGCAGCTATGACACAGCATCATCATAAAAACAGACTCATTTGCATGCATCATCTTGTTGATTTTTCTCTCCCCCCCTTGAGGAAGTTTCCCCTGGGGGACAAATAGAAGTTTTCTGCACTGGATTACCTGCAGTAGCGATAACCACATGCGGCCCGGTTCCATAGCTCAGGGACACAATCTTCTTTCCACACAAGACATCAATCCTGCGCGGCTCGATGGTGCTTTGAAGGTCTCCGAGCCCTAAACAGCCGCTGCAGTTGGTGCCCAGAGCGAAGACCTGCACAGACCAAACATCGCTGAGGAAACGCTGCTGACATTAATAAACTGATACATATTCTAGTGTTTACTGATAAACAGGGACGCCACAGGAAACACAAAATATTTGGTCAGACGACATACTGAGTGGAGATTGCTTCTAATAGATGTCACAATTTCCCAAATCATTATAGACTAATCATTTCAGCTCCTCTTATACCCAAATAAAAGCAACCAACATGTGAGATTAAGCTTCCAG
The DNA here is from genome assembly GCA_037176925.1 of Amniataba percoides. NCBI lineage: Eukaryota > Metazoa > Chordata > Actinopteri > Centrarchiformes > Terapontidae > Amniataba > Amniataba percoides. The sequence goes on along the minus strand of JBAJHX010000049.1, from coordinate 5,074,021 downwards.
AAATGCTTCACGGACCAGTTTTTGCAGACTGTTTGTGAGCTGTGTGAAATATCGACTGAAGTGAAACATAAACTGTTTGGGCCACAGGACCAACACACAGGCGAGGGCAGGGAGCCGAGGCGTGCTCTACACCTTTCCGTGGGATAAAAATGGAGCTTGCTTGGGTATTAGGCCTACGCGGCTAAAGATAGCCTCATTCTATCTGCTTATCCCTGCGCCTGGAACTGCATCCTGTATCAGCCAGAGAGGCCCACAAGCATTTCTCTAACCTCTAAATAGAAAAATAATATTAGGAAAGGAGAGTCCATTGAGCCTTGCGATGCGTTGTAATGCAAACAAAGGGATTAAGGCGGCCTCGCTTTGAAGAGTGTTTTTACCTCATCATTAACTGTGACATAGAGGGCTTCATTCGCAGCGCTGCCAAAGACACAAGCCTGCCGGATAAGCCGCAGTTCCTCAGGAGGAAGGAGAGCAAACACTGGCCACTTTCCCACGTCCAGCATGCTACTCGGCTGTGAAATGAGGAGAAAACACGGTTAATCTGAGAAAAGCAAGTCGTCCAGAGGTCTCCATAAGAAATGTAAAAGCATGACAAAGCTGGACATGTGGGGGGAAAAAGGCCTGGAAGGAAAGATAATAATAAAAAAAAAGCATTTGAAAGAAAAATATATATTCAAAAGGTAAAGTACAATGTTGAGTCACAGTCAAGCAGGAATAAAAAGTGTCTCCTGTTCTGGTTAATGAATTCATGAGTGCAGACAGATTACTTTTGCTGCTGTTTTTTAATCTAATAGTATAGTTATTTAAAAAACATCTGACCAAACTTGTTGAATGAACGTGCTGAAAGGAAGCAGACTGTGAATCGTGAATGAAGCATTGCCCAGTCTGTGGAGGAAAAACTGAGAGGAGAAATGGTCCACAGTGTTTTTTTGCATTTCTCAGAAACGCAGACAGCAACTGGGCACAGATCCCAGTTGTGCAGACAGATTAAAACATCCATGCCTGTTGACTGTGGTAAATCCATTCACATGTTTACTGATAAAGTGAAGGTCGTGTCCCTTCTACATATTTTATTTACTCTGCCATATCTAAAGTTTATATTTACAGCATACTGACCAAACCGTGTGTCAAGGATGCACACATTTTATTATAATTGCCATCAGGATGCTCTCACAGTGGTATAAGCAGCCCATGTGCATACACTGATTTAAAATGGGCCTTTAATGGAGATTATTTAACATCTTGATTCTTAATCCAGGATTAACATATGATCATAAATTAAACCTACTTGTGAAAAGATGCCTTCCTCCAACCTGACATCAGACAAGGTAAAAAAAAAGGGCACGTAAAGGGGTTTAAGACTTTAATGAGTCTGACATTACACAGTAATCATCATCTTAATGATTTTAATACAACTCAAGAAACTTCAAAGAGTCAAACGCCTTCAAGATGACTACTGTTATGTAATTTACTGTCGTTAATGGTTGTTTCTCAGTGAGCAGCAACAACATGAAGTTGCTTACTTAGCACGAACCAAGCGCCTCTCTAACTTATATAGATGAATGACAAAAGAGGACACAAACAAACAAACAAACAAACAACGCAAAATAAACAGTACATGTTGCGTTTAAAGACCCTCAGCCTCGGTTTAACGGCTAACGAGTTGCTAAGCAGCAGCTAGCATCCGCCGTAGCTCGAAATAACTATTTAACTATGAAATAAATAAACTATTAATCAAAATTATTATCGATAAGGATTGTTAATGATGCAGGGAGACTCCGATAGTTCAGATTAGTGTCATTACCTTGCTGCTGCTCTAGCTAGCGTTTCGTCCGCGACGTCGCTTTTTAATCCGTGAACACTGAAACATATTTGAAGTCAGGCTGTTGTTGTTGTTGTTGTTGTTGGGGTCATCTCGGCAGTCTGCTGCTGACAGTCTGGATTCACTTTTTTTTGCTGCTGTGGCTGCAGGTTGTTGTGGTTAGCTTTGATCGCTACCGCAGGAGGCGTCTGGAATAAGCAGCACACACACACACGGACACAAACACACTTTACTTCCTGTAGTTAGATGGTGCCTTCAAAGACAGTCGGAAATGGGATCCTCTAAGGTTTATCATTGGCAACAAAAACTTCATAAGAAGCACTTCCTGCAAGAATCATCACCATCAGCAAACTATTAATAAAAGAGGTTATAAGATTTAAGTTGTCACTTGTAAAACAATCCTTAGAATAGAAAACGTGAAGCAAATACAGAAGTCATCCCTTTAATCATTTATCATCTTATTTTTTCCATTTTTGGATGAAACACAAAACAGTCAATTACAAAAAATGAAGAGATTGTGTATTTGGAAGTGTCATGATAGTAGATGGCTGACTGCACTGGAAGAACTGGAAACATTCTCATATACAACCCAGATTAGGGCAATATTTTATCTAAAGCTTTTGGGTGAGGTGCATAATTGATAAATGATTTTTACGTCATAATGCTTAAAATCTTAGACTACACAATCTTGTGCATCACCTTTTTTTGACAGTTTCTCTGTATTTCATGAGTATGTCTTTATTTGAATGAGTCTTCCCCCTTATCAACCCTCTTTTGCGTTCCTATTTGTATTTCTGATAAATGATGTAGTCAGCATCTGCGTGAGTAAAATAAATTAGGTTGAATTTACTCCGGATGTTCCTTGATCTTTAACACTCTCTTGATCTGTTCTTTTTATTACTCATCTTACCAGAAACAGCAGAGAGGGAGAGCTGCAAAAACTAAAGCCATGACAGACATTAAGTGATGATAACTGCCATTAGTCTATCTCACTTTTTAAAAAAAAATCTTTTTGGGAGAAGAAGACTCCTTTCCGCTTCAAATTTAATTGACAACTGTGGAAGATAAAGCACGGTGCTCCTTTATGAAGTCCAGCAGGTGGAGCCACGATAGCCTTGTCTCAGCATTATCCATTAAGCTTGTTTGTGCCAAAGCAGTACAGATCCTCATTTGACATGCTTACATTTTCAAATTATGTGTTGATCACTATAAATTGTGTATCAGAAAACAAACTCTCATTTCCTCAACAAAAATGTAAATTTAAATTTTCAAGTATATAAACAGTAATATAAACAAGTATTATTGCAGCACTAGAAAGAATGGTGTTGTATGCTGTAATGTAATGTATATACAATGAAATGTCATGGTATATGAAGCCAATATTAACTGTACATAAAATATGCAATGTTTCAAATTTTCATGCATTTCTTCACAGCACTTGCCTGAATGCATTTTCTGTGCAGGACTCGCTGTGAAAAATGAATGAACACCGCTAATAGGAGCCTTTAAAGGCGACACGATGCTGTTAAGGTGGACCGATCGCTGCCAATAACACGCTGGCAGCAGCTCCGGGGTTGTCTGGGGACATTTCGTGGTTCAGCAGAGCAACACCGACAGCTCTGACAAGGACACGTCCTCTTAAAACAGCTGTGATCTTTCCCATTTCACCACACACACGCGCACACTGCACAAACCTCCAGGTGCTGCCTTAAAATGATGAGCATGCAGGTAGGAGAATAAAGTTGAGTTCAACGTGACACCCACTATAGTAATAATATATTGATGGTATTAAAATGAAAATAAAGTGACAGTAATGTTATAAATGTTTCTCCTCTCTGTCTGGGAATTTGGGATTCGTCACGACTGTGCCGTAGTACGCATGCGCGCAGAGCCCCTGCGAGCGATGGCGAAATTCCTGACTTTTGTGCGAGGAGCAGGCTCGGATGGAAAGTTATCTCGATAAAACAGCCGATTAGGCTCGATCGGGCGACCCTCATCGATACCTGGCATCATCCCCGGAGTCTCTCCCGGGTTACTTCGACCTGTTTTGGGCGCAGTCGACGCGAGGGACCGTCGCTAATATCAGCAGAGAGAGCGAGAGAGAGGGGGGAAAAGCAAATCTTCATCTTGCTAGCTGTTAGCCTTTAGGTAGCATCAGGTTAGCATGTCCCGTTTCGCCTCGTCCTGTGTCTCCTGTGTCTCTTAGCTAGCGAGTTATCCGCCCTCGGGTGCTGTTAAAGAAATAATAAAACGTCGTCGAGGCCCACTGAAGTGAAACGTTTCGGGGGAAAAGCTGCGTCGAAATCGTCAGTCCGGACTGCTGCAGACTGAGTGAGTAAAGCTGCTGCTAACAACAAGCTGATGCTAACCTGCATTATTATTAGCTGAAAATTAACTATTTGTATGGGATTTAGTGGGTTCTGCATTATCGTTGTTGCAGGTAGATAGCAAACATGCACGACACTGAACACACACCTGTAGCTAGAGTAAACAGTTGTCTTGGTGCAAGCTTTCCTGGCTAGCAATGCTTCTAATAATTGAATTAGCCATTAATAGTGTGTGTTAAGTTGTTTCTTGCTTGTAGACCTGGCTGTAATAATGTTAACTGAAGCAGATGTGGGGTCAGTTAAGTCAGATACGTACATCAAATGGATAAACAGCTGTTACACGTTGTGGAGCTGGCTGCCATATTTGAAGATTTCTGCAGCCAAACCACTATATGGAAATGTACATGCTGGTCTTTATTAGACTCTGATTAGACCAAATTTCAATATAATTGTACAGGTGAAGCTTTATTTTTCCCCTCATTAGTGTCATGAATATGCTTGTGTTTTGTATTAAGCACTGAGGACTGTGAGAAGTGTCGGTCTGACAGAATATCTTTCTCTAATTCAATTATTCCTCTTCCTTTTCGCTTTATCAATTATTATCATTCAGAATTAGGTCTATTGCCAAGTAAGTTTTCACATACAAAGAGCTTGTCTTGGCATGATTGTGCAAAAAAATATAGCAATTACAGAAATGTAAGTACTCCAAGTCAGAAGTATGAATTAAATATAAAACAGACAATAGAATAACAAGATAACTACCCATCCACTGCGTTTTTTCCCCCACATTTCATTAAAACTGTAACTGAAAAACAGCTGTTGCTTCCTCATCGGCTGCCTTACTGGCCACAGTCAAATAATATGCACAGTCAGGGCAACAACAGATGTCACTGCAATTTCGATATCGAAGTCGTGTTCATTGTGCCGCAGCAGGAACACTGGTTTCAGGGCCACGCAGCTGCAACTGGAGTCAGCTGGTGTTTTTATCAGTAGGCTGTGGTGATAGCTGATTGTTTATCAGCAGCTTTTACTGCCACGTCTTTTTCTAGAGGAGGCGTTGTGTGTTCAATATTTTTGTGCAGTTAACTCATGCAGCCTCTACAGGTAACACTGGGTATGTAAAACGTGCTGTCATTTCACATTCACCCTCATCAAATGATGCAATTTACATTTCCTGTGTGAAAACACAGTGGCAGTAGTGGTTTCGTCAGGTATGTGAATCGTGGGTCAGTGGCAGATACATAGAGAAACATAGAGGCTCCTGTGATCAGGGATGCCCCCTTTTTGCTACATCTTCTCTCTCCGACCTCTTTGTAGCTGCTGTGCGCTCACGTGCAATAACTTAAACCCTCCAAGTGTCCTGTCTCACTGAATAACATGCCAAGCAGTTGCAGTGATTGACTTGGAGGCCCAATGACCACAGAAGGAAGCCTGCCCCCATGGAAAGCCTGCTAGTGATACTGGGCTAATCTGGTGTCGCTCCTCCACTGCGACGATAGTTCTCTTAAACCCAGTTCACTGACCATCACACTGTAAACTGACTTTGTTGTTTAAGCTTAAGGAGGGGAGGGGCTAAAGCTGACAGATAAGCCAGATCACTGTGAGGTTTAGGGGCGCATGCGCTGGATTGTAATTAGGCTCAAGGACACATGTTACGTTTCTCACTTGGCTTTCTGTTATGCTTTTTCTTTTTCTTGACTGCATGTATTCTTACAAAGTTTTCCAGTCCTGTGTGCTCAGTCCTCAATGTGGCCTTTGAGTCTTTTTAATTGCAATGTCTTAAAAGTGTAAGCAAGCTGCTTCTTCTTTGTTTGCCTTTGTTGTTTTCTTGAATTTAGACATAATATAACTCTCTGTCATATTCGTCACAGATGTGATAATAATTCCTATGGAACAATTACAAATTTCCTTCTCTCTGCTAAAATGCTTTCCCTCAGAATAATTGTACAAATGCTGCACAAATGTGTTGTTGTGCTTGGCATGTTTTTGATACCTGTCACCTCACAGACATCATGCACAAAACAGAATGCCAACTGATGCCTATTTTGTCTTTTTTTCTCACTTTGTAATTAAAGGAAAAGTTCATTTTTAATCCATTGAAAGTGTAATTGGGTGCAGCGTTTTTTTCCTTTACTCTATAAATCTTTTGTAGAAGGGGAGGGCTTTCCTGTATCAGACTGAGCAGTAGGATAGTAATATACCTCCTGACCAACTTCTTAGTCTGCTGCCATTCATTGTTCCTACAATAACTTTGCATCACCTCAACAAAAAATGAGATAGATATTGAGAGGGCACATCTGCCAGTGTTTATTGATAAAAGCTTCCTCTCTATCAGACTGCTTCAGGCAGATTTGGCTGTGAGTCTATCTAGAGTATGTCATTGCCTACCGCAAGATTTTATGATTTCCATTAAATATCCCTGTTTACATGGAATAAGTAATTTACCAAACAGGTGTGATAAAACTCCCACAAAGGCACAAATGGGAGTTTCCAGTGATTTTCACATACACAGCATGTTTGTAACCTATAAAAGAAAATATGTCTGATCCCCCGCCCACTTTTCCCTCCCTCTTTAGTTTGGATGGAACAGCTGGCCTTACCTGGCCTCTCATTGAAGCCATCAGAAAGTGTCTTTCAGATTCAGAAAGTTGGCTGCTGTGCCTGAAGATGCTGCCAGTACAGTACTTTCAGGGGAAAACAATGGATAAAATTAATTATGATATCTGTCAAATTCCCACTCTGTGCGATTCAGCTTGTCAGTATGATTTACTGGAAATGGTTCTGCATTTAGAGGTTATTTGCTGCATATTTGATGTTCTTTATACATTCAAATCACTGAAAATAGACAATATTATCAGAATATTGATTGGTTCGGACGGATTTGTCACATTATTGAAGAAAATGAGAATTTTGTAGTGATTCGTACAAATATCTACATCCATCTCTTCATCTAGTTGCCCCTCATTTTCATCACCTGTTTCAGTCTTATAACTAGAATCTGCATGTTTGAAGTTTTTGCATTGTAATGTACGAAACCTGTAGGAAAGCATTTTCAGAAACTTCTCATGACACTCAGTGCAAAATAGTTGATTATAGTTTTAACAAATGTACAGTAATAATTTTTATTTGACTTCACAATAAAAGTAGCCACATCTCAACATTTTACAGATATAGGTGATGTGTTCATGCGTTACACTGGAGGACGGCAGAGAAAAGCCACATCCTGTAGATATTCTGGGTAAATGTAATTCTCAGCACAAGTCTGATGACGTGCTAGAAGGCTGAAGTTGATGACGCCACAAGTCTTTGTGCAGACCTTTGTACATTTCTATTTGTTGCCATGTCTTTGTTGCAGGAGTACCTCTTCAGTGGTGTGAATGAGGGAGACATGGCAGACCACACCCCACCTCTGGAGTCCGGCCAGCTCCGCCCTGAACTCCCAAGCCTGGCCTCACCACAGCCCCCAGCCATGGTCAACGGGGACGGCCCCCAGCAGGTACACTTTGGACTACACGTCCCTCTGCTCTTAGTTGCACCTGCTGCATCAGCTTGCCCAGCTTGTTTTTTTGTAGTTGAAATGATTTGTTAGAAGTGGTGCGTCTGTCTGATTTGGTCTGTTTTTGGCTTTAGGTCTGAAGTTGTTGAACTGTTGTGTGTTCAACTTCATTTAACAGAGCCTACCGTGTGGAAAATACACCTGTAACAGCCTGTGCTACCTTACTTGTGCTTACTAGAAATAATAATATGATAACACTGAACTGTTTTGCTAACTGACATATATTGACTATGGACTTAATCAGCGAACCTGAGTAATTTCGGCAGGCACCTGAGCACTTACTTAAGCAGTAACACTAGAGGCAATGAGTGTATGGTTTGACCAGCACAGCAGGGATGCACTAATGTGATATTTAGTCTGACATGTAGCGCTGCGGAGGCATCCAATAATAAATCCAAAAGGTGTCTGAGGCCCTGCATGAGAAGATGTTAAATATAATGGCTACAGAAAAATGGGACGTTGTTTTGTAATTTGGTTTAGTTTTATATGAATGAATTGATGCTGTATTTACCTCTCCCCTTAGCTCAATGCAGTAGTGGAATAATAAAGAGAAACCCAGCTGTATTTTCAGCCTAATGCGATGCTGTAAACTCAGTCTGATTTAGTGCTTTAATTGTTGTTACTGCTGCATGTAATGTCTACCTCTAATGGTACGTTAGGGATTTGTTGGCTTTTTTCAGATGCTGAACAAAGTACTCAGATAAGTACTGAAACAACCCAAACGGACGTGCAGTTGTCTCTTCATCTGCTTGTGGAGCATATTTCATAAGCAACAGGTGTTTGTTACTTGGAACCACACCTCTCTCGGTTTTGGTAACAGCTTTTGCTGTATGGGAACAGGATATGGGACGGTACCCTTACCCCCCAACCTCCCACTGTCTCCTGTCAGAATCAGAGTGAGATTGAGTGGCCCTGACAAGCCTGGGTGATTTCCCTGTCATTTCGATGGTCATCATTTCGATTTGCTTAAGTTTCTGTGACTTCCTGGGGGATAGCACGGAACCCACGGTGATATCTGTTCCGTCATTTCCTTGCTCTTGTGCAATTTGTCAAGATAAGACTAGCTAATATTAGAGCTGCCCTATAAACATGCCTTTCCAGCCACCTTGTTGTCATTTTCCACAGTGGAAAAACCCCTCGCCTGAATCGGGCTTTGTTCACGTACAGATCAAATTTTGCTGGTCGCATTGGGCTGTGAGGGTGTTGTTCTCATGGAATTCAGTTACCTTACCGCCTCCCACAAAGGTTACCTGATTACCTGTACTCGTCTCCTGTCAGCGTATTGACAGTGTTTTATGAGGGCGAGAGGAATAAAACGCTCCTGTTCCTTCCAGGTTTTACATCATTACCACCCTGCTGTTCAGACCAATTTGAGACACTGCATGTTCATGATTGCTGAAATACAACGAAATGTGTTCATATGAGGAGGAAAAACAAGTATCAGATAACACAGTGCAGTTTCTATTTTAAAAAAGAAACACAGCTCAGTGACTTTGTTTTGCATTAGAGGTGTCTGTCTATCCCTCTGACCTATCAATATTCACATACATGGTCAGGTCAAAAGCAGAAACAATTAGTTGCAATTGAGCCAGATTTTCTATACATGCTGTTATTCATTTGGCACATTTCAGGACATGTCAACTCAAAAAGATCTAGAAATATAAAGATAAACAAGATAACATGCTGTACTATAAACACCATGAATATAAGAATATGGCAAAAAAAACAAAAATCAGAAACGCCTCCCTTTTCACAACCAGCTGTAAAACACACACACACACACACATATTGACCATGGACCTTGGAGAGTAGGAAACTTTTAGCTTAAAAACAATATTATCAGTGGCAAAGAATATATTATTTCACACATTAAGGAGCCATTGCCGAAAGAAACGATGCCTACTGCTGTAGCAAAAATTGCAAATAACGGGCCGTGATACACAAGGAAACCTTTTGGACAGCGCCCATTACATAATTATTTTTCACTGAATCACTGCCAGGACTACATATTGTGCACTGCGGTTTCAGGGTCAGTGTCATCCATCTGTAGCCATCATTTTCAATAACACACTCGCAGGTGCACGTCCTCGCAAATGAAATGGCACATTGCTTCAGATACTACGTTTCTGACTGCGAGGAGATGGGTGTGAATACACAGTCGCTAATGCTTGCACGGTTAGCTCGACTCAAACCAACTTTGAGGCGAGCTAACCGTGCAAGCATTAGCAGGTAATACTACATTTGATAGCAGCATAATGCAGAGTAGAGTTCTAAAGTTTGCAGTTTATATATTTGAAGTACTCAGTTTTTTATGTTTTGCATAGTTTTATGAAGGCTTGCTTCAAAGTTACTTTTTGCAGAATCTGAAGAACTTTCCAAAAGACAGATCTGGTATTTACTTTTTGTTCTTTATCCTTGTCTTTTTTTTTTTCTAGCAGACGAATCAGAGTCATAGACAAATACTTAAGGCTCAGGAGTGGAGACTGTTATTTTAGGGGCTTTTTAAAATATTTTTTCTAATATCATATTATTGCCTCTTCCCAGTGTCTGTGATTTTATTTTGTGTAAAGCGTTTCATCGCATTAACTTACAGTGATGTTAGTGTACTCATTGGAAAATGGCTCTAAAAACATTGCTTTGTCCCGCTGAATTTAGCAACCCGTAAAAGCAAATATGGCAGAGGAGACTTGATGTGACTAATTTCGTGTTTTCAGTTTCTGACTCTTGATCCTGGAGTCTAAAAAAACCCACATCAGTTTTGCTTTATTTGATGTAGAGCTTTTCAGGGATTTTTTTGTTGTTGTTTCGAGTGTTGCTGTGAATATGATGTAGCTCTATGTGTGTTGTGCGTCTGAGGAGGTGTGTAAATATCATGACAGCTGCAGAGTGAGGAGCAGGAACCACTGGAGGGGTCTGGGCCCTGACAGAGCGAGGCAGGACTCGGGTGACAGTGAAGAGGATTCACAGCGATGGCTGACCCCTCCATTTCTGACCTTTTTAGTCGGAGACGCTGCAAGGACACCTCATTCTTTGTTCTTAGTTTCTTTATCCCGGCCTTGGCTTGGTATTAACGCTCTGTTGGACCAATTATTCTGAGTCAGAGAGGAAGCTGTTGTCTTGGGCTCATTACCTGAGATGATTCCTTTTTAGAGATGACTTTGGCTACAGTATGATTCATTGCTTCCATCCATTTAACCCCCCCCCCACATCCCCGCCAACCCCCCAACAAGTTTTTCCTGCTTTTGCTGTTTGTAGCTAAATTGGCAACAGATGAATCAGTCTGTTTCTGTCAATGTTTAAGCCCAGCTAATGGCTTATGTACTTAGCTGTTGTCTGTGCTAATGGCTATGTATATTTTCTTCCATTTTGTTCATTACTCTCTATCATTAGACCTGCCATTTAACGTTTTCATGTTCTCTGTGCTTACATGTTTTTTTGTTTTTTTTCAAATGTTCTTCTATTTTGACGGTTTTTAGGTCTGTGTTCGTAGCCTGACAGCCCGTAAATGATAATAACACCTTTTTGAGAAAAAAAATGATACAGCGTTAGTAGAAATGGTTCACTGGCAGTTATTTTCCAAAATATTCTCAGAGTGTCACTCTGCAGTGAAACATCTTACAGTGTAGTTACTGTCAGAAATCATTTTCCAGGAATCATTCAGCCTTTTTGCAAACATGTATAATTACAAGATGTTTGAAGAAAAGGCAGCACTTTTAAAGGTATAGATTAGGAAAAAAACAATGAATGTAGGAATTTGAATTACGTTTCAGTTGCTCTGAATTTCCTTTTTATTCCCCATGTTATTCAAACATAATGTTTTTTAACTCTTATATGATATGAGAGGAGGATTAAAAATACATAAACCTCCTGTTAGCTGTGATTGTGTGAGAGGACACTCAGAATTACATAGTAACTACACAAATCTAACAGGGAGCACACAGCCGTGAGTGTGTGTGGTCTGCTCGTGGCTTCGTGCCATGCGTGGGCTAATATTACTGTGGGATAGTGAGACCTCGCTCCCGACTCAGCCGTCTTTGGTGCCGGCCTTGTATGCTATAGCCAGACACAGGAGACAGGGCCTTGGACATGTGCCCCTCGCAGGTTGCTGGAGGGTTCGAGATGTTGTGACAAAAACGCAGCCCACTCTGCTCGTCTCCTGGTCAGCCGCTGAATCATCGGCAAAGATTGGGGGTGAGCCCACCATTTGCCAACTCTTGCGAGGAGGTGGATAGTGCGTGACTCAGCAGTGTTTAGGACACTTTCTTCTAAGCCCGTGAGACAAACCATGCCATTATTACTGCACCAATATTCAGAACAGACACAGGTACTGAATATTTTATTGTGCAAATCAATTGATACAAATGCTGATCTGAGCTTCATTCAGTAACCATTCAAAGTACAAGTACTGCAGATGATCGATATATCCACTGAAAGCTTTACATTAACTCGGCTGTGGATTAAAATCCTGAATGAATAAACAGGGACTGTGATTTTAATTGTAAATTACCCAGAAAAATATGTGTTTCTGTCATGTTCATAACACTTGCGTAATTGAAATCAAAATATCCTCGTCAGTATTTTGCTGCTGATACTCTGACTAGATGGAGAGAAACAAACATATCTGTGGAAAAGAGTGCAACATGCATTTTAATGTGTTGGAAAACTGGGTGGAGCACATAGAGCTTAATCATTAAAAATGTCCAATATGTGAAACTACTGTGGCTTTCTAGAGCAGGCTGACTGGCCAAACGATGTGACCAAACTCAGAGAGCCTTTTTTATCAGGAAGATGATCTTCAGGCCAACTGTGACAGAAGTACAGAGTGCCTTAGCTGTGATGAGAGATTCATCTGGAAGGACTACAGTGAGTATGGCTTCACAAGTCTGGACTTTGCGGTGGAGGAGCCAGATGGAAGGTGCTCCTGAGGAGAGAAAAAAAAAAAAAAAGACAGCATGCTTTGAGTTTGCAGAAACTCATGTGAAATTTTCAGAGAGCACGAGCCAAACGATAATGTGTTCTGATTTAGCTGAAATGAATAGTTCAGCCACAGTGGAGATCTCCGTATGAGGACTGCCACAACCTATCACCTATCTAACGCCAGCTCCTATGTGAAGCATGGAGGAGGCAGCACCAGACCTTTATTTTTTTTCATAGGAAATATTAAAGGGAGAAAAGACTATAGCCAAATACAGGCAAAGTCATGTGTGTAAATCCTCTTCAGAGTAGGATTCTTACTTATTTGGGTGCAGATTTGACATTTAAGAGAACACTGATCCTTGCCATGTACCCAGATCGATGCTTGAATGGTATGATTGACTCTGTAATAAATCATCTTATATTAGTTCACCGAAGTCTCACCAGATTAAGAAATAAGTGAAAATTAAGGGCATACATGATGAAGTACAGGCGTACCAAACAGAGGTGGACATACATTAGGTGTTTATACAGAAAAAAACAGATCATGTTCTTCTTCTTTTGTATCATTAATTGATGTACCTGAAATGGATATACCGATATAACGTCATCATGCAATTGTCCCTTTTAAACATGATATTCTCCACAGTAATATAACTAATAGTCACTCAACACAAGGCCCTAAGCCAGCACACATCATCTGTCCACTTTTCACCCTACGGGCAATCAAAACATGTCGTGTTATCTGTAAATGGAAGACCCTGAGCTGATCACGCAAGCAGTCGATCTCAGTGCATCCTGCTGATTTCCAGTGTATCTCGTGTATCGTGAGATGCTTCATTAAATTTGATGCACCCCCCCCTTCTTTTTTTTTAACACATAGTCGTTTTGAAACCTTTGTTTGTAGATCCCAGTGTCGAAGTACTTTGAGTAAAATACAGCACACTGTTCAGCTTCAGGCATTTTAACAGTGTTTACGGTTGCTAATAGCCAACGGTAGACTGCCTGCTGCCATCAGAATAAGTGTGATGTTGAGTGGCTACAAAATGAGGCACTGAACTCTGCTTTCTGATTTGATCTAGAACATACTGATTGCATAGCCGCTGGGTTTCAGTACACCACCCTCATCTTAACAGAAAGCTGGTGGAAAATTCTGTGTGATTCAAGTTTCAGATATACGCATATACACGGTCAGCTATATGCTTTGATAATGTTCCTCTGGCAAATAACAGATTGTCCTTTGTGACTTTATATTGCTAAGAGGATAACTAATATTTACGAGGACTTGCTACAGCATGAACACCTCTTGGGAAGATTTGTTTTTCTGTCTGTTTCCATCCTACGAGCTTGTCATGCAACGTTTCCAGGGGATCCTGGAGGGTGGAGGATCATCAAATTGCCTTGAATTGCCATTGCACACGTAAGCGTACGCCATCAGCTGCAGGAAGACTGCGTTAGTTCTCAGCCAGTTCCGACCCTGGCATGATTTTCCCTGTGTCATTTGGCTCCCGTTTCCTGTCCACCCAGCTGCTATGTCACATCAGCGCACAGTAAACAATTAAGAGGAACAAATAGTGAGAAACCTGCACTGAGTCACCAACGGCTGAGAAACGTCAGAGCTAACAGCCATGAACGCTGGCCCATTCTCTGGGGTAATAAAACACAGCAGTGGCCACCTGTGTGACAGTGTGCGTTAACTGATCCAGACTCTCTTTGCATAGGGTTCATACTTGGATGCTGCTCTGTGTAACAGTGGGAACAAGCCCTAATATTTAACTTGCGAATGTAATGTTTCATGAATTTGTGGCTGTGAGATTTCCACCGCTCCCGTTCCTTTGAATCACGATTTTGTCCATCCAGTTCTGTTACAAAGATCATCCCTGTTGTGAATGTGGCCTGGAAACCATTGAACATCACAGTGCTTAGTCATCTGTGTGAAAAGTAACCTTTGCAGTATCCTGGCACTGTTTCCACTGAGTCTACACTCTAAAAAAAGAACATACTTTCTTGACTTGGAAAGAAAGAAATGAAACCAAATTAATTCAGTGCAACAAACATGATTCACTTTGACCCCTAAAAGATAATTAAGTAATTCTGTGTGGGACTTTCAAAAAATATGAATACAAATACGACAACTTTATTCATCCCGAAGGAAATTGTTGAAAAACGCTGGTTAACTGATTCAAAAGTTGTGAGGATATGAAGTGGTCAAATAGTTTCATCTTAGCTTTTCTAAATTCTTTTTTTCTTACAATTTCCCAATTTTACAGCTGTATTTTTACACACTAGATAAGAGATAGCAATCCCTGTCTTAACGCTCAGACTGTTGATTATAATCTCTTTCTGTCCATGTAGTTTAAGAAGCATAGATTTAGAACTGCAGTTATTTTTGTTTGAGGACCTGTTGTTTGCTCGACCTAAAATCAAACTATATTTAGGAAATAAAATATGCTATAGGTTCAGTTATGAACGTCAAACAGCCCACGCATGCAGCTGTGGCTGAACAAACCTCAATCGACCCAGTGCCAACGTTAGATTAGAACGAAGCAAAACTCACTGTGAAACTAAACAAAGAAAAAAGACTACTTGTGTAAGACACAGTTAGCTAGCTAGCATCACAAAACAAAGCATAACAAAATAGCAAAAATAGTTACTAACCAAGTATAACTTATTCGATATTCAATGCAAACGATTCAAGCCTGTCCTTTGTTTTGAAGTTATGCACAGCTGAAACTCACTATAACTCACTAGTGCATTATGTATTTTTTTGTATTCTTCTAATGTGAATTGTATTCAGTAATAACTGTTCAACACTGAAATATTATTAGTGAGATTAGTGAGATCATGTTCTTTATTTTCATTTTAATTGACCTTTGAAATAAAGCCTGCATGTAACACACAGACAATTTTATGCATAAAAATTGTTATTCACTGATGGTTAGGATTATTTCTGTTGGTCTATTTTTTTTTTAAAGAAATGTGATGTATTCTGCTACTTAAATGATAATGTAACATCGTGTGGCAACTGGTCGAAATCCAAAGCTAAATGTGAATATCGTCAGTAAAAGGATAAATTAATGAAAAGCTTGAAACTATCTTGGTAACCTGTTCATACTCTGAGACCGAGAATATGAATCACTCTGCACAGTATTTGCCACTCAGCCCTTGAAGTAGCTTAAATAAAAATGAGCATGTGCTGTGTGGCTGACTGGTCCAGGCAGCGGGCTTTCTGTGGTCACATCTGTCAGCCTCTTTTTCCCACTCAGTCGCTCTCATTTCAGTTTGGGTTTAGCTAGCTGTCTGCTTTGATATATTATTGAAACACATTCAACTTGTCCTAAAGTCGCTCATCACTGCCACTTTATGAACCTACCAATCACAGCCTGGATGGGGCCGACTCACTAGAAAAGAAGGTTAAGATGCTGCAGCAAACTTTAGAAATATTGAACTCATTGTTATGAATGAATGGTTATTGATTATTGACAAGCCAGTACTTAGAACAAACACACTAGAGACTAAAACCTACAGAAATAAGAAGTAGTTTTGTACTTCTTAAACCAATGTGGTTGTTAAATGTGTTGTTTAATGTTAAAATATTATACTAATGCACTCATAATAACAATTAGTCTATTAAAGTTACGGATGGTGCATCTCTCCTCGGAGAAATATGCTTTGTTGTATTTAATTTGTATATGGCAATTGTTATTTTCTTCATTAGTATTAGAGTTCATAAGATACAGTGCCTGCTTGCTGTATCATGTTGCCTTTTTCTTGTAAGCTGTTAAAGGTTTAGAGTTAATTTCATTTCATTTATTTAGTGGAGGTGAAAGGGCAGTGAAAGTAATCATAACTGCACAGTTCAATAACTAGAACCTCAGAGTTGATTTACAAAGGCTTTTTTTGTGGTTTGTACACTCTGTTTTAAGTAAAATGATTTGGACACAGTTACTGTCTCGCCATAAAAACCCAAGAACATTATGTCTAGAAATTACAGTATGTTGGTTTATTGCAACTTTTGTTTTAGATGGATATTTAAAATAAGACAAATCATAACAAAGAGGGCGCTATCCCAGTTTCACCTTTTGGTTTCTGTTTTTAAAAATACATGTATATGCTTAATTCAGTTATCAGGAATCATGAGCAAAGCAGATCATTGGTTTGATTAATGCAAAAATTTAAAGTCTGTGCGTGTGTGTGTGTCCTCTTTTTTTCCCCGTTCTTCTTCTGTCTCCCTGAAGTCGTCCTGCCTCATAAGCATACTGCACCCGGGAGCTTGATCGTTGCTGATTGCGTCTACATTTATGTAATTCTTTTCCCAGCGTATTTTATTCTCCACAGATTAAAATGAATTGTGGAATTTCATTTTGCGGGGGATGTGCCATAGGTGTACCCCACTGCGCAGCGGTATCAGTGACGCAGAGTAGCTGTTAACTTGGCACATGCTGATCAAGTGATCAGCGCTGTCGCTTTAAGGAGCGATCCATTTAGAATGAATGAGGACAGATGTTACAGGAGCGGCGAATACTCGCAAGCTCTGTTTATTGTGTCGCTGTACAAATAGCGTCTCTGTTTTGACTGTCAGTGGGCTGCTTTGTGATCTTTGAAGACAGTAGAGAACTCGAGGGTGCAATTGTCGCCTGCGCTGGAGCTCCGCAATTGAACTCCCACCACCTCATCTCCTCTCACATCGATCGGAGTATTAAGAGAGGGTGTACGGCATGTCGCTCTGTGAATGGGAGAGAGAGCCAGGGAGAGTATGAGGGGGAGGGAGAGAAGAGAGGGAGGGAGAGGGACTGTACCGTAGTCGTATATGTCAGCCTCAGAAGCTGCGTGGGTCGCTCAGCTCCCTCACGCCATTGTTGTTGTTGTGAAAAAAAAAGGCAGAACAAAGGACTCCCCACGACATGGAAACCCTTATACCTTGTCGGCTGAGCTGTGCTGTGATCACACCCTGATGGAAAGCTTTTGAAATTAACAATATTAGGGAGCGCAGCAGGCGTTAACTGAGCTGGCACACAGTCAGTGACAGAGGCAAGAAGGGAACTGAATAGCAAACTGAGGCATCATCCAGTCCTCCTCACATTTGGTCCTGTCTTCTTGGGCTCATCCACCTCCCTTTTCCGGAGAGTGGCTGCTGCTGATAAGGTTTCAATCCCTTCTCTGAAGGTTTGGCGCGGACATCGCCGTGGCTTATTTGTTGAAGGGGTTGCTGTGGATACTGACGGCGGGGAGGCTGCACTGGAGCCAGAGGCAAGAGTGAACAAGCCGCCTGCTGCAGAGTGCGCCGCTATGGAGCAGATGAGGCTGAACCAGGCTAAGCAAACATGAGATTCACGCCACGCTCTCTGTGAAGGCTCCAACCAGCGCAAAGAGACTAAGCCCCATCCGCCTACATAGCTCCTGCTGTCGCACTCCAGTTTCTTCCTGGATTTTGTGCGTGAGTTGTTGGAAGCGGAGGGTGTGAAGGAGCAGCCCGGCCAGATGTGTTAGCATCGCAGGTCATGTGATTTCTCATGAGGGTTGGGTGAAGTGGTGGAGGGTCTGGTAGACCCTGGAGCATCTTTTCCTTTCTCTGTGACTGCGTGAATAGCGACGCCTGAATGAGAAAAAGCGATGCGGGCAACAGTAAGTAGCAGTCAGATATTTTTGCAGGCAGAATTTCCTTCCTCTTGCTTTTTTAGACATGCAAACAATACATTTTCAAATGTAACTTCCAATGTAAAGATTAAAATGGAAAAAAAAGGGAGAAATCCTAGGAGGGGTGTTTGCGTCACACAGAAAGGGGGTGAAAAGAAGACGCACACACGCAACCGACTGAAGTGCTTAGACTTTGATTCAATTAGTCCTCCCTTGCCCCTTCACCCCCCATACGAAAGCACCCCCCTCCTCCCCCTTTACACTTGCTGCTGACGCTGCCTGTGTGGGTGTGTATGAACATATGAGCGTCTGTGTGTGGCAGTCAAAGGGCTCTTTCCTCTCCCTGCCGAGCACATGAATGGGAGCACTGTCGGAGATGGAGGTGCTGATGATTTCTGTGCTTGAAGAGAACCATAGCCAAAACCCTTTGCCAGGGGAGTGTAGATTCTATGACAGCGACTTCCACAAGAGTGAGGTAACTCGCGCCCACACACATTGCCGGGCAACAACAACAAAAAAAAAAAGAGTTTATATGTGTACTTTTGTTCAGAAGGATAAGTTAAGAGAATGATGAATTTGAGCTGAAGTTTCAGGTTATTTTATTAACATGATCTGACCTGTTGATTTTAAGGCAAGGAACAAAAGATGGCTAGTCCTCAGAATGGTTGATATTTTTAGTTTTATTTGACCACTCAGAAAACGAGGACGACATTGACAGAAATGTTGAAATGATGCTGAAAAGTTTGTTCCCTGAGCAAAATGCACCTTTTTTCATGAGGCTTTTTCTTGTTCAGCTCTGATGCTCAGTTCTTTTGTAATGACAGAAGCAGCATGACTCAGTGTAGGGAAGCAGTGTGTACCTGATATTTCCAACAGTCATGATGAACTCCATTAATGATGTGAGATATTAACTGTCTGAAATGGCTCAGTTAATGATTAAAGCTTTAAAACATGGTACTTTATGATTTTTATTATTTTACTATGTTTGAAGTGGATTGAAACAATAATTACTTCCTTTTTTATGTCGAGACAACAGCTGCTGAATGATCCTGAAATTTACAGGTTACTCTTGTTTAATGTACGGATGGGAAAATTACTCTGACATTTTAAAGATAAGAGTACATTGACATTGAATTAATGCTTTATTTGGAGGTTATCAAACTCAATAAAAAAACCCAACAGTTTCATCTCATCAATTTAAATGAGTAGCTAATTAAAAATACTTTGAAAGACACTCAATCAACATTAATTAACCATGTGGTTCATTTGGTTTATGTGACCTAAAACAATTAAAAGCTGTGTTTATTAGAGATGCACCGATTGCAAAATTCTTGGCCGATACCGATTTCCGGTTTTTGAGGGGGTCTGACCTGCCAAAACCGG
>JBAJHX010000049.1:5036047-5049420 GCA_037176925.1 Amniataba percoides | reverse complement strand
AAGCTGAGGCCAAAACACCCACCACCAGAACTGAAGAAGCCTCTTGGATAAGAGGTGAAACGTCTTCAAGGAACTATTTACGTCCAGTTGACCTGATTGCAAACACGTTGGATGAACGATGACCTGGATGAATGAGAACCTTCACCGAGAGTATCCATGTTGTCAATGTGTCGAGAAGAAGTGGAGTCGCTGCAAATGACTTTTAAGAAGCTCTACTGAACATATTCAATCATTTGTCAAGACATGGTTGAGTTTTTAGGATTAAGAAGAAGTTTGTCCTCCCAACATCAGTGGTGTCCTGCCATGTTAGAATATGAAAATGTTTATACTTTAAGGTGGGGTGCAATTCCAGCTGTCACAGAGAGAGGGGAGATGCGATATTGTTTTAATATGGCTCTAACACACACTTTCAGACAGTCTTTCCTGGAAGGCATTGTGAATATTGCACTTGGTTTCACACACAAAAAGCACCACAAAAATATATATCTTTTTTTGTTTGTTTGTTTTTTAACCAAATGGAAAAAAAATATATCTACCAAGCTAACGTTCTCACCCCCACAACTGGCCTGTCACAGTGTGAAGTGGGTGTGAATGTCAGGTTGTCTGTTTTGGGAAGTTGCAGAGATGGTCCACCTATATCTGACCTCAAAAGTGTGTCTTTGTGTGACCATCTGACAAGCAGTTTAGACTTTACGAGAAGTAAATTAAATGAACATTGCTTTATCAGCAATGGAATCATTTACTTCACTATTCTCAGTAGGACTGACTAAATGATGTTTCGTAATACTTTTGTTTAGATTAAATTCTGACAAATAGATGTTACTTTGCCTCCAGAACCAACTCTCATGCAGGGTTTTTCTTTAACCTAATTTCCAGTTCATGTTCTAGCTAAATGGTAACTGTTTTAGCAGTTTCACTAGAATAAAACAGCACTATCATCTCGCAAAAACCATATCCCTCTATTTATTCAATCTGTGGGTATTTTCTTTGACACTCCTCCTCCTCCCTTTCTGCATTTCCCACTCTATTTATTCATAGCTTTCCTTTGAGTTTACATTGTGGCTTGGCAATGACACGAAACCCTCCTGGAACAGCGGGCTTGCTCTCAGGGGTGGGGGCGGGATGGCAGGTCGCACAGGCATTTTCCTTCCAATGGCCAGTCCATTATTTGATGGTTGCGTGCCTCCTCACCCCTTACAACCCCCCACTCTGCCCTCCCTTCCAAACAAAACTCATATACTGTATGGTTCATGTAATTGGACCACAAACATCAGACACATTAGCCACATTAGCACGTTATTTTTATAATCACCGAGCACATGTACACAAACATATGTGCACAGACGCACACACAGGCGCGGTTCATTCACAGCTTTTCACAGCAGCGAGTAGCTCTAAGAATGACTGAGCTTGTGACTCATTCTCCCATTGCTGCGTTGATACCAAGGGGGGAGAGAGAAAGGGTAAAGAGGATGCTCGAAGGTGATGAGATGGAGGGGTATTGAGGAACAAAAGCCCTTTTGTTTTTCACCTAACTTTAGTTGAGGGTGGGATGTCTGGAGCAGGGCAGTTCTGTGTCCATACAGCTGTTTTTTGTCCTTCTTAAATGATTATCACATTCATTTGTGAGGTTAGCTTCGTGTTACAGGAGGAGACAGTGGTTTTAGAGTGGAATCTTCATATCCTAGACCGAGCCAAATAATTCATTATTAAAAAAAAAAAAATCTGGCCCCTGTGGTCATGGCCCTTCGTTCGAGCTTGCTTTGAGAGCACAGAGCTGAAAGCAGCAGCAGCAGAGTGATTTCTGTAATAAGCACAGGCATGAAGGTTACTGATTTCCCTCCCCTCCTGTAAACGTCATTCACCGCCTGCAGGGTTGCGGGAACCGTGCGAATGCCTTAAAATATCAGGAATTCAGACAAAGTTTACTAACACCTGAACCTATTTTTATCAGTATTCTTCCGTTGTTTGCCGAGCAACATCCTCCCTCTTGTTTTTGCACGCAGATCAACGCAGACGGCCCTTTTCTCTCTCTTTCCTCTGCGATCTGCACGGATCGGCGGCAGTTTGGGGGCCAACTGGCACGTTGCAAAGCGTTAGCCAGGCCGAGGATGAGCGTGCACATCTGCGGCTCTGTAATCTGCTAATAGGAAGTTGCGCTTATTGCAAAATTACTACCCTCCTAATTGATGTAAGATCTTTGCTGCCGCCAAGGAAACTGTGCCATGCTACGCAAAAAGAGCCGCAGACCATTTGCCACAGTTGCCGCCTAAAATGAAGGTTTGGTTTTAACTTGCAATTAGTACTTTTTTGTTTTATTGACAGTTCAGTACTTAGCCCCTTTCTCGTCCTCAGTTGTAATAATTAACCTCTGTCAGTGAGTCTTCCTTTGAGTGTCAGCGAGTGCCCTCCTTTGCCCGTCCTCTCTCCTCTCTTTATTTGTGGATGGAAACGATTTATTAGCTCTAATTAATAATCAAGCTCGTTCCATCTTCATAGGCCCATAGATCATCAGGTTTCCATTGAGAGCTTATTGAAACCATTCTGTCTTTTCACCTTTCCTGCATGTGTTTCCTTCCTCATCTTTACCCAGCCAGCCGCTTTCTAGCTTGTCGTCTTCTTTTTGGTCTCCGTGTGTAATTGAGGGTTCTTCCGTACATCCGATTAAACAGTTAGCTTGTATTTTCACCGCGGTTTCAGCCACATCTGCCGAGTTTCCTCTGTTTGCAGCAGTCGCCTCAGAAGACCTGCACAAAGTCCTACTTGAGCTTGTTTGTTATGATCTCTAACCATTTTCAGACGAGGGGAAACAGGTGGGCGCTCAAAGCAGCCTCGCCACGCTTGCACTTCTGTGTGTGTTTGCGTGTGTGCACTGAATGTGTGTGGACCTGTGTCTGGCCTTTGATAAGTCTCTCCCTTGGCTTTTTCACCCAACCTGAGAAAAATGATCCCCGTCTCCCCCCCGCAGTAATCTCCAGCCCCCCTCTCGACTCAGACACGGCGCACCAGTTGATCCTGTCTGCCTGCCCCGGGAGGCGGGGAGGTGAAGACAGGTTATGTGATGTTGACTGGAGATGATGGCGTTCCCAAAGTGTAGCCGAGCCTCTGTTTACACCGCCAGAACGGGCGGCTTGTTTGTGGCTATTCTTGGCTCGGTGGCAGCCTGCCGTTTTGTGGAGGAGGACCGATGTTTTTCCCGTGGCTGCTTCCTCTGGAAGGCTGGCACTCCACGGCCACGTCAGCACAACCAATGCTCCGGTTGACTCAGGGGGAGGGGAGGGAAGGGGGGAGGGGGATGTGGCCTTTTCTATCTGATCTCTGTCAGCACTCGTGCGTCAGTCTGATGTAAAAGAGTGGGTGTTTTTTTTTTCTCCCCCCCCCCCATTCTCCACCCCACCTCTCTTTTTCACTCTCTTTCTTTCTCTCCTAGATGTGCGCGGCTCTGCCATCCTACCTCCCTCTCACCCTGTCCTTCCTGCCGGTCTTCTTCTCCACACACTGTCCTACTCCATATCCATAAAGCCTTTTGGTTCTAAACGGACAAACAATGGCATATTGAATGTTAATGTGATTCATCAGATTTCCTGTTAGTCACTAACTAGAGTTGCCTCAATCAGTCATCACGCAGGTGCGCAGCAGCACCCGGCACGAGCGCGACATAATTTATCAGTCTGAAAAGTGAGTGGAGTTAACAGAACACACTTCTGAACTCCCTCTCAAATGATATCGTAATGTGAAATCAATGAGGGCTGAGCCACTGTGACTGCCTTCATTCAGGCTGAGCTCCCCCGTGCTCCCAGATTTTTTTTTTGTCATCACACACCCATGTTCCTGGGTCGGCAAATGACTCACTGCCTATCAAGTCTGCCGGCTCGGTGCACTTAAAGGGGTTTCAGAGCTCTTTCCCCTTTTTGATTTTAGTGCAGGAGGCCTACCTGCTATCTGTCTTGTCCAATAAAGTTTATTAGGAGGTAGACTAAGGCAGTATATTCACAATGATTTTTCTGCCTCCAGAGCTGAGTGATAAATTGTGAGCCTGTCTGGCATTAAACGGTAGTTAAAGGTATAACCAGGTAAAAAGGATTCGCCTTTAAAAAATGTGTAGACTAAAGTCATCACTTGTGACCCAGTTTTATGTCTGTGATTGTATCTGCAGAGATTCTGCCATAAGTGTAGTTGTTCTCACTTTGCTGTGTTTAGGATGTTTTAGGGCATCAAACTGATCTAAGGTGTGTAGCCCAGAGTACTTAGGGTGTGAGATGCATGACTCCACAAAAACGGTAAACATTTACCAGACCATAATCTTCCAGATGGGCTTTAAGTCATGGACCAACTCTGAGTGTTGTGTGAAGAGTGCATCCTCTATTACGCAGTGCTCAGAGCGCTCCGATGACAGTCTTGGGAAATGTCTATTTAGCTAATTTATTTTCAAATGAAATCCAGTTTTAATATTTCATTCAGGCCCGTACCAGCCTGGACCCGGTTATTTTTTATGAGACAATTAGTTTTATTAGTACATTATTATATTTATGAAAAACTACAGTGATATAACTTAATTGCTGCTTAAGCATACTTAATATACACAACAGTGACCTAACATCATATATATCTGTTTACTGTATCTCTGTTCAGTCAGCCTAATTCTCTAAATATAGTAAATAATAACAGATAAATTATGGATATGTGGTTTTATCTGAATTTATTTTAGTTACTTGTGCTAAGCCACGAAGTAGGCAGCAGTAGTCAGAGCCAGTCATATGAACACGGTGCGAGTCATGTTCAATTAAAAAGGGTAGTAAGATAATAAAAGGTGTTTCTTTATATTGATGAAGTGTTGAGGGCTTTTTTTGGTCTTTATAGGCGGCTGCTATCTGTTCCTCCCGTGACGTATTTGATAAGCTTGACGCAGCTAAAATGGTTCAGTTGGATGAAGGAGAGCGGAGCTGCTGAAAGTATAAAAGCAAGAATACAGGAGAAATACAATACACAACAGCTACAGAAATACTCACAGCATAACATTGTAAAGCAATTTAGTGTATTCTTGGTATAAACAGTGTAGACCAAATATCAGAAACACCTTTCAGTATATCTCAAAACTGTCCAACCGCACCACAAACTTCAACCTCCACAATCATCGTAAAGTCAGCACCTCTAAATCATCACCTCTTTAAAACTCTCTCAACACGAACTGAACTTTATGACCTCGATGACAGTAGGATTTACAGCGGGGCTGTTGTGTTGGACTGTTTGTTTTAACTGGGTTTGCCTAACAGACTGGCAACTGCCTCTATATCAACAGTCAGCGCTGCTCTCGCTCTTGCTCTCTGCTGCGAGGTTGAGCCTGGACTTCGGCACCTGAAGGGGAGGTGCCGGAGATTAGAAATGGGCGTTTTTTCAGTGTGTCATTGCACAGGCCAGTCTCTGTAGTCGTGGGCCCATCATGGCTGCTCATTCAGAAGCGCCTTCTCTCTGCTAACGCCGGCTTTGACAGAATGAAGGAAAACTCTTCCTCCTCGAGCAGGCTGCAAGGAGGTCAGTGTGCGTGTCGCGGATCTTTTCGCTCTCCTGCATGACATCTGGCGTCGGGGGCCCCGAGTGTCTGTGTCTTAGGTTTTGTAAGAAGAGAAATGTGTGAATGTGCAAACTTGGCACAGAGGTCCCACTCTCTTTCTCTCTCCCAGGCTTTATGCTGAGTTGTCACTTCTCTGAGCTGAGCTAAGCTGCTGCACTGGCCCCTACAACAGAGCCACGCTGGAAACTTTGTTGTTTCTCAGCACTTTTGTAAAGTGGTCTCCTTGCATTTGCCAGTATTTAAAAAAATGCACCTCTCTGCCTTTTCTTACTTTTAGGTATTTAAAAACTGAAATAGTCATTGAAAATGCAGCTGGTTTAGAAGAATAAATCGACTGTGGGGATTTTCTCCCAGCAGGGGTAACGTTTGAGGTTTGCTCTAGTGAAAATCCTCAAATGTTGTATGCCATGGTGGCAAAATGGGAGCAGTTGTTATGGTTGTCCAGGGTTACTGAAGTAAAGGTCAATTCATTATCTGTGGAGTAAAAGGTTTAAAGAGAGTGGCAGTCGGAGCATTTTCAAGGTTTGGATGAACAATAGAGAAGATGAGTAACTGTTCTGAAAAATAAATCTCTTGGATTAAAAAGTTGTTAGCACTCTCAGTTGTACAAACATTTTTGGAGGGAAGTTAACAAAGCTTTATCTGATCACCAAGTTAAAAATTTAGGATTCTGGCTCAGTTTCAGAAAAACCTTTTGGTTTTGCTCATGGCTGGCATCTTCTCCATAGCAACAGCCAGTGAGACTCCTGGGTGGTGTCGTATTTTTAGTCATTTACTGAACTGAACTGACAAAAACTTTCCCTGATATATCAGAATCAGAACTGTGTTTATTGCCAAATACATGTACACATACAAGGAATTCAATAAACATAGTAAGAGAATAGAAACAAAAGCAAGAAAAAAACAATACTGCAAGACACTTAATAAAATGTAAATCTCTACACTAAAAATGTGAAAAAAGTATTGTACAGAATATGTAAAATGTATTTGGTTTTAATTATTTTTAGTGTTTAGAGACATAAAACTATGATTACAGTTAGTACTCAGGCAACTGCAAAACTGAGATTATGATTAATCGTGTCATTGTGTTTGTATTCGAGAGAGACTTTTTTCCAAAACTCGCATGTTTTAGCTGTTGGGTCCAGGCTCGAGCTCAGATGGATTGGATCGGACCCGGGCTTAAAATTTCAGCCCTCTGTACCACTCGAGTACTCTCAGCACATTTACTGCAGATGAAACAGCTGTTTTTCCTGAGGGAAAGTGTTTGATCTCGCTCCTTCCTCCTCCGCAGGTCCTGCTCAGGTTCCCATGATGTCTCCAAATGGTTCAGTGCCTCCAATCTATGTGCCTCCCGGATACATTTCACAGGTTACTCGCTCTACACCCTTTCCAGTGTTTCTGATCGACATCTCGTTGAACTCTCGGGGGGGCAACTCTGATACCTGTGCTGACTCTGTGCTCTCGTTTGTTCCCTCCCTTCAGATCATAGAAGAGAACGGAGTGCGGCGGGTTCTGGTTTTACCTCAGCAACCAGAGTTCCACCCGGGGGGGCACTCGCCCCTCCACCACCCTCCACCTCCGCCCCACGCCCACCTGCCTGCCTTCATCCCACACCCTCCCATGATGCCCCCGCCACCCCACCTGTACACGGGCATGGCGGGGGGCGTGGGCGACATGAGCTCCCAGTACATCTCCCAGTACCATCCGGCTCATATCTACTCAGAGCAGGGTGAGTCGGCGCCAGCAGCGTCTGGGCTGTACCGTTATCAGAAGAACAAAGTTGTTTATTTGTGCTCAGCATTTTATTTGCACAGACGAGTTATACAACCAAAGCCTGAGTCAAACTGTTTAGTCTTTCACTTTCTTAATCTTAGGGGGCTTACCGCACTAGTGCCCTGTTTATTTGTGTGCCCTTTCATAATAATCTGTGAGTTTGGCAGCCAGAGAAGCAGGTCAAAAATATTGCAGAGAGGTCTCTTATTTTTGTTTGTTTTTGTACTCCTCTCCTTAAAGGTGCAAACTCACAAGTGTTGCCTTTCTGTTCCCTCACTCTCTACAGATTCTCACTCCCAACACGGACGCCCCCCGTTTGTTCACAGAGACGACAGAACTAGCAAAACATATGAGCGTCTGCAGAAGAAACTGAAGGAGCGTCAGGGAGGCGGAGGCGGAGGAGGAGGAGGTGGAGGGCAGGTGAAGGACAGTCCTCCGCTCTCACCGCAGAAGACTTGCAGCAGTCCCCCGACAGTGGACATTCACAACGGCGTCGGAGGGAAGGGGCTGGAGGCGGAGCAGGCGCAGCTCAGCCATGCAGTGGCCGGCCACGACAAGGCGACAGTTAGGGGAAAAAACGGAGAGTCAGGAGGTGAGGTTAAAGGGTAGAGGTTTTCCGAGGTTTACAATTAGGCTGACACACTGCATTTTCTGGATGTTAGGAGTGTGTTGTGTTTAGGCGCTGAGAATAGTGCCTCATTAGCTGCAGCAGCTGGTGGCAGTGAGGGATCAGCGATACGGCTAGCATTATTCTTGATTACATGAACTCTGACTGCTCATTAATCATGGAGTTTAACACTGCTACTTGGCGACACCAGTGCATAATTAAGGAATTACTGTCAATTTTGAAAGTGGAGGGAAAAATAATTTCACCTCATGACCTCACAAAGATTGGCAAAATCCCGTAACACTGAAATATGAGCAGTGTGCCACTAAAATGTGTAATTTAGTTATGTGCCATTTTAACTTTTGATAATGCCTGGAGAGAATGGAGATAAAGTTGGCATACAATCACATAGATTTATATTTGGTATGCTGTTTTTTGAACTTGAAAATGTCTTTTATGGCTTCTAGCTTTAATGCACTGATTTCTGGTCAATTTAGGCTACCATTAGTTTTTCCACAATGAAACACATCTGCTGAAACTAAATGCTAATCTGTAATAGGGAATTTATGAAAAAAATATCTTTGAACTTTGAATTTTCTTTAGATAGGGGATTTTAATTTCATTTTTATAAACCTTTTACATCAATGAGAGTCATTGTAGATGTATAGAAATGTTATCAGCTTAATATTCAAAAGGTAGAATAGAGTATTGGATAGATACTCAGTCCAACAAGCACACAGACTTTTAGACCAACATTCAGAAATGTTACAGGGGATGGGTGGATAGAAACAATTGTCTGTAGAGAATAAGTCAGTATTTTCTTTTTAAATAGAAACGGACAAATTATTTTTTGTAATAATGGACTTGTTTTCAGTTTTGGCTTCATTTCATAAAGGCGGTGGCATTTTATTTCCATATTTTTGTCCATTTCTCTCCTCAGAGCTGGACGAGGAGGCCCAGGCCCTGCAAGCACTCTTGAGTACCATCACTAAACCAGTGGTTAGTATTCACTCCTGCTATTTTATTATTGTTTTTACTTCATCATTAACGTAATTTGCATGATTTTATGTGGCTCGGTTAGCGCTGTGTTCATGAAAACTCGTAATGATGCAAATGTGTTGCGTCATTAAACATTCTATTAACATCCATGATGAATTGTTGCTGACAGAACTAATGAAGTAAGACCTGCTGACTAGCATCCATGTGGGGATTTCTATTCCCAAATGTGCCACCAAGCAACTCTGCTAACAGTTACTAAATGATTTGAGGTTTGCTTTGAAAGAAGGGTGTGTTTTTCATTAAACAACTACCAAGCTCTTGCATCATCATGACGCGGTAGACAAACGTTTGTTTTGTCCCAAAATTTAAGATTTCATATTAGACTTTGGAAAATAATGTGGAAAAAATACACACCCGAATGGAAAAGTCACATTTTATTATTCCTTGCTGTAACCTTTGAAAATCCCTGGTTTAATGGCGCAAGGCTCACAGCAACAGCGTGGATAAATAAAGAGAAGAGAGAGAGAAGCTGTTAACCGTATAAATCAGTTTCAGTATAACTGAAAATAGAATTTTCTTGACCTCATATAAGATGGGATTTGTCATACACTGTCTCTAAGGTCTGAACTCCCTGTAAAAGCGTCAAAACAAGTCTATTGGAGACATGATGGATAAAGTTAAGGGAGGATGTCTAATACGGGGAAGGTTCAGCTCCAATGGAAAGTGGATTTTTTCCATCTTTGCTGCCACGCTGCTTTGTGAAAGGACTTAGAATCAAACTGTGGGAAGTAAAAGAGTAAGGTGGGCCCTGGGGGCAGAGGGAAGGAAGAGGCACAGACTTGACCTGATTGAGCTCTTCCACATATGAATCCCCCCTGCAGTGTAGCTCAGGCTATTTTTAAACCTCCTCAAAACAGGATAAAAAAGTCTGAGGGTTGCACAGCGGATCCCTGCCAAGTGCTGCAAACTGTTCCCAAAGTGGCATCGCTTTGAATATGTTGATCCTTGTCTGTTTGCCTCAACCAAACAATGTGATTTGATGTGATCGTAAACTTAATTCAAGAATTTTTCTGTATGAGAAATGTGTAAGACTTGAAAACATCATTTTTAACAGGCATGACCCTCTTTGGTTTTGTGTATTAGAATTAGTTAGAATGATCCGTGACCAGAAAATCAGATTGGTGCACTTCTAGATTTGATGGTGTTGTATAAACTTAATGTTTACCCATGAAACTTTCATTTTACAGGTGTCAGACATCCAGGCTAAAGGAGCAGTAGTAACCTGGAGCGCACCCACCAGGCCAGAAAGTGAGAACGGCAGTGCAGAGGACGACAGCAGCCCCCCTGAACCCCTCAGCTACGAGGTCTCCATCTTGTTAAAAGATGGCAAGTTTAAGAGCGTGTACTGGTGAGTATTAGCTGCAAAATCCTACAAGGCTGAACGCAAGTTATTGTTAGAGACATCACACTGACAGATATTTAAAACAAGACTGAAGAATCTGTTTTTTCCTGTTTTCCTTTGCAGTGGGGAAGAACTAAGTGCTACTTTAGAAGACCTTCGACCAGCAACGGACTATCATGTCAGGTTGGTGTAATGCTCAACCTGCTTTTTGTTTTAATTGCAGTGTTAATGCAGTGGGGAACATTTCATAACCACTTTGTTCCTCTTTCCTCAGGGTCCAGGCCATGTGTAACTGTTTACAGGGAAGCCCGTCGGAGGCTGTGAGTTTCACCACTTTAAGCTGTGAGCCGGATCCTCCCAATCCTCCCAGGAAGGCCAGCGGGACCAAAAACACACTTGTGCTCCAGTGGAAGGTAAAAACAATAAGATGATGGATGGAGTTGGGACTTAAAAACCACAGTTAAAGGGTGTAGTAGCAAGTAGTTACACCATCTACGTTACAGAAAGGAGGAACTGATGAAAAATGTCAAGCATAGACAACCACAGACAACATTTACAACACTGTCTCATTTGTGTACAGTAATATTACCTAATTTAATTAAGTTTGTTGCCATAGCACATTTAGTAATGCTTTGTTTTATATGATACCTGCCACACACCTTTGTTGTTCAGTAGACTTACAGTTGAAGGAATGGGAATGTAATCTATGAAGAAAAATAATTTATAAAAAGGACAGTTAAAATCCCCCAACTGGCTGCCAGAAGAGTGATTCAGAAACTATCTACGTCCTCAACAACTGGTGCTGAGATCTCTTTAAGTGCGGTCCTTTGGTGCTTGTGATTGCACCCATCACCTCCCAGGTGCGAGTGTAAATGTGAGAATTTAGCGAGGCACTTCAAGAACAACCATGCGTGCTCAGCAAACTTCAGTGAATTAATGAAACCACAGAAAAGTGCGCACACCTGGATGCACCTTATTTGTTGTCAGCAGTGCTGAAGATTGCTTCTCTGTAATTAGAGGCAGCTCCAGGAAATGTTCAGCACTAGATTTTGAATGAAACAACGGTGGCTCTTTAGACATCTAAACGTGATAGTGTGTTAATTAAACGTTATCGTTTTCTCTCTGTATGCCAAGAAGCCCAAATGAATAACAGATGATTGGTGTATAAATTAGTGGTATGTATGTTATATATTTATCTGATTGCTATATAATGAGCAAACTATTTATGGTTTGTCTACAGGCCCCATGTGATAACGGTTCAAAAATCCAAAACTACATTCTCCAGTGGGATGAGGTAATTTTTTTTTATTTTTATTTAACACTGCGCACTTGTGATGTATGTATAACTGAGAATTCAATTGTGAGTTCCTTAAACTAAAGACCTTGTTCTCTGAAGGGGAAGGGCACTGGTATTTATGAACAGTGCTACTATGGACCTCAGAAGCAGTACAGAGTGACCAAGCTTTCACCAGCTTCAAGATACTCTTTCCGCCTCGCAGCCAAAAACGACATGGGTGTAAGGTAGGCGCCTTAAAGTGCTAGACTACTTCCTGGATTGCGCCCTCCCTGTTGTCCGTTTTTATGTTACTGTTTCTTCCATTCACTGTCTCCATCTGTGTGCGCATGTGTGTCTCTCACTCTTTCTTTCCTGTCTCTCTATCTCCCATTCTCTCCCATCCTCTGTCTCTCTCTGCCCTCCCCAGCGAGTTCAGTGAAGTGGTGGACCTGTTCACCTCATGCAGTGTGCCATTGCCACCCTTCCCTCCAGAGCTGGAGATGGCGGGGGTGACCTGGCTGTGTCTGAAGTGGCAGCGGCCCACCAGCTCTCCAAAGGAGGATGACATCTACTATATTTTGGAGATGGAGGAGGAAGGATCGGTATGTTTCTGTATTTTTTTTTTAAATAGAGAAATCAACAGGTCATTTGAGAACCGAAATGCATGAATGACAGAGCAATATCTGCAAATGTCCTCTATAAAATATGCACGCTGCTTCCCTCCTGTGTGAGGTGCTTGCTGCATTTGCAGGGCCATTACTTCTCAGAGGGCTGTAAGTGCCTTTAGTTCATCTTCACACAGCATGAAATATGTAGACCATTAACAGAATACACTTACAGTTTACACAATTATAAACAGTTGATAATAGAGAGCCCTGGTTTGATGTGCATCCTTGTGTCGGCTTAGTGTATTTGAGGCACTGTGTAACTCGTTCTAACCCAGGACATATCAAATTCACTTTTTTTGCAACACATCTATACTTTGCTCTAAAAATTACTTGACATTTATAGTTGCTGTCACCTCTGCCTGTGCCGCCTCAAGCAGCTACCTGCAGATATAGTGCCTGCCAGGGAAGACACAAAAAAGTTCCCATATCCCCCTGTAGCTGTTTGTCTCTTGCAGACCACTTTGTTTTCTGCGCTACAATGGTTGTCTTGTAAGTCATTGCTCACCTGGTTGTTTTCTTTCTCCCTTTGTCATTTGTCTTTGTCCCAGGGATATGGCTTTCAGCCAAGCTACGACGGCGACGAGCTCTCCTGCACCGTCAGGAATCTCCACAGGAGCACCAAATACAAGTTCAGGGTAAGGGAGCCCTGTGATGTTTGCATTCAAAGCTGATGATCCACAGGTTTAATGTAGACCGCAGCAGAGTGTGTGGAGGGGACCGGCTTCAGGCAGGGAGGGTGCTGAGGCCCACAGTGGCCCTATGACTCATCCATTTGCAGGATTCTGCCAGCAGGGCGGTGGGCAACTGACAGCATAAACAGGAGGGCTCGACTGCTCATCACATGCAGGGACCCAGCGAGAAGCTAGTGAAGCAAAGCATTTGAGCCACAGTGGCTGGCAGTAATGTGACCAAGTACAGGGACAGACAAGTGTCTTTCTCTCCACGTCACTGTGTTTCTCATTTGCCGCTTTTCCACTAGTACCTGATAGTACCTACTCTGCTCGCCTCGACTCGGCTCGCCTCGGCACGGTTGTGTTTCCATTACAAAAAAGTCCCCCCTCAGTGTGGGTGGAGTC
>JBAJHX010000049.1:4979958-5035947 GCA_037176925.1 Amniataba percoides | reverse complement strand
GCGTAGTGGAAACACGCGCAAACCGTGCCGAGTCGAGTCGAGTCGAGCCGAGTAGGTACTAGTGGAAAAGGGGCATTTGTCTCTCCCCTCTTTGTTAGCTCATAAACTGGTTTTGACAGCTCTGCTCCTCATTTTTGTTTTTTTAAGTTAGTCATAGGATCTGTTCATTTATATTTATAAAGGTGCTGGACATCTTGAATTTGACTTTGAGACAGCCGCAGATAGCCTCTGTGTAACGTATCTGCATTCAGAGTTTGACTCCATGAGAAGGAACAAGGGGGAAAAAACAGACACAACACATTTCATGATAGATCAGTTCATCGTTTTTGAAGCTCGCAAATTATTGGACAGGAGACCAAAACTACTTTTAGAATTGTGATTTTCGCACTGCTGGGGTTCATTCATGTTGAATACATATGTGATCATAATATTCCAAGGCAGTTTGGATAGAAGTGCCACAATATTTGCTGTTCTCCCTGTGGTTTGCAACCCTGGAGGCCATTGACATATTGCATTTTTAGGCAATTTGTTCACACCAGTGTAATGTACTCTGTTACAACTAAACAATTAAAGAACTAAACTAATTTGCAGACATTGTCTTTTTAAGCACGAGACTGATCATCAAAATACTATAACAATAGACTAAAACAATAAATTCGTTCTGTTAACAGATATTGCTTGTGCCTAATGTCCAGAGGCTATTTAAGACACATGAATGAGCTACTCTATTTCACTAATATCTTCATATTTTGTTGAACAATTTCACATTTACCATCTTAATGCTGTAATTCCTCAGTAGAGTGTGTATTAATGTGCATAAAATTGCAAACTGTTGTGCTCAGCTGTTTTTTCTCAGCTGGTCTTTTTCCTCTCTAAAGATGAAACCTTATGTTTGACTTTTAAAAGATTTATGTGTTCAGTAGGAACCATCAGGCTTGAGGCTGAATCCTACAGACAGTAAGAAAGCTGGTTTGTTTTTTTATGGGATATGTTGGCAATAACAAATATATACAATAATACCAGCCTCCTTTAAAATATGGACAGAGTTGTTTTTATTTCACTGCACAAGTGCTGCAAAACTAGTCGCTTTTACTTAATAGCAATATTTATACCAAAATACTAAATTAAGCTCAGGTATCAGTTTAGTGGTATCACATGCTTTTGAAGTGGCACAGTTCCTGAATATTTGTTATTTTCCTGCGTCAAGTTACCGCAACAAGTGCTCTTTCTATCTGTCTGGCGCTTGACAACATGAAATCATATTAATGCACAGGCACAGGATAAAAGAATTGGGAAGCTTCACACAGCCAGAAAAGTCTGCACCGCAGCATTCCTAAGCAAGAAAGACATATTAAAGAAACAAAGCACCACACGCCTAAACTGTAGAAATATTCATTAGTCCCTTTCAACCCCCTCCCCCCCCCCCCCTCATTTCCAATTATACAGTTGTGCAGTGTGAGGAGATGCAAAACGTGGATGAGCTGTTCTCGGCAGGCTCCCAGAGATTTCCATATTATCGCAGATGTGCAACACTGAAATGCAAATACCCCTAAACCTCATTGTCTCGCTTTTTTGTTTGTAACGCCTGTGGTGTCTTTAACAGTTCTGTTGAAACGCGTCTGTAGATTGAAGGATGTAAGAATCTTTCTGATACTGCTGTATTCGTCCGTAGCCATTTTACTTGCAGAGAGCATCGTACTCGCTCTCTCAGATCCCTTTATTACCCTTCTCTGAGTCTAGCCAGCGTTTGTTATCAGGAAGCATAATGACCTTTATACACTTGTCCTCATTGACTATCTATGCAAACAGTAGCTAATATTCTGGCAGGAAAAATACGACCCCTCACTGCCTGTACTGATGCTCATCCTGCAGGTGGCGGCATACAACTCAGAAGGGAAGAGTAACCCCAGCCAGGTGGTGGAGTTCATCACAAACCCAGACAGACCCGGCTGTCCCTGCCGGCCTGTCATCAGAGGAAGAGTCCTGCCCAACAGCTTCAAGATGGCCTGGGGTGAGCATCTCTTAACTATTGGCCCCTCACTGATCAAAACCCTTTAGTCTTGCATTTAGTTGACAGCCTGGAATATACCAGTCCACAATTTTAACTTTTCTCACTGAGCTGTCTGTCCACAAGTGAATCTGGTAGAAATGGATGACATTCCAAGTTGTCTGCAATCAGGATGAATCTTTCTGCAGCTCAGTGGACAAACACATCGCTAACTGCTGTATCTGTTCCCTGCTTTCAGTTTTCAAAATAAAAAAGAAAAATTGGCAGTTCTGACAATTTCTTTTCACTGGCATGCATTTCTGAAGAAATTTGATGGGCAGATGAATTCATGTCATCGCAAATTAGGCTTCATCTGCGTCAGCGTTTCCTACTTATAATATTATTAATGAGTTTATGGAGTGTTGAGAGGCAGCAAGTTCCTTTATTATGAAGTCACTCACGAAATTTAATAGTTTCTTGATTTTTCCTCATCGCACTGGAATGAATCAATTCTCGAGTAGATTTCCAGACAGAGCGTTGTGACAACTGGCGTTGTGGGAAATGCCAGATGGGAAACTGGTTAGTATAGGTTAATAATGTTATTTTTGTTAGTTTTTTTGTGGTTTATTTATTTATTTTTTTTTATTTTAGAGCCCCCAAAAGATAACGGTGGAGCAGAAGTCACAAAGTATGTTGTGGAGCTGTCTGAGGGCTTAAGCGGTAAGTTGCAAATGGAGATAATAAAGAAAATATTAAAAGTGATATTTTGAAAATTGAAGATATTCGTTTATTGAAATCATTTAATTTGTTTGCACGTAGGTTTGTCATGGGAGCTCGTGTACTCAGGGCCAGCCATGGAGCACGTGTGTGAAGGCTTGAAGCCCGGCTGCTCCTACCAGACGCGAGTTTACTGCATGAGCGAGGGGGGGCAGAGCCCGGTGAGTCATTCAGCATCAGCACACACACACACACATTCACAGTCGTGGACTCGGCGTTGTGTTTCGCCACAAGAATTTTACGACTTTGCTGGTCAATTACATTTTAATGTGATCACAGGTAGGAAGAGATGACAAATTTACCTACACCTCTTTCATCTGTCTTGAAATGGACTCAATTATACAAAGCAAAATCACTCCGGGCACCCTATATGTAATCACGTATTCTCTTTATTGGCTACTGCAGTCCACACAGCAATCACGGTAGTCTTAAACCTGATTTGCATGCACGTTTTTCCTGTGGGATTTCTTATTACTGATGCATTTCTCGGTTGTTAAATGCACTGTAATTGTTACAGCAGGCAGCCACGAATCTCACCAGATCCCATGGTTGATCTGATAAGTTTTACATAAATAATTTGTGATAGGAACTCTATTTATGGCAAGTTTTAATATGAAATTGTCATGCAGCCAGTGTCCTATGTTGGGAGATTAGACTGTGATTCCTAGTGTGTAAGTACAAGACAAAGCCCACTAATCGATTAACCCTCCCTGCATGTGTCAGAGGATGTTTTTCTTAATTAGTTCAGTTCACAGACGCTCTTCATTAATTTCTTCATCAGCTGTTCGTGCATGCATTTATTCATGATCAGTCTTGTAAAGAAACATGACTCATGGTGGCGTGATCCTGCCTTTTGGCGGAGCACAATGTGACATGACACACACATGTTTGCCTTTTGTAACAGAAGTTGAGTCTGAAAAAGACTTTTTTTTTTGCTCACCAGACATTCTGGCTAACTTAATCTGCACCTTTGTAAGGAATCCAGCATATTTCTTTTTTAAAATGATGCAGTCACATCCTTCTCCTGTCTGGTCTGTTGTAACCTGAATCAGTCTGATAAGCTGGTGAAAATGACAATCTGTGTCCAGTGTGTTTGTGTTGTGAGAGAAAGAGAAAGAGAGGAAGCGAGGGGAGGCGGGTGAGATTGTCAATTTGTTTTTTTTCTTTCTGTCTTAATTGGTGTGTTGTCTTCCCATGCAAGCTGTCGGAGACCCTGCAGGTCCAGACTCCCGCAGTGCCCCCAGGGCCCTGCCAGCCCCCTCGGCTGGTGGGCAAGCCCAAAGCCAGGGAGGTGCAACTGCGCTGGGGTGAGTCATTTCTCTCAAACTCAGATCTGTGTGGGAAGTATTCTGGCTTCTGTTGATGCATTTATTTGTCTAGTGCACAACCTCAAAGCAGTGAGCTTTGACTATACAGTTCGTATTATTTCGCTCTATACATTTATCGCTGTGTTTGTATTGTTTTTTTTTTCTTAGCAAACCCATTTTAAAGTGTATTGATCTAAAAACACTGGTTGCACAAATTTCACAGGCCCCCCTCAGGTAGACGGAGGCAGCCCGGTGTCCTGCTACAGCGTTGAAGTGAGTGGGCCGCAGTCTGAGGAGAGCAGGGAGGTTTACCAGGGTCCAGAGCTGGACTGCTCTGTGGGAGGCTTAATGCCTGGCAAAACCTACAGCTTCCGGCTGAAGGCGGCGAACAAGGCTGGGGTGAGAAAGTCTGTCAAAACTGATCTATCATGAACAGGAGAAGAGATGTTTTTTTTTTTTCATCTACATGTTTTCAGCTTTGTCTCACTAAATATATTCAAAAAGAAAAAGGAAAGAAAATCCAGTTGTATTAAGTTGTTTTTGTTCTTTTGTGTTGATAGTTTGGTTCTCTTTCGGAGCGCTTCGAGGTTACGACCGGCCCCGGGGCACCCGAGCAGTGCAAGGCTCCTTCCACCACTTGCAAATCTCCAAGCTGTGTTGTTGTGAGCTGGGAGGTAAGACCATAACCCTACTGATGTACATGAATTATATAACTGCATTATTATCAGACCAGGTCATGATTTTAAGTGCTGATGGGCTTTTCTTAAAATGATGTTTGACTTCTAGGCCCCTCCTTGCAATGGAGCTCCAGTGACGGAGTTTCGTCTGGAGTGGGGAGCCGCTGAGGGCACCATGCAGATGTGCTACAGTGGACCAGGGCTCAGCCATGAAATGAAAGGGCTGCTTCCTGCAACTAACTACTTCTGCCGGGTACAGGTGAGCACAGATAAACACTTGATTTCTTTTATGAAAAGCCTGTGTTAATTTTTATCTATTCCCATTGTTAAAACGAAATCAATTCGTATCTCGCCTCACAATGATTAAAGAATAATATCTCGCCTTACCAAGCCTGATGTAGTAATTTCATTACAAATCGTCGATGTGGGTCTGTGAAAATTAAATGAGGGGGTTCATTGGCCTTAAAGGTTTGCTCTACACTTTTTATGTTGTAATAGATTATGTTGCAACCATGGTAAATTACACCAACAAGTAGTAGTTGTGTTTTTGGGTGACAGTTACGGAGTATATAAAAACAGATTTTAGATCCAGAGATTGTCTGTTGACTTTGAAGATTCTTTCCTTTTGCGTTTGGTTGATTGGTGATTTGGAAAACATTTGTGAACTCCGAATGTGAATTTCTGACAGTGTTCTTCTTAGAAGCACAAAGCGGTGACTCAGTTTTAATTTATTAAGCAACTACAGAGCAGAAAATGGAGTGGAACGGAAAATTTGCTGAACTGTGGGGGGCAGAGGTTTAATTGCGTGTGCTTGCATGGACGGTTAACAAATACATGCAAAGAGCAACATTACCTTAGTTTGTATGTTAAATACAGTACGTCATGGTGAAGAATAGGTCGATACAGCAGCAGGTACATGTCTGCTGTGCTGCTTTAATTCGAGTCTGTGACCAATGAAGCCAACATTTGTGTAAAAGAAGACAGATTCTGGCGTTGAATCATTGGCTTTGTCCTCTGGGTTTAGTTCAGGCTGAATTTCAGGCCGTGCTGTACTCTTGCAGTTCTTGTGAGAGATGAAGAGAGGGATGTTACTTTTGGTTTATTCTCCTGCAGTGTTTTTTTTTTCCACCCTGCCACTGGTCCACAGTAAAAGCTGTAGTCATGTCATATAATTATTGAGATCTAAATATCACACTCCATTCAAGAAAAACAGACTCTCATTATAATTGTTTAATTATTTATTTGTTGTTTTTAACTTAATGTCTTGGCCACAAAATACAAACCCCATATTGTGAGGATGTGTTGTTACCCTCATCAGTTGTGTTTACATTAGAACTCCACCTTGTGGTCAAATGCAGATGTTACACATGTGCCCTTTCACGTCATACGACAAGGTTGGCGTTGACTCGATGACTCTTGTGTTCGCTGTTTGTGCAGGCTGTGAACGTGGCTGGTGTGGGGCCCTTCAGTGAGGCCATGTTGTGCCAGACGCCCTGCTCCGTTCCTGCAGGCATCAGCAACATCTACGCGCTAAAGGAGTCCGAGCTGCTGAGGTACGAGACTCCGGTGGACGCTGACGAAGATGAGGAAGATGAGGACAGCGATTCCCGGCCGCCGCCGCTCTACTCTCCGTCCACCTGCCTGGGTATTTCTTGGGACCCCCCATGCGATCACGGCTCTGAGATCACCTCCTACCTAATTGACCTCGGAGAGCGCCAACCCATCGTTGTTGGTCCCGTCACCAAACACATCATCCAGCATCTGCAGCCCGACACCAGCTACAGGTTGGTGCTTTGTCGTGTTAAGCTCAACCGGTTACATAATGTCACACTACGCTTGTACTACACGACGTCGTGCCTCTCAGATTTCAACAAGCTAACAGCTTGGAAACTGTTAGATCTCAACACTCACAAGTCATAGAACGAGTTACAAATCGATAACACACACACCTCACTTGTGTATAACTGATGCTTAAGGGTGCAAATAAAGCAAATATAAGTTACATTTGTAAAGTCATGTGAGTCCGGACAGAGCAGGCAGCTGTTTTAGGAGATATTTGGGGTGTCCCAAGGTTTTCACAAACCTCCCATGACCCAGCTTGTATCTTGTCTCTATTTCTTGGTGATGCAGCATTATAAAACATTTGTGTAATTGCAGGATACACAAGTTTTGCAGAGCTAAGTGATGAATGTTAAGATATGCATCAGGTTTTATCTGTAATGGCATCGGGGATGTGTTTTGTCCTGGTTTAATTATAAGCTGTTATCCAGTTCAGGCTGGAAGCTGTTTGACTGTAACTTTCCATGGTTTGACTTTATACATTGGACTTGTATTGAAACAAACACTGGTGTTCAAGTGCTGACTTTTAGCCACAATGAATGTGTTCAGAATCGGATACAGAGCCAAAACAACACAAACTGACTACTTATAGACATACAAACATACACATTTGTTGATGATATAAATAGCATTAATGCCACTCGGTCCCTGCAGCTCTGTGACAATGACATCTCTCTTCTTCTTCCTCAGGATCAGAATCCAAGCCCTGAACAGCCTTGGAGCAGGCCCCTTTAGTCACACCTTTAAGCTGAAGACGAAGCCCCTCCCCCCGCAGCCACCCCGCCTGGAGTGCACCGCCTTCAGCCACCAGACCCTCAGGCTCAAGTGGGGCGACGGCCCATCCAAAGCCGCCACCTCAGACGCCCTCCAGTATCAGCTGCAGATGGGGGACAAGAGCGGCAGGTCAGCGGCCCATTAGTCAGGCGAGGGGGAAGTGACCTGACAAGAGATAAACCGATAAGAGTGGAGACCGGTGTTTGAGCAAAGGCTTCAGATAACTGTATCAAGTCGGTCTGGGTACATAGAAAGTGTGCCAGACAGAGTGCCTTTTTAAGGAGACAGGAACTGATGATCTGCTATATGCCACTGTATATTTTCTGACAGAGGAGTCACTCGTCTCATTTGGTTTTTGTCATCTTTACCCTTTTACTCGTTAAATTCTTTCTCTCTCTCCCTCTTTTTTCGTGTTCCTGTCATTGCAGATTTATATCCTTGTATAAAGGACCATGCCACACACACAAAGTCCAGAGGCTTAATGAGTCTACCTCTTATACGTTCCGCATCCAGGCCTTTAATGAGGCGGGTGAAGGGCCCTTCTCCAATGTTTACACATTCACCACCCCACGCTCTCCTCCAGCCCCCGTGAAAGGTACAGTGGCAGCTCTTTCTTTCTTTTACTTTCTTCCTGTTTCTTTCTTTCTCCCTCTCTCCCTCTCTCTCTCTCCTCTCTCTCATTATCTTTACAAACACTCACCGCTGACACACAGACAACCGATGTGATCAGCTTTTAACCTCAGTTGACCGACGTTTCGACTCGCATTTGATTAAGACCCGGCAGCCCGAGATTCACTTGTCTGCCGTCATCACGAGTCGGGTTGCTCAGCGCTGTTGTCTGGTCTCAGCCAGCCTCTGCAAAGCCTCTTTTGATCCTGCACGTTGGAGTCGGTAATGAGGACGTGGGTTTCGTTCTCAGTGCAGCACCTCTTTTGAATCAGGCTGTCATGTGCCAGTTTGTCAGCGTTACTCAACTCCGTTTGTCTCCCCACACAGTGAAGTGGACTCTTAACCGTTAACTGTTTGAATGCAGGCGGCAATTTGAACTTTTAAGTTTAGAGCCAAATATAATGTCATAAAGGATCCTTGTCAGTGAATTTTTTTTTTTTCATTTCACCAGTTCAAAAACAGCACACTGAGTATTGTTTGTGATTTGAGAGAGTTACATGCAGTGGCTTTAAATTCACTCTTAATCCATCAGCTGAGTCCTCTGTTCATATCACAGCAAGTTCTTTTTTTATTAAAGCAAATAGTTTCTGTAGAAGCTCCACTTTGAAGCTCCCATAAAGCTCTGATTCAAACAGAATATTCACAACATATAAGAAAATTATTCTGGAAGTTTGATGTCTGTATAGTCTTTTTAATATTAAAAACTCAGAGCGACATTCATCTTTAGCGAATGTGGTTTGTTCTGAATCGTAACTGAGGCTTTGTAGATTACACTGCACAAGTTCAAACCAAAGTTTGGAACTTTCCCCCCAAAAGAATTTAATATTATGATACATGAAGTAAATCTACAGTAACACAAATCCCCCCTCAATAGAAATCCTTTCTTTATCACTTCTGATGATTTCTTGTTTAATTTTTTTTCCACTCTCCTTTAGTGTACCATTCATCACATCTGCCTTTTCTCCGTTTTCCCTGCAGCCCCTAAAGTGGAGCGTCTAGATGACAACTCCTGCGAGGTCACCTGGGAGGCCCTGCCGCCCATGAAGGGGGACCCGATCATCTACACCTTGCAGTGCATGATGGGAAACTCAGAGTTCAAACAGGTGCTGATGCTGTTGTGCGACAGTTTGTTCGTCCCTCTTTGTATTTTGTGTCCTTCCCTGCGGCTGACCTGTCATTCTTCATCACGGTGGCCTTTTTAATGCAGATCGGGATACGGATGGATCCAGGGCCGTAATGTTTTCCCTGTGACGTTGCAGCGTTCTGTATTAAGTCACCGCTGGCTTTAAATTGCCCATTATGCAAAGGTCATTGATCCGTGAGGTATCCCAGGTGTCTAAGCCCTGCCAGCACATCCATCCCTCTCCCAGTGGCCTCCAGACATGTTATAACGTGGAGTAATGGCCACTGCGGGTTTATGCTAATCGCGCCACATCATACACGGCAATTGAATCAGGAAGTTGAAATATGTGGCTGCCGTCCCTCATGAGTTTGTTTCCATCCTTATTGTCAGTCTCCGTGGGTTGGATTCAAAAGCCCATGTGTAAGAAAGGAGGAATTATTCCTTTGCTGATGAGTTTGATTGATGCAGTTGATTCAATCTTTGCACCAAGCAGGCTGGTGTAGTTCGCCTCCTTTATATTGGACAATTCAATCATTTTTACATTTCTGCTAGTTTGAATCCCAGAATAAAGAGTGCTCATACCTTCCTCAAATGTTTTTTTGTCTCCAATAGATTTTTTTCTTTTTCAATCACATTCGATGAGATATATTCAAATGCAGAAAAACTGTGAATATGCTGAAATCTATTTTAGGCTCAGGTTCACAGTTTAAATTAAAAGTCAGGCCACTCGGTAGAGAGAATTAAAAAAAAAAAGAATGTGTCACTGTAGCAGCCGAACAGATCAGGTTCACAAGGCTCTCTAAAAACTTGTGGGTGTGTCAGCTGGGCAAACAGCAAAGGCAGATGGCTTCCCACTTCATCCAAGGCGACAAACAACATATCTCTGACAAATACTTCAAAAAATAGTCTGTA
Source organism: Amniataba percoides (assembly GCA_037176925.1). Taxonomy (NCBI): domain Eukaryota; kingdom Metazoa; phylum Chordata; class Actinopteri; order Centrarchiformes; family Terapontidae; genus Amniataba; species Amniataba percoides. The sequence continues at coordinate 5,025,882 of JBAJHX010000049.1, read as the reverse complement.
AATTGAAAAATAGTCGAAGCTGAAGGAGGGATACAGAACTGAACAGAACTTTTTTATTTCACTTAAAGAGCTGAAACTTCATCCTGTTATTCAGAAGGACTAACAGAGGAAAGTATCTCAGCTTTACAGTCCAGAGCCAAGTTTAGTCCAAGTTTAAAACAATACAACAACCTAATCATATTTTACCAATTCTGTTCATCAGGTAATTATTCAGGCTTGTATCGAGAAGATTCCGTAGAACAGCTAATTTACATTGTTCGCTGAGTAATATTTTATAATAAACTTGGTTATGAAATGCAAGAAAAGATGAGAAGTACAGATAATATGTGAATAAAATGCACAATTTTGCCTCACAGCAAAACACAAAAACAAGCAGCATTTTTCACTCTCTTCCTGTCATTGTTTCAGTTTTTAATCGCACCTCTTCTCCTCTCGTTCGCAGGCCTACAAAGGCTCCGCCACATCCTTCCACGTTCAGAACCTGCAGCCCAACAGCGACTACCGTTTCCGGGTGTGCGCTATCAGGCAGTGCCAGGACGCCCCCGAGCTGAGCGGTCCCTACAGCCCCACGGTGACCCTCTCCCCACAGCGGACCGAGGTGGCGGCGGGCGGCGGTGCCACCGGCTCGGGGTCCAGGGCCGGCGTGGAATCCGGCCGAGCCAGACGGAGCTTGACGGACGAGCAGTGTGCTTTCCTCCTCCTCATGGTTTTCGCCGTCATCGCCATCCTCATCGCTTTTGTCATCCAGTACTTTGTCATTAAATGAGCGGTTTGCGCCACCCAGCTGCAGGGTTATAGCTTTATTCTTCTCCCCGACCCGCCCCCCCTCAAACCCCCCCACCCAGCTCTCTGTTGTTTTGTAATCTTCATTTTGTACTTCTCGTTCTCCGTTGTCAACAGAGTAATCGCATAAGTCACATTGAGGTGCAGCAGCAGGAGGAGAAGGAGGGAGGGCTGGTGAGAGAGAGGTGATGAGCAGTAGAGAAAAATCGAGGCTGTAACACCTAATTTGGCCCCTCTGATACCTTCCTGACTCTCCTGACTTTGTCACCCGGCCCCAACTTTGTAGTATCTGTTGTTCACTTCAAATTTCTGTTCTATCATAATCAGCTTCCTTCCCAAAAAAAGGAACTCAGAAAGAGCAAGGATGTGGTTTATTTTGTTGGGAGAAGGTCGGGGGGAAGGGGGCGCTTCGACTCATGTACTTGTTGATTACAGTATATATATAAATATATATATGTGTATAGAAATAGTCATTATTTATATTTCCATTTATGTGTCCAGTATGAAACTGTTTTTGATAGATGTGTTCCAAAAATAGTATGTAGGTGTGTCATTAGCCTATGTGCTATTTGATCCTGGGACCTGGTGGGCCAGTGTTTGCACAGTGGGGTGCGTGCGTCCAGATGTGTATACTGTATGTAGTTAGTGCCACAGAGGTACATGGCTGGGAGGGCTTCAGGGCCAGATGAAGGGACTTAACCCCCCTGCTGGAGTTTAAAGGGGTCTAGCGAGAGAAGTGACGGGAAAAACGAAAAATCTTGTTCACATTATAGAACGCTCATTTAGCACTTTCCAACCTTTTTGATGTTCAGAATGTTTAAGGATGCAAAAATGACTGGAGAAATGTTAGTATATTTTTGTACAGTGAAGACACAAGGACCTGTAAGTTTGAGGAAAAAAATTGCTCAGTATAAAGTTAGAAAACAAACAAAAACCAAACTAACAGTGAATTCTAATTATTTTTACTATCATATAGTTATACTGCTGCTTTACTCCGAGATATTGTTGTTCAGCACAAAAAATGTATGCTTACTGTATGTTTTTTTTTATTTTGTTTTGTTTTTTTTCCCCAGTAATTGATTTTTGCACCTTAGTGGAAGAAAACCTCGACTGACTGCGTCTTGGTCTTGTGATGCATTTTATAGAACACACTTTGAGATTGTGCAAGCCCTACTTGTGTTTTGGGTGTTTTAAAAGTCGTAGTACCACATAACATGTCACTGAAACAGCTGATCGATCTCAGCAAAAAAAAAAAAAAAAAAGGAAAAAAAAGAAAAGAAAAACAGAGAAAAAGTATGTACCAGTTGTTTCAGAGGCCTTAATTGGAGAGGGAAAAAAATCTCGGGAGAATTTTCTTAATTTCTCTTAAATTTTGATGTTTTTTTCTTTTAGTGTTAGAAAACACTAAATGTGTTTTATTTACTTTTATTTTTTGCGACATTTATTTGATGTTAGTAAACCTACGTAATCGAGAGAGAAATGGAAAGTAGTTCTATGTATTACTTGTGATTTCTTTTTGATTTCTTTTGTCAGGTCATACATGTGTGAAGTATATTTTTTTATAATATTGAAGTAATATAAGTTAATACTCTCCAGAGAAAATAATAAATCCTGAGTACTCATGAATCATGGAACGCAAATGGCAGATACAAAATGTGTTATATCATGTACTTCCTGTGAATCTAAATTTGCCTTTTCTCTCTGTGTGTTAAGTATTCGTGACAGATTGCTGATGCTGAGTTTTCAGTGGTAATCTGGCTGTAGGGTCTAGTGTTGTTTGGTTTTGGGCAGGTAACTGCTGTTGCAACCGTGAAAATGAAATACAGGTACCTTGCAAAACGTCTTGGATAATTACATGATTTGGTCTTTCGGACATTCTGCAAATGTCTTCTCTTTGTCATTTAAAGAATTCAAATTCCTATTTTTGATAGCGATTGCAACGTGTGCCATTTTAACACCTCTTCACCGTGGGCTTACTACCTTTGGTTGGAGAGATTAACAAAATGCTACAAAAATGAGTAAAATATGCACAAAAATAGAGACCATTTTTATGTAATTTTAATGTTTGCAGTTACCTCATACACCGTACATTCCAAAATGAAAATTTGTTATACTATACATACTACCAGACATATCACTTTAAAATGTTCGTTATGGGAAAATGTATAATCATAGATATGTATTTAAAGTGTATCTGTATAGCCATGATATCTACAAAGGATCCATGCACAATAAAAGATTTATAATTCTTAATCATGTTTGAAGTTTGGGCATATATTTTTCTTTTGGATTACACATCAAATATAACACTGTCATAAAAATACTTTTTTAAATTTATTATTAGTGGCCATCAATTGCTGATACATAAACAATTTTTTTCATATTAATTACAGAAAGTTAATCCTCAGATATTCTGAGCTATAATTGATTATTCTTTCAGGTCATTCGTGAAAACCACAAAACATTCCCTGATTCCAGCTTTTTTATGATTATACATTGAATTTTGAAGATCAGAATTATAGTTGGTCACAGCCCCTCAACATGATGGTTGTGCTTTTGTGAAATGTTTTCATCTATCATACAGTTTTTTTCTTTTTTTTTTTTTATCATACTATAATTACGTAACACCTGGCTGAGAGAGCATGATCCTGCACGGGCCTGGAAAATACGCTGACCACTGACAAAAATCATACTTGATTATTTCTCTGTCTTTAAAAGTTTCACTGTAAATCCAATTTTCTGTAGATGTTTAGGAAACCCCCCCCCCAAAAAAATACTGACTCAGTCTTGATGGCATCGTTTAAACATCGTCAGCTTGAATGTTGTATGGCCTGGCTCCTGTTTCGAACATAGTCATCTTTAATCAGTAAAAATATAAAGGAAGTCAAATGTATTTTCTATTGTCTTTATGACTAATGGATATATTGATCTATGTGACTGTTTTAGTTTAATGAAAGGGACATAAACACAAAAAATGAATCAGATGTGTGGGTACATTAAATCTTTAGGCTGAACATAAACACGAGCACTGATCCTGTCAGCTGCTTTTATTTCTACATTGCTGATCTACCAGTGTTGTAATTTCACAGACAGGTGGTTACAGCAACATATCCTCCCAAACCGAGCTAAAAACACAGATGCCTCCAAATCTTAAAGATCCAAAGCTGAATCAGTGACGGTGATTCAGTCCACAGAAATGAATCCAATCAAAGGATCAGTGAGTAAGACGAACGCCTACTCATCCTGGCAGCTGACAGATAGCTTCAAAAATCTGAATGGGGAAAAAAAAAGCTTCAGTCCTTTTCTTTCTTAAGGGCTGCTCCCCTTTTCCCTCGTCTCCGCTTTTATTCTGCTTCTCGAGATAAGAAAACTTATCTCCGAAGCATTCAGAAGAATACCATCAACTTTCAGTCGAGCCGCAGATTATGAAGAATTCAAATCTTAATGTCAGAATAGGGATACTTCTTCTGTCTGGTCTTTTATTTAGTCACGGCTGCTGAAAGCTGGAGTAAGATGTAAGAGTTCCTGTTCACCAGCTACGCCTGAGTGGCCTGAGCGTGAAGAGGTGTGATTAATGAGGGCGAAAGTGGGCTTACTCGTCTCTCACCATTCTGTGGACAACATTGGCTCCTGTTGAGAGATGGACTGGAAGCTCTCTTTCTAAAAAAAAAAGAAAGAAAGACATGGGCAAACAAGCTCTCAACAATGGCGGAGGCGGGACGCGCTGGCCGCCCCTCTGAGTCCAGGGCGGTGCGTCAGGCTTTGGGTCAGCTCAGTGTAAATACAACACATGAACCTTGATGTCAGCGTGACTCTTGTTACAAAGGTTCATTTAGATCTAATGGACGTGGTGGCTCTGAACCAACAGAGCACATTCAGGCTTTGTTACTCAAATGGGGGGGGGGGTGGGGGGGGAAGAAAACCTGCGGATCAGGAAGTGAAAACACACCTTCTGTCCATGATGTAGACTTTATACTCAGAAGGCACTAGATGGGAGGGGGATGTCATTCAATTCACACACACAGAAGCAACAATTATGCAACCTCAGTACTGATCTGCAGAACTTGCATCACTCTTTCTCCAAAACTTTAAATCAGACTGAAAACATTAACTCAGTTTTTTTGTATCTTATTAACCTTTTTATGCCTGTAAGTTACACTTCTAAGTCTTTTTTTATCCTGTTCTTACACCTCTAAGTCTTTTTTATTCTCTAAGTATTGACCAGCTCTTTTATCAGTTGCTAAGATGGCATTCCTCTCAAACCGGCATTGTTGAAGTTGGGTTTATTATGACAAGCCTGATGGGTAACTGGAGGGTAAGGAGGAAGAGATGAGCCGGTGGGCGTGTGTGTGAAGCGATGAAGCCAAGCGGAGAGACGGATGGGGCCGGTGGAAAATGAAGCAAACGCAGAATTCATTTTTCAGGGACTACTTCCAGACGGCTCGGTAAACAGGCTGAGATTCTAGTGATTGATGCCTTAATTAATAAAGTTATAGCCCTCTTTATGTGTGTGTTTCTCATGTACGTATGCTCAGTCCAGATTAGTACAAACCTCAGTCTGCATTTATTCTCCCAGAGGAGCAGACGTGGTGGTGGGTTTCCCTTAAATCTTATTCCCTCCATCTTTTGCCTCTTACCATCATCTGTCCGGTCATTATTTGATTACACAGATTACACACACACACACACACACACAAAGGGCAGACAACCTCCCCGTTGCTCCCTGACTCCTCAGGGTACTGTGGAGGAGGTGCTCTTTTCTTGGTCTCTCACCAGAGCTCGACTGGTCGTTGAGCATCGGGGACCGGCTCTGCCACTTCAACAGATTCTCCTGCCGCCGGTTTCCATCGACACAGAGGAACTCAAGAAAGAAAATCTAAAAAGTTAAAAAGCTCAGAGATCCAACACCTGATTCAAAGGTAAAGTCACCGCTTAAGATTTCTTTTACACCAGGATGTTTCTGTTTTCTTCTGCTTTTAGAGTTTAAGGATCACAGCAGCGGTTTTACATGTTTAAGTCTTTTTCTTACAACCTGCGTTTACTTTACATTCAAGGTAACTTTTTCTAAAAGCATGCTGCTGTTTGTCATTGTTGAATGTATTTTTTGGGCATCCACTCATTTCCGTTCATTTCTGAAAACAAATTTCCTTGTGTTGTATAACAGCAAATGTGTGCATTTATCATTGAAACAAGGAAATGTGTAAAAAATTTTGAAGCAACAATAAGACCATGCAACAATAATGAAACTGGCAAAAAAGAGACTTTATGTTCATAGAATCTCTCTCTGATTTATAGTTTATAACAGGTTGAAAACACTCTTCATTTTCTTCATGTAATCCTGTGAGTTTTCTCTCCTCAGCTGCTTGTTGGGTTTTGATTTCACACTTTGCGGTGCCGGTGCTTCAGTGGGGGTTGGCATGCCCTGGACCAGACCCCAGGTGGACCTTCATGCCGGTGGAGCGGAGGCCATGGACCAGTACAACACAGAGGACCACCACTACGAGGGCTCCCTGTTCCCCACCTCCACCCTCATCCCTGTCACCGTCATCTGCATCCTCATCTTCGTCATCGGGGTGACGGGCAACACCATGACCATCCTCATCATCCAGCACTTCAAGGACATGAAGACCACCACCAACCTCTACCTGTCCAGCATGGCAGTGTCAGACCTCATCATCTTCCTCTGCCTGCCCTTTGACCTCTACCGCCTGTGGAAGTACGTGCCCTGGCTGTTCGGGGAGGCGGTGTGCCGCTTCTACCACTACATCTTTGAGGGCTGCACCTCGGCCACCATCCTCCACATCACGGCGCTGAGCATCGAGCGCTACCTGGCCATCAGCTTCCCCCTCAGGAGCAAGGTGGTGGTGACCAGGCGCAGGGTGCAGTACATCATCCTCGCCCTGTGGGGTTTCGCCCTGGTTTCAGCGGCTCCCACGCTGTTCCTGGTCGGGGTCGAGTACGACAACGACACGCACCCGGACTACAACACGGGGCAGTGCAAGCACACCAGCTACGCCATCAGCTCCGGGCAGCTGCACATCATGCTGTGGGTGTCCACCACCTACTTCTTCTGCCCGATGCTCTGCCTCATCTTTCTCTACGGCTCCATTGGGTGCAAGCTGTGGAAAAGCAAAAATGACCTCCAAGGCCGCTGTGCTTTGGCCCGCGAACGGTCTCACAGGCAAACAGTCAAGATCCTGGGTGAGTGATCTTTTTTTTTCTCATCTCCAGACAGGTGTGTGTGTCTTTTTTATGTCCACATCACATCATGGTCCAAAATGGAAAAAGGACAAACCTAAACCACTATCGCTGAGTGCCATCATTCTCATAATGTTTTTCCCTTTTTAGCTGAGTGTTAAAGTAGAAAGATCCATGATAGAAAGATTATTTTCTGTACAATTAAAAAACAGAAACTGTGACTGTGAAGTAATGTACATAAAAAGAGCAGACTAATTTTAGGTTAAAAATAGCTTAAAACAGGAATAGTACAGTCTTAATACATCAGTTTGGAAATATTAATACTGAATAAAATCACTGCTTAAAAAAGAAACACATCTCTTTTCCTCAGTCAGTCTGTCTCTTATTGTAGCTGAAGCAAAGAATCAGGCTGTCATTTTACTGAATAATCTAAGATTTCTGTTCTTTTCTGCACTGGCTGGGTCGTGTGTTTGCCCATAGTAAACTTCTGTTTTCAAATGCATTTACACAACTGATTTTCACTCCATTTAAAACCTCACCTATTCTCTTAAATCCAATGCTTTAGCATCACATTGTGTCGCTTTTATGCAGCAAGTTTGTGGAGGAGAAAGCTGGCAGCATGTGTGTCACTGTTGATATCAGCCGGTTAATTATTCTGATTTGTCTGAAGCTAATCATGTCCTGCCACTGCACATACTGATTGGCCTAATTTGCGGCTCTGGCATATTGTACAGGAAACTCTGTTTTACAGTATAAGGCCGCTGACAGGCTGATCCGCATGAGCCAAATATTTAATCACGATGCGTCCATTAGGATATTAATGCTCTTCATTAGCTGAGCACACACTGCGCAGAGCTCACGTCGTCGTACTTGCTGCCATTTGCATCCACATTTGTCGAAATCCCAAATTGGATTGTCATCAGAGGCCTCCATAAATCAGCCTTAATGGAAATGTACATGCTCTAGCCATCCTAGACTCTCTTTTAATCCACTGGCGTTGCACACCTCAGGAGCCGCTCGCCGATCACGATTAATTCTTGACAAAAATGAATCTTTTCACTCTTTGAATACACGATGCAGGAGTTCAGTTTATGGATGAGTGTTATCATTCATTCATAAATAATTAGGCTTATGTAGGCCAGATGTACCACTCTTTTAATTACTGAACTGACATTTAGTATCCTTACAGAAATGACTGTCCCCATCAGACAAATTGATGGTAATTTTATCTGCGGGGACTTCTTGATCAATAACAGTGACTCAGTGGTTACCTCACCCATCTCTGAGGTTTCTGGCTCTCAAAAGCTCAATAAAGCTTTGTTCCCCTTTTTGGATTTGTGGCGTGTTTTCTCCTCTGTGGCGTTTTGCTAATGCATATACGCTCTAATTAGCTCGCTCGCTTTACCTGCATTGTGAAAATGTGACTTCGTCGTTGGAGCCAATTACAGGCCGCCATCGCTTAAATTAGGAGAACAAGGGAGGTCGTGTGTGTTTGTGCGTGGGCTTAAGGAGAAATTCTCTTGATGTTAATTGCTGCTGGTCATTAATAAATGTCACTGGCAAACCATGAACCATAGATCATAGGTTACCTAAAGACCCTGAAAACCTTTTTTTAAAGTATCAGCTTCTTTTTATAAATGAATCCAACATCAATGCCATCTGCAATGATACTTAATTATTTATACTGGTTATTTCATACGATTCTTGTATTTGTGTGTATTGATCTTTTCACCGATCTGACACAAAGTGGGCTCAGTTGAAAAAAAAAAAAAGCTATTTCCACCCACCAGTCTGAACTTAAAGAACAGAAAGGAACGTATGTGCTTAAAAGAACGAGAAGAAAGAGAACTGGTTGGTGCTGTGAATCAGAACTGATACTATATAGAGAGATTAATACTCCCACATTAATCTTTTTAATCAAAGATGTTTTTATTTTACAAAACTCAGCTTTAACTATTGCTCATCCACTCACTAAAGACAATTAATTCTTACTTCTAGTGATAGCTAACTGTGCTATTCATCTATTGAGGTAAACTCTAAAAACTTACTGACAAACATCTGAAAACCTGAGTAGTAAAATCAAACCCCTGTGAATCTCGATAACATGGAAGATAAAGTCATTTTCTTCTTTTTGGAATATTTTGACATTCTGAGAAGCACGCTCCAGTAAACTCAATTTCTTGCAGAGTTATATGATGACAAGATTGATGGCTCTCTCGTATCTGTACGGCGAATATAAGCCACTTCCAGCAACTATGTTTGTTTATCTTACGTTTAAAATAAAACATTAAATTTACCTTGTTTGATCTATACAAAAAAAAAAAAAGAATTGTAAAAATGTCGGTTCCTTTTTTTACAGAGATGTCATGTGCCGGGCTATTTCTTGTCTGGGTGCAATGACTTCCTGGAGTCTCACAGTGATGACAGTGACTGTGTGTCGTTTTAACATTTACTGTGCATGAGAGCCGCATCCATCGTCTCACTGAACTCTCAGCAAATGATGAGCTACTGCATAAATCCCCTTTTGAAATGAACCTTGTGTTCCCTTCTCAGTGGTGGTGGTGCTGGCCTTCATCATCTGCTGGCTGCCTTACCACATCGGCAGGAACCTCTTCGCCCAGGTGGACGACTACGACACGGCCATGCTGAGCCAGAACTTCAACATGGCCTCCATGGTGCTCTGCTACCTCAGCGCCTCCATCAACCCCGTCGTCTACAACCTCATGTCGCGGAAGTACAGGGCCGCGGCCAAACGCCTGTTCCTGCTGCACCAGCGGCCCAGGCAGGCCCACCGCGGCCAGAGGCAGCTCTGCGTGATCGACCACATCTCCACCCTGAATGAGAGCCTGACCGGCGTCTGAGGGCCTCAGCTCGCCCCCGGTGGCATTTTTTACGTGCTTCTTTGACTTCATCGCCGGGGGGAGAGTTTGCAGGCTTCAGGAGTTAGCAGCTAAAATGAGAAGTTGTTGAAGATGTGTGTGTGTGTGTGGGGGGAGGGGGGGTCCTTTTAATATTTGAGGGCGGGAAAGCTGGGCTGAGAGCTCCACTGCACTCCACTTTATTTTTATTTTTTTGTCTACGTTTTGAAAGTTCTCCTGTTTCAGTGTTACACCTCGTGCAAAAAAACATTTATCTCCACATTATTTGCTGCTACATGTTCTCCTTGCTCGTGGAATCACCATCAATCTGCAGGCGCTGTCTTGGCGAGAGATCCCTCCTCGTTAATGACAGATAGCGTTTGCCACATTTGAAATGACTATTCATTTGTAATGTTTAATTGTGGTCTCGGCTGCGCTCTGCTGTAAGATCGAATTTGCTTAATGTATGGTGAGCGGCTGTTATCGTACTGTTTGTTGGTTGTTCTCATAAATCAAGCAAAGAAAACAAGTAAACCTATTAGCTCTGGGCCATTAGTTGTTCAGATGTGCAATTGGGTATTTCTGTGTGTGTGTGTGTGTGTGTGTGTGTGTGGTTGTTTGCGGGGCTGTGTACCATCTCTCCAGTGAATAGGTGGAACATAAACCTGATCAAAGCAGATTACTATGAAAATGGGGAAGTCATCATCTCTCTCTCTGTGTTTGTGTGTGTGTGTGTGTGTGTGTGTGTGTGTGTTACAGACACCACCTGAGCCCCCGAGGTTCTCCGGCCTGCGTACGTGCCGGCCATCACATGTAACCTGACATGGCTATTATATTACCTGGGCTCTGAGTTAGATTTATGCTGGCAGCCAACGTCCCTGCATCACCATATTCAAAGTAATGGCCTCTCTAAGTGCATTTCAAAGAGGGAAAAAAGATATTAGGTTGTCAGCAGCGCCAGAGCTTATTGCGTTTATTGCCTCCGCTTGCATAATCTTGACACCTTTGTACGATTCTTCTTTAATGTCGCATTTTGAATTAGAAATTGTACTCTTTTGTACCTCATAAACTCCATTGAGAAAGGTAACGTCAGTGTTCTGTATCCTTTACCCGAACAATGTCTAATCCCAAAATAAACTCAGAGTTTTTCAGGGTCTGTCTGCCATACATCTTGTTCTTTAAAAGGAACCGTCGTGATTTTGCCCATGAATCATCAGGCCTTGGTTTGCACAAATACAAAGAGACAAAGTCGCTCTCGGGGCTGACTCATCCTCATGACACTTTTTTCACCGAGCCATTCGTCTCTGCCAGAGCGGCTGAAGCAGCGGGTAAAAGCTTATATATCTCACAGACCGTTCTGCCATCACCTGGGGAAAGATCAGTTAGCCGCACGACTCCTCCGTTGGTTATTTTCTTTACTGATAATGAAGAGAGAGTCTGCGAGCGGCTCATCCAGAGCTGTCAACACCTCCCTCGGGCCTTCTCCACGCCACCTCAAATCATTCAGCTTTAGAGAGATACGGTTTGTTTGTTTTGACTCCGCTTTCCAGGCCGTGACTTCCACTCCATCAACAAACCTCTAACACACTGCACACGCCTCTTATGGATCTGTAAGAAATGCACAGGCAGACATTTATGATAAAAAGACGTCTAAATATAAATCAAAGACAAAGACGTATGTCTAGAGAGATTTGCAAAGTTCATGAGGACTAAATTGAGTAAAAATACTGTTGTTTTAAGCTATTGCTGCAATCTTATATTAATGCTGTTGTTAACTGTGTAACTGTTATTTTTCTCTCAAGGCCGCAAAAATGAATGTGTCCTTCAGCAACTGAAGAGAAAATGTATAAGACGTCCATGAACAAGTTATTTATATTCATTTTCAAGCAAAATGTTTTGGTAGCTGTGTCGGCCAATTTAAGATTACGAAAGTTTGTACTGTTAAAGAAATAAGCAAGCTACATATGATAATTTGAATACTAAATCATAAATGAGACAGGGCTTTGTGGTATGTACTGAACTACATGGATTTATACATGTTTCCCTCATAATTGTGTGCCATGCTGGGTTTTTAGTTATATTAATCTCCTCATGAGATCTGCTGCAGCAATTTAAACTGTATTTGGAAATCAATGTATTCTGACACAGCTGCACAGACCAACATCATTTCTATGTAATTGTATTTTCTTCCAGAAGGGGGAGTTAAAGATGCAGCTGTCAGGAGACACTGCACAGATTCATGCAAAACAAATGACATCAATACCAAACATTTCCCTGGGATTAGGTTAGGAAAACATCGCTTTAAAGCTACTTAAATTCTGCTTATTTAGTTAAAAGCTTCTGGCCTTCATTTCTCCCTGTAAGAATTCTTTATCTGCTTCCCCTTTCAGCCCATTTCCACAAATAATCAGCCACACATATTCACTTCCTGTTTGCCTCACTTGGCCTGCTTGTGTGCGTGTGCGCGGGCACAGGAAGCTGCAGCGAAGTGGAGGATATTTAGGAAAGGGGACTTCTAAATAATCTGCAGGGTTAACCATCATTCCTTTTTTTTCTTGCCGTCGTTCACGCTCTCCTCGTGGCCTCTCTGTGTCATCTCAAAGCTTTTCCCACCCCAAGTCGACTGTGAGGTCAATCACCTGTAACAATGCCAGTGTTGTGCTGTTACAGAGAGCCCGGGGACTTTAGCAACCACCTATTTAAAGGTGCGAGGTGATTTATCTTGTAAAGGCCTGAAATGGTTAATCTGGCTCACCCACCGACAATCACGTCTCTCTGCCACCAAAGAGCGAGACACGTGCCCGGCGCCACCTCTCAACAAACACAAATGCATCTTCGCCTTTTATGAACCAGCAGACACTCCTCCCGCTGCGATTTCAAATGCCTTTAACGGCACTAATAATGGTAATAAGCCTAATTTATAAAACACTAATCACCTTGTCTTCCAAAGCTTTTAGTAAACACTTTCCACTGTTTAATGAACCACGTTACATGCGGAAGAGTCAATGCCCCGTTTCCTTCTCTAAATTAAAGCGCCCTGCAATTTGGAGGCTAATGTATATCCACTTGGTGTCTGTGCTTGTTCACGAACGCTGCTCGACTTCAGGCCTGCTGAGAGAGCTGCAGGCCTGTTTGTCCACCACCATCAAACCTGTGAAACCAGATCATGACTCACTTTCAGCTATTTGAACAAGAAAACAAATAGACATTTTGCAGGTGAACAGATTCAGCAGTTAATTCACCAAATTATACTATTCTACGGTACACAATAGTAAAGCTATTTCTCTCCTCCTTTTACTGTGTGCTGAGATAACATAAGAAATGTTGTGTGGTTGGTGTGGCAGCAGGAGGAAAAAAAAAGCCTCCCCTGCAGTTTATGTGACATCTTGTTGAATTAGAAACCGATCCATTAGACAGCCTCTCTACATTTCCGCACTGCAGACCACTTGAGAGACTGACTCTCCTTCCTCCTGGAACCAAGGCAGGACAGCAGAGTTACTCCTTGATCTTTGATGCTCACACAAAAACTCAAACTGAGAATGACTGACCGGAAAAGCAGCTAATAGTAATCTGCACCATGTATTATTGCATTATAGTAAAAAACAGAGAAAACATGAAAAATATAGGTCAGTCAGAAGAAAACAAGCAGCATCAGAAATGTGCAGCAATGGTGAAAGCAAACTCTTACAAGGTGTCAACTAATGAAAATCCTGCAGCCTGTGGTTGATGCATGAAGCACAATTCAATATCTAGCCTTTGTATACTTTTCCTAGAAGAAAGAATAAAGCCTTCATCCTTGGCTTGTTATCCTTTTTTGTTTTTGTTAAATTCTCAACATTACTTGAATTTTCCACCAACTATTGTCAAATTGAAGCATTTTACCTTTTAACTTTTCCTATTTTGCTTGTGGATACTGAAGATGTAGATGTTGATATGTTTTTTTTTTAACTTTGAATATTTTTTTAATGAAGTTTTCCACCAATTTCCCTGCAGAAACTGTATGATGGTTCTTATGATACCAAAGTGCCATAAACCAAGCGTGAGGTGCCACAGGCCTATTAAAGAGATTTACTTAACTACATCAGGGTGAACATACTGTGAGGATCAGACAATTAGCTAAACTCAGCCCCCTGTAGGTTTCTTATGCACAGAACAATTACACACACTGTTGTAGTTGGTGATGCCCCTCCTCACACAGCTCAGCTGGGACAGTCATATGTTAGAAAATACTGCCTTCAAAATAAAAGCATAAGCACAGAGGGAAATCCTACATGCAGAGTGTAATATGTATATATATATATATATATATACACACACACACACGCACACACACACACACACACACACACACACACATATATATTTCATGTCATTTCTAGGTGAAAGTATTTCGTGGTTTAAAGAACAAATAGAGAAGTTTGTTACATTGATACTGCATGTCACAGCAGGTGTTTTCCATCAGGTAGCAAAATGCAAAAGATGCGGTGACTTAACTTATTCGGTTGTGGCCAAGGGTGCAGCATGCCTTAAAGCTTTAAAAAGATAGTAACCAGGCCTGTAGCACGGATTGATTTGTGAATTGAATGGTGTGTTTGATCCAGATGGCAATGTGCTTTTATTCCACCGGTCCCGCTCTGAGGCCTAAGTTTGCACTGCTGCCCCACCGCTCACTGGGATGTGAGAATTACTCTGCATTTTTAACACATTTACATTTTCTGGTTTGATAGATATGCAGATTATGAAAATGCAAATGCTCTCTATGCTTTGCTTATTCAGTTGTTCTTACAATAAAATAAGGGTTTATAACAAGTTTATATTATTTAGTTATATTTATTATTATTTATTATTTATTCTAGTTGCAGTTTGCATCTGACAAAACTGCCAAACCACAGGAGAAGAAAATATTCTGCATGCAACAGGTGTAATAATTTAATGCAATTATAGTGTTCTATTTTCTCTGCTCAGATAGTACAGAGGAGGACTGGGGCCAAATAAAATGCAAAGAAAAAAATATGTCATATGTCAAAGCTTGCTGAAGAACCTTTCAAAGTGTGAGTTTTATTTTGAAAGTCCAAGCAGAAGTGGTGCATGTAGGTTTTTTTAAGCTGACTGACTTGACAGTGTTCAGGCAGACAGATGCGCGTAAAAGTTGTCCACTCCTCCTCCTCCTCCTCCTCCTCCTGGTCCGGGAGGCTGACTTGGCTCCAGATATAAACACAGAGCTCCTCGGTCTGATCACAACTCTC
Source organism: Amniataba percoides (assembly GCA_037176925.1). Classification (NCBI taxonomy): domain Eukaryota; kingdom Metazoa; phylum Chordata; class Actinopteri; order Centrarchiformes; family Terapontidae; genus Amniataba; species Amniataba percoides. The sequence continues at coordinate 5,010,797 of JBAJHX010000049.1, read as the reverse complement.
AGTTCAGTCTGCTCCAAGAGGCCTGAAAACAACAGGGGAAAAAAAGAAAAACAGGAGAAGATCTGTGGCACATTCCCCAGGATGGAGGTAACATCTGCATGACTCTGAGCCTTTGTTATGTTGTGTATAACCTGCACTTTTTAGTTTTATGTGCTTTTTTGTGCATGCATGTGCAGCTGAAATTAAAACATTACATCACAGTAGCTGGGTGAGTGACTTTTATAGTGTTTTTTAATGTTCTGTGTTATTGCTGTAATATCTCTGGAAGGACAGGTCCCCTGCTGCCATTTAAGAAAACACAATATTTCATAAGATCAGCACAGCTGTACCATCAGGTGTAGTTATGTTGGCTACTCATCACTAAAAAGTTCTCAAAGATCTTCAAAGTGTTTACCTTTTACTTTACATGTGATATGAAATTAGATTTTTACTGATTACAACCAGAATATGTTAAATTGCATGTTATGTAATAATGACTAGTTACATGCGACATGTGTTTGATGTCACGTAAAACTCTGTGAAAAGATGACTGTACTTCTCTTTCCTGGGGGTGTAGCTGTTTTTGTTAACACACACACACACACACACACACACACACACACACACACACACACACACAAACCTGTAGATGCAACTGAAGAAACTTGTATTACATCTTTGGCTCATTTTTGTTTGAGCTTCGGGCAGATTGGGTTTAAAAGCTGGTCTGTGGCAATGACTTCATAACAAGAAACCACAAAGGAAGAGAAGCCGAGAGAAACATCTGTCAGTGCCAGTGTTTGTGTCATGAATGCGCAGCGTAAATGCTATGAGTTGATCTTATCTGCACTTGAAGTCTCTGTGTTTCTCCCTCAAATCTTGTGACTCTGATAATCGGCAATTTCCAGCCATGTTTTCTCCTCTCAAAGGCCAAACTGTCCACCTGAGCTGAGGCCAAAGCAAAAAAACTAAATAACACACCTCCTTCACAGTACAGGAGGCCTGTCCGGGTCCGTCCACGCGTGTTTTTCCTGTGGTGGTTTCGCAGGTTTGAGGCCTCCTCCCTGCAAAACAAGCTGCTCACTCGGACTTTTAACATCATACTTCAGTATTTAATGTCATGTGGCAAATAGGAAGAGAAACACCCATTTCTTTCCCCCCACAGCACGTGAGGGGAGCACATTAGTAATCTACCACAGAGCTACTCTCTCACTACTCTGCTGCAGGACTCAGATTTGCTTTAGGTCAGCTTGGATTTGTAACATCATTCTTCCTTGCCAAAATTTGAAGAAAATCATTTGGACATCTCCCAAATTTGGAAAAAGATGAAGGAATGGTAAAAAAAAGATATATGAGGTATATGGGGGCTTTCTTAGATTAACAGTCTTTCTCTGGAACATAAAAGTTACAGTTTCTATGAGATAAAACTGTTTTGACAGAAAAAAAGCTGAGATGACGAAAGCAGCTTCAGCTCTCACTGGCGAGTCCAGCTTTTCTGGATGAGGCCTCACAAAACACAGTTCAAATATTAAAAGTTAATTTGCCACAAGTTATGAGTGATTTACAGGTTGGTGACAATGAGCAGTGCTCACCTTCTCCTCTCCAATTTACTCAACAACAGATTTGTCTTATTTTCCACATTTTTCTGTCTTCAACACCACAGACCACAAAGTCCAGTCAGGTTGAAGCGTTTGATGTTCTCCTTTTACTTTTTTTCATCTATTTCAGTTATTTTGGTCTTCACCCGTTGGTGACGGCCAATCAGCTCGTGTCTTGCCACATTACCACAATGATTAAGGTGAAATTTGTCAGCTGATTGTGCAAGTATGGTTTGCCCTCAGATTTTCGGTTTGTCACGCCTTGTTTGCTGGAACTCTTCACTGGTAAACAGTTTGACACCTCAGATGAAAAATCCATCAGTTCTCCCAGATGGTGACGCTCTTTTTGCCAGCAGCACCTGTGAGGCAGCGTTAAAACCGGCCCGTAAAGTCAGTCTCACGCTCACCCTCCTTTACTCCAGCTTTGCACTTCGATGACATCACATATAAGTTTACCTTCTGCTGTGTGTTTGTAGCTTCAGGATTTACATCAGCAGGAGATGAGCGTGTGGAAATCTGAAAGGTTTGTGTTTCCTGTGCTGGAGCAACAAGCTATTTAAGTAGAGAAACTGGAAATTTGCTGCACTGGTGTGAGTGTGTATATGTGTGTGTGCATGCACCTGAGGATTTGTGCTGTGTGTGTGTGTGTGTGTTGGGTTGTGTGGTGGGGAGTGGTGGTTTTCCCTTGATGGAAAAACAACACACACCACAGCAGTATCTGGGATTGCCTTGCCAACCATATGGTGTGCACATTTATTATATAATCCATAGTAAAGTTAAGAGAGTAATAACGCAGGAACTCAGCCTGTACCAGCCAGACGTTTGCTAATGAGTTCGTTCCCCCCCCCTTTTCGCTTTTAAAGGGTGTCCTTTAAACAGCATCACCCCATTATTGTTATTATGAGCTAATACTTCAACCTCTACGAGAATCGGTGTGTGAAAAAGAGAGAGCGCTGCTGCGTCCTTTTTAATCTCGGAGTGATTATGATGCAGGGTTAAAGCATCCTCTGGGATTACGCTCAGGGCTCGTGAGAATTGAACATTATCGGTGATGGATGCAGTCTGAGGCTGCGTACGAGGCGGTATGAGCGGTTCACTCTGTGCTGAACATAAAACAGACACCAAACTGACCGTGAAGGCCGGTGGAATGTAAAGCATCAGCATCAAGGAGAGCCTGCGAAACTTTAGCCGCTTGCCTGAGTCACAGCGCCGTTACGGTTCGGATCTCCCGGTCAGATCGCACAGCACAGCGTGAGATTGTGTGTGAAACGTATAAATGTTTGCCCCCGATGTGGCATTACAGCTTGTACAATTCATTAGCGATTAGGATGAGCAAGCACACGGTGATGATCAGACAAACAACCCACATCTGATGTGAAACTCAGATTCCACTCGTGCTTTCTGTTGTGTGTATGTGTGTGTGTGTGTTTTATAACATCCTGCAAACCACGTCAGCTTTGTCTGATCTTGTCTCTTTAGCATGTTTTATGCCCTCTGTGGACAAGTGAAACCGGCCCTTTCCAGTGCCAAAAGTGTTGTAACAGCAAAAATCAGTTGGAAAACAGAAGCAGACAGCAGAAAGTTTTTTTTTTTTTTTTGCAGAATCTTCATATTTTCACGAAAGCTACCGCAGTTTATCTTCCCTGTTTCACAACTTATTAGCTTCCCTCATGATGATGGAGTTAGTTTTTCGGGAGTGATAGCTCTTGTTGGCTACACTGATTGACTAACTCCTTATGGAGCTCTGGTGATGTGACGTAAATTCATGCAATGTATCAGTAACAGATGAGGAGGAGAACTGCAACTGACGTGAACAGGCAGGTTTTTAAAACATTCAAAAGATGGCTTTGCAAATGCTCATCAGGCCTGGAGGGTGCACACAATGTAACTGCAATGTGGTTCTGCAGCGTTGTGTATTCTGAAGGCGATGACATGCAGCACCAGCAGGAACATTTTCAGCAGACTTGCGCAAACAGACGATATATTTGCTGAAAAAGAAAAAAAAAGAAAAAAGAAGTAGCTTGCCTTCGTCTTTGGAGATTGCCTTAAGTTATTCATCCAAAGTACAAATGTAAAACATTATATTGTATCATACTGTTGTCATGTGGGAAGGTTTTAGCCTCTGGTTTGCTGCCTTTATTTACATCTCCACCCTGAGCTCTTTTTTTAACATTTGGTTATGTGAGAGTTTGGCTCGTTGGAAGACTTGCACCTTTACGACCAATCAAATGCTTCATAAAGCCTCATTATCCCTTAGCTGCTTTTTATTGCAGAGAGGTTGCTGTTCTTTCCTCAAACAATGTTATTATTTGCTGCCATTACACTCAAACTTTACGCGAAGTCTGAGTTTTTCCTGCTATCGGCAGTGAGGACGTGTCAGGCCTCGCCCCGCTGACTTTCAGCCTGAAGCAGTGCATGGGGCAGAGAGATAGCCGGGGTGGAAACCACAGGGAAGATAGTGAGGAGGACCCCATGGTCTGCGAAGGAAACAACACACATGCTTTTGGCTTTCAAGGACGTTCTGTCATGCCTGGATTCTTGTAGAACTCCTTGAAATGTATTTTTTTCCACTGCACGACCCCTGCTGTGATGTCCCAGACAAGATTTTTTAAGATCAGAGATAAAATTGTTGTGTCAGAAACAACTTGGGGCAGTTCATGTGATTGACCTCAGAGCCGGTTAGGTGTGATCAGAATCAGCCTGAGTAAGGCTTTAAGCTGTCTCAAACATCTGCAGATTGTCAAACATGTTGAATTCAGCAGAAAGTCTACGAATGTGAGACACTTGCAGATGGGAACTGAAAAACAGCGAGCCAGGCAGAGGAAGTGTAAACGACATAATTAGGAATTTATAACTTACTTTCAAATGTCAGAACATTCAGCTCGTCTTCAACCATGCCATGCTCTTTATTTCCTTCTTTGCAGGTAGGGACCCAAACACAACAAGTTCTGCAAGCATTTTTTCCCATGTTTTGCATTTTTACTAAGGGCGATGTTCTCAAGATTTATCACAACCTAATCTAGATAATGAATGTGTGATTTCCTCATCTATGTGTCATCATTTCATGTGTGCACTATTCTAAAACATGAAAAGAGAAATCTGGAGATCCTCAGGTTTTTGTAGATTAGGAGGCAGGTGCCTGCTGCAAGTATGAGCATGTTATAAAGCCATTAATCTTTTGGAAGGACCAGGTATGCACAAAAGATGAGGAAAAAATTGTATAAACATTGACTAGCTGAAGCCATGATTACTGCATTTCAGAATAGCGGAAAATTCATTATATCAGTAGAGAGGCTCGCAAACTGGCCTTTAACCTTTGACCTTTCCATTGTAGGCTGCCAGTTTAACCAGATCATTTACATAGAGGAGTAAAATAGGAGCAATATTACAGTATAGAAATACTCCATTGAAAGTAAAATGACAAACATTTAGTATCAAAAGTTAACCTATGTATTATCTTCTGGTGTATAAAATTTCTATATTAATGCTGATGCATTGATGTAAAATTGCATCTTATCCTGTTAGTTATATGTGAACTGTTCATCTACAAAATACCCAGTAACTTAAATAAAGCGTGTAAATTTACTTTCCACCATTGAATGTGTTCACAGTGGTGGAAAGTACACAAATTACATGTTCTCCATCTATTTGAAGGCCGTGACCTTCACCACGTATTACTCCACGCTCCCATAATACCACAGAATATTTGATTCTCAAGTATGCAATGTCCCGAGTTGTCCATGCGTGAATGAATGGATCTTTGCAGGAACTTCATGATATTAAAGTGGGGAAACGGCTTCACTGAATGAAATCATCTCGTGCCTGTGCTGCTCTGATCCACCGTCCAGATGTTTTTTTTCTCAGTCTCTCTCTCTCTTGGTCGTAATTGCTGGATCAGAGGGGACGACAATACCAGAGCACCACATAGAAACCCCCAACAGGTGCTTGTATCAGCGTTTTCTTGCTCAGGCTCAGCCGTGTGTAGGAAGCACTCTGCTGCTGCGAGCTGTTTACGTTGTTTGATATCTTATCTTAAGGAGGCGGCTGTAGTTATCACGTTAAAATATCACGGTGCATTCCACCGACAGATCTACCTCTGTCATCTGCTCTCGTATTTTCATAATTTTTCAAGCTGCTTAACTGTAGCTGCAAAAACTTATGAAAGTAGGAACATCACAAACCTTCTTGGGGATCTCCACTCATTTGTTCAGGGATTTTACACATTTTAAAGAAAGACATTTCATTGTTGCTTTGAAATCATCTGGATTGCTTTTCCCCCTCTGGATGCTTATTATTTTATTTCATATTTGTTTCCCCACCCTACAGTACTTGTACACCTCCCATTTCCCTCGAGGCGGCGGCAGCAATGTGCTCGCATATAAGTGTGTCCGTTTACCTCATCCCTCTGGTTGAGGGCCTCTCTAGCACACTTCTACACACACACACACACACACACACACACACACAGACACACACACACACACAGAAAGCCTGTGAAAACGCACCAGCGCAGTGCCAGTGAGGGCAGTGGAAAAGTGAGATATTCAGATGGAGTCCGGTCCAAAAACACATCATGTTTTCCTGGAAAGGCAGCGAGTGAGAAGGTGCCCGTCTGCTCTCTTACCACTTAACAAGTGTAGGCGGAAGGGAGCTGCTCGCCGTGGTGGTTTTCCCCCCTCTGGCAGAACACGCTGACTTGTGAAAACAAAGTCCGCAGACTCAAACCGAAGCTCACCGAGCTTATTGAGCAAGATCTCTCTGCTTTGGTGCGCTTTATTTATCTTCACTGTCACAGATTTCCACTGTGTGGGGCTCACCAGCGAGAGCTTATGAGGATTGAGAGTTAAAGCGGAGCCACTCCTAGAAAGGGGTTAAAGATCCCGAGCCAGACATCATCTTTATCAGCTCTACAGCAGATTACAAGGCTCTCTCACCACTGCTGTTATATCAAGCTGATATGTTAGGATTTACTGGGACTAATATCATGTGCTTGTTCTCCCTGGCCTCTGGAAATAGGAATCACAGGAACGCACAATAGCAGGCTTTGTGTGATGTGTTTGTCTCCGTGTTCTCTCTCTGCGTCTGCCGGTCATACAGTAAACCTCGTGTCTCCGTCGTCCGCAGCCTGGAAATTAAGACGCCGGTCGGGATTAACCTTTGCTCATCCAAACGCAACCCACTGGGGATGCAAGCACGTTTCCCGCAACACATTCACTCTTCACATTCCCGCTGAAAACCGCTGTCCTGAAGGGGGTTTTCAGGTGTGGTCGTGTCCACTGTGTCAACCACATTTTAAAGGTCAGCACATTTTTTAGCAACAGTGGTTGCTCTGACCCGAGCATATGGCCAGCTGTCAACTTCTGGCTCAGACATCTGGTCTTGTAGAAAACAGCAATTAAATGTTACCTTTACTGTACACTGTGCAGCTAATTTACCATTCTTGGCACTATTTAATTAACATACAATACCCTAACTAACTTTTCTTGAGTTACAATTTTTGAGATTATAGTCCAAAACTTGTAACATTCACAAAACAACACAGATTTAATAATCCATCTCCAACCAAACCTTAGAGCTGTTTTTGTCTGATGAGCCAGAAAAACTTTACTTTTTTGTTAGGAAATAAGAAGAAACATTAGGAACAAATATGAACTGCTGATCTTTTTGCTGTTTGTTTCACTTATATAAGTAATATAAAAGCATCTTTGTTAACTTGAGGTTTTTGTCATTACCAGTTTAAAACTGGAGAATACTAGAGAAATGCACAGATTTACCTGAACAGTATTAAAGTATACTCGAGTGGTAATAGAGTTTAATGCACTACACCACAAATGAAGTATTATCAGTGAATTGACTTCACCTTATTTTCCTATTTGGCCTGAGCATTCAAAGCAGGAAATCCCTTCATTTATGACTCTTATCTGTCCCTAACTCTGGTCACTTGTATGCCACTTTTTCTGCAATCATAACTGACTTTTTAACATCATGCTATCAATTAACAGAAAATCCCCTGATTGTTCAAAGCACACGTTTCTGGTGATGGTGCATTTAATCTGTACAACATGTGTAAATGTAAAGCCAGCAGCATCTATAAAGGAGCTGTTTCCAGGGAAGTCAGAGTTCAGAAATAGCTCATCTCGATTTAGCCGTCGACCCAGGCCTGTTTTCGGGAAAAAAAAAAAAAAAAAAAAAACTTCAATCACATGGGTAAAGCACTGCTTTAACAGGCTTTTTTTCTCATTGTTTCCTTGTTTAGACATGCTCAATTGCCCCGTATGCTAGATTACAGTATGTTTCAGATGTGGTCTTGCATGTCCAGGGACGCTCTCTGAGGGGTTACAGAGCCGAGCTGCCATGCAGGCTGCCTGCACGGCTCTGGGGCTTTTTCCCAGGCCGAGAGCCCCAAAAATAGAGTTTGCTCTGCTCTCTCCTGCAGCGAACCAAAGTTTCCCACTCTTCCACAGAGCTCGGGGTCCCAGCTGAGTTAACCATGTGCAATGCTGATAACCAACCGGAGGCCTTGTATGGATGGCTCAATTGGAATAACGTCTCTTCTGTCATCTCAGTGAGACAGCTAGCAAAATCATTTCCTTTTAACTGAGAAAAACACACTTTTGTATTGACATTTTCAGTTAAAAGACAAAAAGGACAATTATTAAATCACTAATTACTAAGTTAAGTTAAGTTAAGTTTTGTACACTTTATAGATTATGCTACAGCAAACATACAGTATATTCTGGATAAGGCCACAAACGATACCTCTGTGAGTGCTTCCTGATTAAACTCTTGTAGATAACTGTAGTTTTAAGTGAAGTGAAAGTTTGTATTCTTGTATTACCACGTTTTTAAAACTGCATGTATGCAAAGTCAGTATATTTAAAGTCCAGGAGATATTTGCATTGAGTCTGACGTTATTGTCATTCTACACGAAGAAACTCATTAAAGATAAGAGCTCGCTGTGAAAAGACGTGGGGGGGGTTATTAATGGATCTGAAATGACTTTTTCTAAATCGAGAGAGTTGCTGAATAGTTAATGCCACAAAGGCCTTTAAAATCTTCATATAGCGCTCACGATTTCTTCAAGTTACTTTTTTAAGTACTGTAGCTGTTCACTTCTAAAATAAACTAAATATGGAAAAAATCTGCAGTAAAAGTACAGAGGTCGCCCTCAATGTATGTCATTTATAGTTATTACCTTTTACCAGGTGTCAGGAATAGAAGTAGCTCACCTGACAGAAACTGTATGTATGTGTGTATAAAATGTAGGTTTTAGGAGGTTGGTTTATATAAAGCTACACAATAGAAAAACTGGACCCTTGATTGTTTTTTTTTCATCCAAAACATCTGAGCCGCGATTTAAACAATCGAAGCTCGACTTCCTTCGCATGCGATGTTGTGACTGGAGTTTGTGCTCTGAAGGAGGCATTTGTTTTTCGAAGGACAGGAAAGGGTTAAACAATTAGAGGTTGCAAAATAATGGTGTGGAGGGTGGGTGGTCCCTGGTGATTACTATTTATCACGGATGAGAAAAGAGAACTCAGGAAAAGGGCCGGGATGTGGATTAGGACAGAAGGGGCGGGCGAGGAGAGGCATGAACAGAGGCATCAGCGCGGCTCGTCCATGCTGTAATACGTTTCTGGGTGGAGGCGGCAAGGTGGTGAGGTCATGTTGAGAACAAGGAGGGGAAAAAAGAGGAAAAATAAAGCGTGTGATTAAAACGTGGAATGTGTGTATGTGCGAAAGCTCGGGAGATCCGCGTTTCCATGGCTCCGACCGCGCAAAGAGGGGGGAGGAACTGAGAGTGCACACCCAGGAAATGTGACAGAATTGGCAGCTGTGAGAAGAGGCATGAGCTTTTTAGTGGTCAATAAAAGCAGATGGAAATGACACGCAGTGTGAAAGCCAGAAAGAGAAAGGGAGGAGCGCCACAAGCTGCGGCTGTACAATGCAGATCTTTACATTTGAGAATCTGTGGCAAAGCTAGGCCTCCTGTTATGTTGTAAAAAAAAAAAAAAAAACATCTTGACCCATTCAAGGCCCAAAATCCTTTGCACGAAAACCACCAGAACCTGCAAAACAGAGCAATGAAAGCGTTGTTTTCTCTCTTACATTCCAGCCTGCAGCCATCAGCCAACTTATCACTTAGGCTGCAGATATGTGGAGTGAATAAATGGTCATGAAAGGGCAGCGCAGAGGAGGGAAGTGTAGCAATCAGCTTGGGAATAGTGGGAGCGACTGAGAGCAAAAGAGGGGGCCAAGAGGCGATAACGGCGAGGCCGCAAGGACAGGTCCCTGCTGTCACAGGCTGCGGCGTGATGTTGAACAGCTGTGGAGAGAGGGAGCTCGCTTCCTGTGTTCAAGACAACCCACAAAATAACCCACTCAAGCAGGAGAGGGGATGACTTCCTCAGAGGCCGGCGCTGAACACAAAAACACTGACAGGGTTGTCTTTTCTTTTCTTTCTTCTTTTTTTTTTGGTTGTATATTCACCCTCCCCGCTGTGATTCTCAACCCGTCTGCATTTTCCTGTCGAGAAGATGGGAAGTGAAACATGTTCTTTATCTGCAAACGTCTCCTCGCTCAGCTGCGAAATGGCTCTCTCTGCAGCAGTGAGAGTGTTCGCCTTTTTGTTGAGCTTCCCTAAACAACCTCAGTCAGTCCGTGCGCCTCATCCAACGGGGCAAAAGCTCGTCATGTGTATGTGACCAAGTTGTGGTCTATTTCTGTTTTAATTTGTAATACAAATTGCTCTGTGCTGCAAAATTTGCCAATATGTTTTTAAGTGTCTGCGGATGCTGTGCAACATCTTATCTTTCACCATCTAAACAGAGTTCAGTGTCAAAAAAAACAAAACAGACGTGTTCATTTCCCATCTGAAGATAAATATGAACAGCACACTTAATTATTGGTCGTTTTGCGTGATGATTGTGGAAGGATCACCGTTTTTGACGTGCATTTTAATCATAAGCGAATCGGATGCTTCAAATGAAACCGTTGATCTCATTTGGCGCGTTAACACTTTCTTATCTACAAGAGCAGAAGTTCTGGTGCTCTGACCTTCAGCTGTTTCCCCAAACCACAACTATGAATACATGCACTTGAGCAGTTTCAATTGCGGAAGTAAAAAAAATGCAAGGTCACAAAACTAATCCTTCAAATTACGTGTTTTCATCTGGTCCACTCTTGAATTTCACGTGTATTGTATTTAGCAGTAATGCCCTCCGCTCATGGGACTCATGAGAGACATTATGTTTCTATTTCAGATTAAGACTGTTGTTAATTGAGTTGGTTGTTTGACTGAGTGTCTTTCTTTTTCAGAACGATTCTCCATCCAAGCCATCTGTGGCTGAGCTGGCTGGAAGGTTCAAAGGTCATATTCTCCCAATGCCCACCTCAAATGACGAGGTACTTTGTTTGTTTGTTTATTTATTTGGATCCTCCATTAAATACAGCAAATATGCTTTATTTTTTATTACTGTATTTATATCCCATGTGGTGCAGCATGCTTGCAAAAATACACACAGTTTTTAGCCGCAAAAAGAAGAGCAATCCACATTTTGTACACTTTCTCGAGAAACTTCACACTTGCATAGAGAAATTGATGAAGACAGTTTTATTTACAGTTCCTTCTCTGTTTTATTTGTAGTTGCCATTTAGAAGACGACCTCCATCTTCCCTAAAACTGCAAAATAAAAAAGACGATAACGAAGAATCAGAATCAGTAAGTCATTTTCTGTCTTTATCCACTCATGTGCCACACATCTGTCCTCTTGATGTGGAAGGAAGTCTCTTGAAAACCACTCTTTGTTTTGTATTTGTTTACTGTTTTCATCATAACCTCACAATTTCAACATAGTTACCAGTGTATTGTTGCGAAAATGACAATTTATCTGTTTGTTTTCTTCTGCCTGGTGTATTTTTCTGTTACTGAAATATTTGCTATACTTGCATTAGAGCCAGTCAAAAGCAAAAGGAAAGTACAAAGACTTGTACAACAAAAATAAACTTTATTAATGTAAAACTATTTAATATAATTTGTCTTATTGAGATGTATGCTAATATGCCCAAGTATACTGCATAATGTATGACAGAACACATTATAAGTTAAATGAAAGCATCACTAAACATGTATGTTTCAAAGTGGGGTTGTGATGATTTTGTGAATGAGTTTTTTCATTGACACTCATCTGACTGTGTTCTCTTGCAGAAAACTACTGTCTCTCCGAATCCTTTTAAAATCAAGATTAAGAACTCCCCCATCATTGAAAAACTTCAGGTAGATGCACCTTACGACATCTGAACATTTTGTGAGGGAAACAAAAACAGACTGTAGCTTTATCGATGACGTATGTTTGTAGGAGGTAGAGAAGAAATCCTTCAGTCAGGAGATCGAGATATTTAAAGCTTTACTGCCACCCGCTGTTCGCTCGATACCGGTGCCTGCACTGCTTGAATGCCGGGGAAAAGGGGAAGGACTTGTCCCTGATGCCACAATCGGCTCAGATTAATGAGCTAATGGGATGACGGGCCACTCAGCCTGTGGTGAGGCTCTAATTTCTCACCACCGTCCCTTTAGTTAGCAATTCACACGGTGGGCAGCCATGGGACAAAAGGGCTGCCGCTTCTCCCTCTTCCTCTTCTCCCCTGTGCAGGTAGGACTTTCTTCTCTGAATCTGAACAGTGGTAGGGGACCAGCTTAGAGTTTATGTACTTTAGTCCTCAGACAGCTGTTGTTTTTGAAACCTAAGAGAGAATTGCAGGACGCGATTTCTTCCAGCAGGTGAGTTTTTAAAGTAGGAAGGTGACAGATGCAAGCAGAGCAACATCCTATATGGACACCTTTATAATACTTTTAATATACTTAATATAAGGAAAGTTTAAGAGATATGTTTAAATTTACATGACACTTTTTAAGCTTTTGTTTGCTTATTCAGTATTATTATTATATAAGATGTAATTGTGACTTTTATCTTAAATTTAACCTGACTCACTCTCTAAGACAATCTCAATCTCATGTTTTCCTCTCGTGTTTACTTTGAAAAGTGCTGTTATAAATAAATTAAATAAATGAATCGTATATTAGTTGGGACAGATGTACTGAAGAGATTACAGTGCCCGGGCTTCAGGATCTTCCTTCCCCCCTGCAGGCCAACCTCGCTCTGTCACCCACCGCTCTGCTGCCGTCGCCCAAGAGCCCCGAGGTGAAGCTCCAGCCGGCTCCGCTGTCCCCCACGACGCCCTACAGCCCGCCGACCCCCCTGAGCCCCACCCTGCGGCCGTCACGTCAGTCCAGCGAAGAGGAGGACCCCGTCAGCTTCGAGAGCCCCCCTGAGGGCACCCCGCTGCCGAGCATCAACAAGGTGAACACATGGACAAAACCTTAAAGACGAACAGATCCAAGTTATTTGTTGTTCCTGATAATGTAGTTATGTTATTAGTCTATGTATCAGGTTGCATTGTGGGAATGTGAGAACAAAACACAACCTAGATCATGATATTGCAGTGCTTTGTGTAAGCATTTGAGCAGCCTTTTGTCTTGTGTTTCATATGTCTGCGTCTGAGCTTTCTGCGCATGTGTTCACTTAATGACAAACACGAGCCACTGGCACATTGCACAGCGTTTCTCACGCTATTTGCGGAGCGAGCGGTGACGTCGCGGCCGGGCACGTGGTCCCCGTTCCCCGCTGACGTTCTTCTCAGCGGGTGTTCTCCTGTTCCTTCATCTAAATAGGCCTCAGGATAAGCTGGGGCAAGATGCCCCTGTAGTGCATGAGCGCTGCTACAAGGAGGGGGGGGATTGAAGATGTAATCCCCTTAGCCTAGTTAAAGTCCCTGGATACCACTTTGTGCAGCGCTCTCACGCATATGCTGATTAGGCTCGGCGACTTACCAGATTTAATTTGATGATACAAGTTCATTCATTTTGAGCACAGATTCCTAAGCTGACTAATTTCTAATCAAAATTCCTCGTTGGCTCTTACTCATCTTCTCCACGCAGACTCGTGCGAGGCTATCATTCAAGAGGCGCCCGCCCACGAGGCAGCACAGGAGGTCGGCTGGCGAGGAGGCGGGAGCCTTCGGGAGCGGCCTGTCCCCAAGTGAACTGCACAGCCCGAAGGAGAATGGGGATGAGGACCAGGTTTTTGACAGCCCAGCAGAGGAGGCCGAACAGGGACAGCCGCCCAGTCTTAAAGAAGCTGAGGTGGAGGAGGAGGAGGACAGAGACTGTGACAAAACAGCAGATGGGGAAGCAAAGAGCGACCCAGGTGACACAGGAAATGTGGAGGAGGAGCAGGAGGCAGTGCGAGCCCTGATCTCAGAGGCTATGGAGGATGAACAGCAGCCGTCAGATTCTTGCCCTGCCAGGCAGATAGAGGGCGACGTTAAGACAGACAAGGGGCAGGAGGAGATGCCTCAGGAGGAACACCAAGGAGGAAACGATGGGGTGTGAGCTGTGAATGTTTATGTAAGAAAGAAAATATATATATGTATCAATAAGTTATTCAGTGCTTTTATTAAGAGAACTTTTTGAAAAATACTCCTCAGTTCATCTGTTTTAAATGTCTCGGTACCTGCTCTGTTTTAAGTCCCTCCGTCGCCCTCTCCTGGCCGTCTACAGAACAGGTTTGTTAACACTGGAGAGTTAAAAGAGGCAGCTGATCTCTGCACATGGAAATAAGGATCACCGCTGATACTGTGTCCATCAGAGGAAATCTGTGTCTGCATTAAGAGACTCTTCTTTTTACAACCGACTGCATTTTTTTCTTCCCTGAGAATGTCAAAAACATTGTTAAAGCTGCACATCTTTGGATAGATACCGAATGCTGGGTGGGACTGAAGGCAAAACATATTATTAGACTTGTATGTTAGCAGGTTTCCTGATGTCGTACCAAATCACTATCACTTTAGGTTTGCTTATATAGTTTTCTTTTGATGTATGTGGGTCTCATTTCCTGCTTTTTTTAATCTTTATTTTGTATACTACAAAATATCTAAATCACAGAGCCGCCGTGGATCGGCTCAGTCCTCAGCAAGTATGCACAGACATATTAAGAAAATAAACAGCTTCCTTCTTATGTATAAAAAACGCTGACGTTACATGTTTTTGGGCAAACGCTGAAATTATCAATATGTGGAGGATCCAAGATTCAAGGTTTTGTTGTCATGTGCACAACAATTACATGGAGCAGTCGCTCGGGCTCTTTAAAACAATGCTCAAAAATATTTAGAAAGAAAAATCACACATGCAAAAAAAGAGAAAGAAAAAGTGCTGAAATGGCGCCAACCCTGTCCGGAAATCACTTCCTACTGTGTATTATCACCCTGGACAATTGTTTACCAAAGACAATGCTTAATTTACTGGAAAGGCCTCTTTTTATAGTTTTATAGTTTATAGAGGTTGTCAGTGATGATAACGGGTGACTGTTCAGTCTCACTATCAGACTAGTTTTTTATATTTAAGTAAACATTTTTTTGTTAAAGACAGAAAGGGCCATTGTCACCTGTGTGTTTGTTTATGCACATGGCATTATGGCACAGATTTTTGGTCAGGGCTGATCCCTGCCACTGAAATCTGCCCCTGATGAGCCCTGTTGCACCTGTTTGGGTTGATGGAATTACATCTTGATAGTTCTTATCAGTACGCAGAGTCACATCGGGTTTTTTTTTTTCGCTTTGATTGCAGATGTTGAATCTGAATAAATGACTGTGTGCGTGCAGGGATTTTTGCAAAAGCAAACGCTGGAGGAAACTCAATGAGGCATGATTCAGAATCAGTGTTTATAGAATGAGCTGATCTGTTTAGTACACAGTGCACCAGGGCCTGAGGTTATTACAGTTCACCTTTGACCTTCACCATAAAAACACACCTCTGTTTTTCTAAAATGAACAACTTCATACTTGTATTTTACTTTCACTTTTTATTTTTGACTGAGCAAAGTTAACTGCATGTGGAGCCACTGCAGGTGACATCTGCAAACGGGCTGTGCGCTGCAAATATGTTCCCCACTGTAAAAGTTTACTCGGGTCAAAGCAAATTCAAAATTCTTCAATAAAAATGTGAACCAAAATAACAAAAGAGCAACAGGAAGCAAAAAAAAAAAAAAAAAAAAAAGAAAGAAAGAAAGAAAAGAATAGAAAGAATAGAAAAGAATAGAAAAGAAAAGAAAAGAAAAGAAAGGAAACGTTTTGGCATGTCCTTTGGTGAATAATAAATCATTACTACCTGTAGAGGCTTCATAATCTGTACGCACGCCTTCATTCAAGAGCTTTCCCACCGAACTGCACAATGAGGGTATTTCCAAATACTGTGTGTGTGTGTGTGTGTGTGAGTGTGTGTGTGAGTGTGTGAGTGAGTGTGTCAAAGTTTCCTCCCACCTCTCTCTCTCTCTCTCTCTCTCTCTCTTTGCTCGACGCCTCCTTCCGGCCCGAGTCGAAACTTGAAGGAGACTCACCTGAAGGAGGACGAAGAAGGAGGGAGGCCGGAGAAGATTAAAAAATAATAATAAAAGATAAAAAAAACTTTCCCTCGGTGCTGTCAGTCGTGTCACGTCGGCTCTTCAGTGACTGTTCGGTCTGTGAACCGCATCTGGGACGTTTTATTTACTAAAAGTCACTGTCTACAGGCACTTCCGGGTTCAGTCTTCGGACAGGTAAATAATTATCCCCCACACACACCTGAATCTGAGAGGACAGCAAACATGGAGATGCAGGTCATCAACATTAATGGAAACGATGGGACAGCAAGTGAAAAGGTGAGTTCATAAGAGAGAAGATTTATTAGTGGCTTATTTATTTATAATAATAATAATAATAATAATAATAATAATGGTGATGATACAAAACAGAAATAAGATCTTATAATACAGAAAAAAGGCGTGATAATAAAATCATGCTGTCATCATCATATACATTTAGCCAACTGTATATACTACATTTATCTTTTTCGCCAATGTTACATTAGAGCTGAGACTATTGATCGATTAATCAATTATTTGACTGTTATTAATCATTCAAAAAGTTTCATAATTTATTAATTTCTGAGGATTTTCTCTGCTTCATATGGGAGTGAAATGTTTCTTTGGGTTTCCCAGTTATCCATCATCACACGTCAACCATTATAGATAAATCACTTGATCCTTTTCTTGATTGATTGATTGTTCATTCTGCTCATATACTGTTGCCCGTAAAGTTAAAATAAAATATTTTTTACTTCTTCTTATGAAATGATAATGTGATTTATTCTTGATAGACAAAGTGTATATAAATTCACAAAACTTTATTGATCAATCTCTTCCAAACATATCATAGTGACACTTTATCTGTCAAGAGTAAATCACATTGTCATTTCATGAGAAGAAGAATAAAAAAAAATCCAACTTTATGAGCAACAGTGTATAAGCCAAACAACTGATTGATCAATCAAGATCAGTTGATGTTTGATAACTCTGATCGTTCAGCTCCATGTGACATGAAATGATAAACAGTTTGTACGATAACGTCTTTCGAGTTGTTCAGTATTTTGTAGTAATTATTTTAACTCATTCTTTGCCCTCTCGAAGGTCAGTACAGTCAACAATGGAGACGGGGCGGCCTATGAGATCCCAGAGGAAACGGAGAGAGACGGGTTGCTTCAGGTGAACATCCGTCAAATCTGTTCTCTTTTTCTGTGTCTTGTATTGTTGATGGCGATTTCAGGAAGCAAAACTGACGCCTACATTTGCGAAAAAGACAAAAAAAAAATGTGGTAATGATGTGTTGGTCACTTATTCTCGTTCCTGGAATTGAATGAATCAACAAACTGTCCCTAGATCTCTCACTACATTTTCAGTGAAGGCAGGAAAGTGACGTCTTGCTGTGTCTTTTTGTCAGCCTGCCGGTTGTAACGGGGGGGCGATGCCAGCCGTCCAGGCAGCAGAATTTCAGAACAACTTTAAAAATATGTCTACTCCTCAAGAGGTAAGAAGACCTTTAACATGAGCAAAAAAGAAAGGTTTAAAATGTGTTGCTTCTCCAGCATTTCCTCCTACAAGTGGAATAAAGGAAGTTGAACTTTTCTGTTACCATGCGATAACTCTCAGGATCTTGTGGCTATAAATAACCTCATGCGTTTTCTTCTTGTTTTTTGATGCCTGTCGATAATTAAAACGTTTTTTCACACTTATGTGTCATAACTCCTCCCTAAATGTGTCTTGGTATCAGCCTTGAACCCCAATGACCTTGATTTTACTTTCAATTTGCTTTTAGAATAACTGCATATGCAGGATAATGAATGAGCTGAAGAAGCCCGCCTGGCGTAGAATCAAGCTATGTGTATGTGTAGTTACCTTCATCATGGTCATCATCGCTGTGGTTCTGATCTCGATGGTCGTGTGCTCAGGTAAGGTGTCACGATGAGCATGTTCTATATTTTTGATCTGTAAAAAGATTATCTAAGATTATCGTACTTTAAAGAAGTGCTGCAAGATCAAGAAGGTTGCAGGCCAAAGTGCAAGTTCCATAATTCTCCTGCTCAAACACAACATCAACACCTGCAAGTGCAGTGAGCCTGTAGAAGTGTAAAATAATGCAAAGGAAATGATAAGATAATGTTCAGCTGTTACTTTCAGTTACCTTTCATTCAGTTTTTCCTATTTTCTCTTTTCCACAGCGCTCCACGAAGATAAGGACGAGAACTTTGACCGCTCGTTGTTTAAAGTCCCTCGTTCTTTCAACGGGAGCTTCCAGCTGCCCAACATGGTTTTCACAGAGGACCTCTACACCCTTTCCTCCAATGAAAGTCAAACACTGGCTGTTGGCCTTCAGGAAAAGGTTTGGCCAATAATCACCTGTATTTTAAATAATGTACTTCTGTGCTTTTTAATGGAGAATATGGTGAGAAATGTTGTTTGATTTGCTTTTGTGTATAGTATTTCATCCGGTCTTTTGCTGTTGTATTAGTTGTCTCCTGTGAACCACACCTTTTAATCAACATCATGAACAGAGAACTGACAGTGGCTTAATATAAAACAAACATGCAGGAGCATTAAGTGCAGTCAGGTAAATGCTTAATGCGAGTAGTAGAAGTGAATACTTAACTATTAAAGTGAGTAATTGTATTCACTATATGAAGCATGACATTAGAGATATCCATTAATAAATAGTATGAACGTAATAAATAAATAATTTAAAAATAGTATACTGCATTGGATTTGTTTCAGCTCCAATTTGCTAAAATGTTTATCTTGTCTAAGGTACTCTGGATTTAACCCTGTATTGTAAAACTATATTTCACACTGTTGTCTTAGGTTTTATTTAGTGTAAGAGCTGATTTACAGCCGCCAGTGATAAATTATTTAGACGTTAAATCCATCACTTCCGAGTGAGTGAAAAACAGCTAAACTGAGACGATGAAGCCAAAAGCTTTGACAAAACAAAAACCGGTTTGGAGCTGAGAGCTCAGCTGTAGCCAGTTTCTTTTTCAGGGCTTGGAGTGAAGTGAAAGTAGGTTAGGATCAGCCGAAAAACTTTTCATGCTGATTGTTTGCTTTTGCATGTCTCATCCTGCCCCACCCAGCTCGCTGCTCTCTACCAATCCTCCCCTGCGCTGGGACGATACTTCAACAAAGCTGAGATAACCGCTTTCAGGTAAACGCTCAGCAGACTCACTGGTTAAAAACTCCATTTTTCACCTCCCTTCCCCCTGCATGAAACCACTTGATTTACTCTTCTGTTATCTGTGCATTTGTGTGAGAAAAATGCGGCTCGGCCTTCAGATCTCGTGTTTTTACTCCCTCCCCACTACAGGAACGGCTCAGTCATCGCCGACTACCAGCTGACGTTCATCATGCCTGAAGAACAACAGGATCAGCTGAGAAACTTCACTCTGAGCAGGGAGATGGTTTACAACGTGCTCAGGCAGTTCCTGTACGACCAGGAGACGGCCGAGAACGACTCGATGTACGTGGATCCAGATTCCCTGAACATGCTTTTAAGACACTAGTGGCAAAAGGTCACAAACTGATCTTTGCTGTCTGTGTCATTTAAGTGAGACACTCCACAAACAACTCTACAAACACTAAAAACCTCCAGCAGTAAGGTGGAGGTTTGCATCATATGACTTGTCAGACGCCTGTGTGATTCTCCCATGAGTCCGTACACATTTTGCATGCGATGCAGCTTGACCACAGGAAACTACGCGGCCACAGTCACGGAATCTCATTATGTCCACAGGTCACACGGATGATCTTGTTGCGTGTTCTGGTTAACAGGTTTTTAAGGATTAATAACAATCAGTCCAAGGTGCGGCGCTTGTCGAGTCAAAGGGACACCTGACCTCTGCCAAAGAGACAAAAAAGCTACAAAGCTTTGCAGAGTATGTGAAATACTTTTTTATACTGTATAAGAGATTTTATTTTGTATTTTAAAGTGCCTTCTTTAACAGTTTCATATATAAAGCTATTGGTATTTTGGTACATCAGTGCTGTAATTATTTATATTCATTCCTTTACTGTCACTGTGATTCATGCATGACTGTTGGTTCAACATTTTGGCTGAGTAAGTGTTTGAAATGAAAAAGCACATGTTTATATTTGCGTACCTGTGCCATTATTTTCCTTCAGCGGACCTCATTTGCAAACCAAAACTAAAGAACGTTCTTGAAGCATTTTCCTAGAGAGCGGTAGATGTGGAAATATAGCGAGACTGAGCCGTCCGGAGAACTTAACAGCTCTCTGTTTAACACCATTTACAGCTTAATCAGCCGGGACTGTGTCAGTATGTCAGATCTGTTTCTTGTCACTTGATCATGTCAACATGTCTGTCCTTTAAGAAGATTACAGCTTATTACATGTTTGTTCCAAATTGTCCAGACACAAACACTCAGATAGTTATTTATACGTCCTCGACTCTGCTGGTCGCGCTCAGTACGAGTCTGACCCACTTAAAACGTTATCAGGTTGATTTTATGATAGTTAAGGTTGATGTTTGATTAAAATAATCATGGGAGATAAGATGTGTAAAGCCTGTAATTTCTTTCAGTATTTGTTACAGCTGAAAGTGTGAAACTGCAATTAATTAGAGATTTTTAACAGTCATTAAGTCACAGCAGAACTTCAGACTACGTTGATCCTCTTTTTTTTTTTTTTTATAATGGACTCAATCATCAAGATATGATGTAAACAAGTGTTAAGGTGCTTGAATTTAAGCTTTAGGGTTTTAGCAGTCAAATGACAGTATACATAAATATATAATAATAAGAATAAGAATAGTATGTTATTAAGTATATTATTTGTAAGACACAAAAATGAAAAGATAAAAAGAAAAAAATAAGAACACAACCATCATATAAGACATGTTGGAAATATTTTCATATTAAATGAAAAGAGATGTCATAGCATCAATAAATGGTCTTTTTAAAAAGATATGTTTTAAGAAGTAATATGAAAGACTTGACTGTAAATGCCTGGTCACTTTTAGTCTAAATTGTCTGATTTAAATGAATCAAATTTTTACACTTAGAAAATCATTACTATCATATATTTTCCCATGACAAAAAAATAGTACCATTGATGGAGAGAAATACTGAGCTTTCTTTGCTTCTTCTTTTTTTTTTCTTTTTTTTTTTACTGGTGGACTAATATATTCTCATGAGCAGTTCTCAAAACGTGTTCGCTGCATGGTAGTCACATGCTGGTCTAACGGTCAAGTTTAAACAGAGGTGCATCAGTGAGATCAGACCTATTACTGTACATAAAACGAAATCACTCCACCTGCTCTTTGATACCTTCCGATATTGCAAATGTTGGCTTGAGCAAGAGTAGCCCCGCGTGTTTCTGTTTAGACTGGACTTATTGATTCAGGCTGGACCACTTCAGCTGATTTTAGCTGCCCGTGGCTTTATTTGGGATCTTCTCTGCAGGCGTTCTGATAAAGTAAACACTTTACCTAATCAGTTGGCAGCAGTGAGTGATCATGCACCTTGGCACAGGATAGCTGGAATAAGGAATAGACTTTTAATACAGTTTATCTACCTGTTTCTGCTGGTTTCCCGTTTTCTTAAACCTATTTTGAGAATTGTTAATCGTCTAAAACCAGATTTACTATAATTAGCACTCTGAGCTTTGATAGCCAGGTTGGTTTAAACAGCACTCCCCTGCTCTGAAGCCTTTATCACGCCCATAATCCTGCGAGGTCGGCCATGGGGTGACAGTGCTGGTTAAACGTGTATTTATCCATTCTGGACAGTGTGTGTGCGGTTTGTTATGTGTCTCTGTTGACTCAAAGTCTGTCACTGATAAAATCCTTCCAAAGTATAAACTTTTCATTATCTGTTTGGAGTCATTACACTGATGATAATTTACTGTATCAAAAGACATTCTTTAATATGCTTAATCCTGTCAACATAAACTCATAGTCTCTCAATGTAAACAGAGTGGCAAAGACCTTTATCTCATATGTAAGAGTATTTGCTTGTTGCTGAGGGAAAATAAACAAACATGAACCATTGGCTCCCTGCATGTTGATAATCCACAGAAGAACATTTCATTACAGGTAAAACTCTTTACATTAAAGTGCTTACAGCAACATGTTTTATTACAGTAAATTAAAATACAAGAATGACAATGAGGCTTTAAAAGACTTTGTCAAACCTGACCACAATCCCAGAGACTTAAAGCCCCCCTCACACACACACACACACTAGATCAGGCTCTTATTCCAGGTACTGTTAGAACACTGTGACCTCTTGACCAGTGAGGTCTGACAGGATTACTGACAGTGACTGGGCCAGAAATGAGTCCATATTTCATTCCTATGTGCATATTTGTTTCACAAAATAAGCATATTGATTACAACCTAACTAAGACATGCCAATAAAACAAAGACATGGCAAAATCACAGACAGTGCAAACTGGGGTCAGCTTATCAACTGGTTAAAGTGGCTAAACTGGTTAAACTGGTTAAATTGGTTATAGTGCTATAGAGGTTAATGTGAATACTCTGATGTCCTGTAAAGTGCCCAGGTGGTCCCAGGGAGGGATCCCTCATCTGTGGCTCTTCCTCAGGTTTCTTCTTTTTCCTGTAAAGGGTTTTTTAAAGTTTTTCCTGACTTGATTCGAGGGTCTAAAGACAGAGGGTGTCACAACTGTGCAGACTGTAAAGCCCTCCGAGGCATATGATGTACTAAAGGATAAAATGCTTAGAGTTCAGTTTTATTGGGCAATCTACCCTTTTTTTGAAACTTTTTTTTGTGTATTTAGCTGTTGTGTAATCGTTTTTTTCCCCAAATATATTGCTAAATTGCTACAAACCCCTTTATTGCACAAAATGCCTTTATGCATAAAGTCTGCTGCAGCATGACTCAGTGATGTAACAGTCATTTCTTACATTTCTTTTTATGTTACATCATGTTTCACCAGTTTGTTGAATGAATATCTAAATATGATTCTATGTATGACGATATTAATAACCTTTATGTAATATTTCATAAGGAGCTTTATGAGTGTTATGCGGCTCAGAAATATCCTTTAGTCTATTCATGTTTGAAAAGAGGATCAGTTGACTCCAAGAGGGAATTCCCTTTGCTAATTCCCAGGGGAATACCACAGGCGTGTGATAACATTTGGGAGTAAGTGGACAACTATTTGGGCAAAAATGGATTATTTCTTGAAATAAGAAACTGTCCATATTGAGAAAATAATTGTGAAAATACCTCACTAAAGGGACTGTAAAAACTGTTAAAAATAAAAAAAGAGAACAGAAAAGGGAAATAAATAGAGGAATAGAAATGTGAGAAAAAAAATTAAAAAAAGAAATGCAACATTGTCGCCTGGTTTTATGGTATACTGGTTGTGAAATAAACACTTTATTTCTCTAAGAGCCAAGAGTTCAAACCTGAGGGAGCTTCCCATTTTGCACATTACTGAATCCACCAAATCTGTTATCAAAGCCCAGTTGAGTTACAGAGCATGTCCTGAGGTTCTTGGAAGACTTCTGATGTTATCCCATTAAGGGGTTATCTCTCCTTTTGGCCATCCCAAGACTTAAAGATTAAGGCAGTAGCCTCATGAGATTTCAGTCAGACCTCACTGTGGCCGGTGCCCTGTGCTAACTCCTTCCTTTCTCGCTGCAGCCTCACCGCCGGCTCTCTGCAGGATTGTGGGTGAAAATCACTTCTCTGTAGGAATAATGGGCACCCACTGCTCCAGCCTGGATGACATCCTGGAGGAGGACATGCACCACTGGTACACCAAATTCATGAGGGAGTCTCCGTCAGGGCTGATAACACTCTTTGAGCTAAAAACTATGCTGGAAATGAACGGTATGACCGAGGAGGCCAGCAGCTACGTGGACCAGGTCTTTCTCACCTTTGACATGGACGGGGTAAGAAAACACTCAACAAGGAATTTCCTCTTCCCTGCGCAACAAATTGTGGATTGTGTGATTCCCATGAAAGTCTGCTCAGTCTGATAATGATTTGCCAATCTGCTGAAACATTTGCTTGCTGAATTCCTGCCACATGCACCTTCCTGGATAAATTAGTTCTCTAGAGTTAAACGTTGAAAACAAGAAGCTTTCTGAATTTTTCACATTGTTTTGCACGAGACGAAAGGGCTGCAGAGATTATGGAGCTCTTAAGAACCTCTACTCAGTGAGGCCTGAGCTCTTTTGCTCACGAGAACTTAGGGCAAAAGGTCACACATTTTGCTTTAGAAATAAATAATTTACAGCATCACTAAATATGTGCTATAGTTTTCTCAGAATTTCCCTTGCATAAATTACAAAACGATGCACTAAATGATGCAATTTTTATTTTGAAAATCTTAAATGAAATACTTATTGTTGTTTGTAAGCAGATGGATTAATCATCTTTCCCTTCAACTGAATATTTCATGTGTCCTTTTGCAGGATGGCTACATAGACTTTGTCGAGTACATTGCGGGCATAAGTTTATTACTGAAAGGGGAAATCAACCAGAAGCTGAAGTGGTACTTCAAGCTCTTCGATCAAGATGGAAATGGGAAAATTGACAAGGAAGAACTGGAGACAATTTTTAAGGTACGGCAGATTCTTTGTTCAACAATTAGTGTTTCACAGAACTGAGGAAGTGAGCGATCCAGTTACTTGACCCGCGATGCTGAGCCGCTCTACTCTGAAACAGCGGATGCTGGTTTCACCCGGCCATGAACTAGACATGACACCTAATCCCAGGGCCTTCTTATCCAACCTCAGGTCTAAATATGGCCTTCCCTGTAATCTAATTCACTCACTAAACACTGTAGGTCACACGTTACATGACACCTTTTTTAATCTTGTCACCATTATATTAACAACACTCGGTACTAAAACTGTTCACAAGTCAAAGACTGAGCCGTTCACTGTGGAATGCACTTCTATTTGTTATGCAGTTTAAGTCACTATATATCATAGTTATCATAGTGTGCAGTGGAATTAGTACATTTAGTTATTGTAAATGATTAGTCATTTTAAATATCATGCACTTTTTATGTGTCCTAGTTATTTCTTTCATTTAGCAGCTGAATAAGTTGCATTGTTTTGTGTAACAATTTGTGTTATTTCGATCAGGCTATTCAAGATATCACCAGAAGCTACGACGTCCCTCCAGAGGAGATTGTGACTCTTATATATGAGAAGATTGATGTCAACGGGGAAGGTAAGGAACATCTTATTGTCAGCCCAGGTCCAATATAATGATATGATGATTTACCAATCCTGAACATCACAACAGGGTTCTTCGTTAGCCTGTGTTTAATCTTTGCCCCTCTCCCCTCAGGTGAGCTGACCCTGGAAGAGTTCATCAGCGGAGCCAGGGAGCACCCCGACATCATGGAGATGCTCACCAAGATGATGGATCTCACCAACGTCCTGGAGATCATTATCAATGGTCAACAGAAGAAAGCTATAAACTGAATCAGTGAAACCAACATGGCTGGACTGTGAGGAGAACTGATACAAGTTTTATTTTTGGTGGATTTTCAGCTCGTGGCAGTGTTGATAAAAAAGCGTGCGTGTGCTTGATTGAACTGCACAGACTGAACTGAGTGAACTGATTAGTCTCACGTGGATGTGATCTCTCTGGACGTCGTCCCAGGAAAAGCAGAGACTTTGTCCTCTTCGCTCCGCTTGTGCTCTCACACTTCTTGAATGGTGTTTTGTTAAAACACAGACCAGTGATGAGTTCTGCTCTCAGGTCTCCATCATGGTTCGAGTTGACGGCACAAAGCAAAGTGAATAAGTCACTTTGATCCATCACGGTGGGAGCTTTTTGAGCTGCAAATGTTTTGCAGAAGTGTCGGGCACAACGTGAAAAGCAGAGTGGGTAACTTTACCTTAAGATGTCTCAAACCACTTTTTTTAATTTGTATTTAAAAAGGTTTATGATTAAACACACTGATTTTAGTACTGATTAGTCCTGTTGAAAACAACCGCCAAACACCAAATTTCTTACTAAACTTAATTTACATTGCATGTATTTAATTTTCATCCATAGCGACCTACAACAAGTGCATTCAACCATAAAGTCCATCACCTTCATCAGATATGCTGAACTGCTTCAAGTGCTACATGTAGACACAATAACATTTTTGTTTTTATGGGCCAAGGTGCGGTCTGAACAGATGAGTTTCAAGTCTGCAACAGGAGATGTGTGTTGTTTCTGCCCTGATTTTAGTAGCTGGGTCCCCCTTGTAGTGGAAGTAGCGGGTCATACTTTCATGGACGACCTGGAATAAATGAGCTTGTCCTGCAGGGGCCTGAAACTTCATCACAGAAAGTACTTTGGTCACCTCCTTTGCCATCTTTGCCATAATTACAGTATGTGATTGCCCATCTCACTGACATTGTTTGCTCTTTGTTTTGTGTTGTCACTCTTGTAAAATCTGTATGAAAACTTGTTGCTTGTATGTAAAACCTGGATAGTAACTGAATATCCATGTAGTGTCTGGATGTAAAAACAAAAAAAAAAAAACAAAAACATTGACATGAAATGAAATGATTTGCAATTTAAGGTTACAATGTTGCCTTAAAATCAATACAGTACTTTTGTAACAAAAAAACGAAGTTTGACTTTTTAATAAAATAATCAGACTAATTTGTATGTTTTTTTCCAGATTAAGAGGCAGGAATAGGTTGATTTGATGTATCTAAATTTTACACACTGGACTCTTGGATGAATGGCTCAATATTTTCTGTGTTGCAGCATGGTCATGAATAATACAGTAGTAAATAATGGAGGCTATATTAAACAATCAGGAGTGATGAATGCTATAAAAAAGTTACGTCACAGAGTATATAAAACCATAATATAACATTTAGCAGGTAGCAGCATTTCATTATTTGTGGATTAATCAATAACTGATGAATGCGCAGTTTCGACATTGCTGAAAGAGCTCAAGGGCGCCACCTTGTGAGCACAAGAGTAATCCAATCTAAGTAATGTTGAGTTTTATACATTTACAGGACAGATAAAGATATGCCACCTCTGCTTGGAAGGTTTTAAAGCTGGGATGATACATTTTATTACTTCAACTTTTTCTGCCTCAAAACAACCCTTTCAGTTCATAAAATCTGGTCATTTTCATCCCTCTCTTGTTTACGTTAGCAAAAAAATGGAAGCCAATGCATGATGTTTTATACAACTGCAAACACACTGCACATCACAGCATTTAATATCCCCTATTTAAATGATGAGCAGAGCAGCCATCATATCCAATACAACAACCTTTTGTCTGCTTAAGTGACACAAACTGGTATTTCGTGTTCAGAGTGTTGCTTGGCTCCTCTCCTAGCTAATCAGCCAAGGGACAGGCGGTCTGCGGAGCTTTCATTTCCATTTCTACAGAAAATACCAGAGCTTGTCACACACATGAAAGAGCCTTGTGATCGAAACTCATTTTGTGTTGATGGGGGAGTGAGAAAGAAGCAAATGTTTGTGTCCGGGCCTGTCTGGACCCTGTCAGTCCAGTTTTGGCCTCCTTAAATTTTCATTAGGGATTATTTCAGGTCCATAATAAAACCCAATCATCCGAGGTCACGCTGCCTCTCCAGCTGTAAGAGATACTCATCTAAACACAGCTGACCTTGGTTTCACTCTAAATTTGACATCCCTCCGATCATTTATCTTTACTCGAATTAATCATTGTCCCTTTATACACAGATCTTTCAAACATGATGGTATTCCTGGTTAATGATTCGACAGAGGGTCATTTCGGCGCATGCTGGTCAGACAACAGAGAAATTGCAGGTTGTGTAAATCAAATAAAGATAAGAACTTGACTCCACATAGCACTCGAAGCGTTCCTAAATGTATCGGATGATACAATTACGTAACTCCACTGACAACCCACCTGTGTCCATCGTATAAATTCACCGGTGTCCGCCCTCATGGCTTTGCACTGCACACTGCTTCCTACTGTCAGCCACCACAGCACAGGAACAGCCACGTCCACCTGGAGCCATGCAGTCTGCCGAGGCTAAGTTCAACAAAAACAGCCTGCTCCTGGCTCTGCGGCGCTACAGCTCAGCTGTGAGCGACATGGAGCACACCATCCTCCTGCCCAGCCTGCTGCGAGATGTGCCTTCCGATGAGGTGTGCGACTGCGACGCGGCGGAGGAGTCCTGCAGAGACCTGTACGACAACTACCTGATGCTCAAGGCAGTCAGGAACACGGTGGAGAGCGGGCTGGTTCACCTGGACGACCGCAAGGCCAACACTTCCACGGTGCTCAACAAGAACCTGGAGCCTCTCTTGAACACGGACGCTGAGGCCCTCTTCCACTTCCACCTGAAGGGACTATTTTCTGTGATGAGCGACCTCACCAAGAAGACTCAAAGCCTTACTGACAAATATATGGACATCATTGGTGTGGCAAATTAGAGAACATGTAAGAAAGTGAGAAAACCATCTGTTTGTATAACTGCTGTATTTGTAACACCTGAACATCTCTCTTATGGAATAAATATACAATGACCAAACCGATCAGTTCTATCTCATCACTTGCAAACTGTAATAAGTCCCTTGGTGGAGACATGCCGAGACAGTGACTCATTGAACGATGGGAAGTGTTCTAGGCTAGATTTATGCTCCACCACACAACAGAATGATGCATCAAGAAAATGTTGAATTTGTGTATTTATATTTTTATTTACATAACTATATTTCACACAATAAATGACAGAAAGATTTCAACAATAAGACCACTCAAGACAGATGGTAGTCTGCAAGTGTTTTCTCTCTCTCCATCTCAACAGCTGCAGAGATTCAGCGCACAGGAATGAAAGGCTCAACGATCTCTGCAAAGGTCTTTTTCTCTGGTGAGACAAAAAGGAACAATTTGATTACACACAGACCTCCATGTTTTAAACTTCTCTGTGAAGATTTTCTTTTGTGCCTCAAACATTATAGATTACACAAACAAAACAGCACATCATACTGTCTATGTTTTAAGATTAATACTTAAATACATGGAAAATACATTAGAGTTCATCACTGTTCCTCCCACGAAACTTTAACTATTTTAGACTATAGAGTAAAATGGCAACGTGCAAATATGAACAAGTGTGCATCAAACATGACACATGAGGGCAGCTGCAATGTTGTTGAGTTCTTCAAAGGTCTTGTGTTAAAGAGAAAAAAATGGTGTAAATTCACTCACCCTTTGGTGCGAATTCCTCTGGGTGGAGCCTGATGTACTCGTTCATCTCTCGATCGCGCTTAGCGTTGATGTAATTTTCATATTTTGTGATGTGGTAGCCGACGAACCAACCAACTGTTGCCAGCAGGACTTGCCGATGAACACCTAAGAAAGGAAAACAGGGCAGATTACATTACTGTGATTTAAGCACACGCCACAACAATATAGTAATATGAACTTTGCACTGATAAAATATTTAATTATGCTTCTGTGGAATTGCCCTAGAATAAAATAATAAACCAAGCTAATTTAATCAGATTGAGCACTACAAGACAGACCCAGGATGTGCTGTTTTAGGAAGAAGGCTTACAGGATCATTAAAGACACAAACCACCTTCATTCATCAGGTAAACTCTGACTTGAGTTTCACTTGCACCTTATTAATATTTAATTCAATATCTATCTTCAGAACATTAAGGGGAACCTTAAAAAATGACCCAACAGACTGCTTCCATGTGATTGTTGTGCACGAGACAAATAAATAATCTTGAATCTTGACGACATCAGGAGAAAAGTGAAGCAGTCACATACCCCCGCCTACATCTCACACATTCCTTCACAAACCTGTGCAGCTTAAATCTAAAATGTACAATATACCTATACTGCACATATTTCTCTATATTTGCATTTCTTGACTGATGCAACACTTACATTTACTCTTCCTATATTAACAGCATTAAACACATAAAGGCAAACCCATCCCTATGTTTTGGACTTTAGTTAGTTTTACTTTTGTGATTTTCTTTCAGTATTATTTGAGCATTGTTACAGAGGAAGCCTGTGCTTTACAAATTTAATTACTCATCGTATTTGTTGTGCACATGACAACTAAATAATCCTGAATCTTGTAAACAACTGCAGAAAAGTCATGTAGTGTTTTTTTTGCACATTGCCCAGTCTATTTTTTAAACATTCATGCATAAACACGCACATCTATCTTAAAATATATTTAAAAAAAAAAGCTTGTGTTGTTTTTCTTTCTAAACATTTTTTTTAGCATTACTCCATGTTATTATTGGTGCCTGTCAATAAAGTTTTGAATATTGAATGACAAACACCCAGGCAAACCCCTTCATATATCTTATTTTTTAGTAATTTTTACTTAATTATGAGCACTGGATGGGTGGGAATGTATGACTTGTTAATTTCATTGCTTCTTGTGTTTGTTGTGCACATAACAAATAAGAAATCTTGAGTGAATTTATTGTCCAGTTTGTTGTCAAAACTAACCGGAACCAATATTATTAGAAAGAGAACAGCGAAATCATTTAATATTTAGCTTTACGCAAGTTAAATCTTTCATTGTATGTAAAAAATATACCTTGGTAATAAACCTGATTATGACTTAACGGTGAATTTCTTATTAAATGTGAGCGCAGAGGAAATAAAAGTGTCCAACCACAAACACAAAGGTTTCAGAGCAAAGCGGCGCCCATCTGAAAAATCAGGACACTTTCGTGCTTTATTATAAAGTGTTTTCTACACCTGAGAGGGGCGCAGGCTGCAGGCAGACAGCTCACAGACACACAGCTCACAGACACACAGCTCACATACACACAGCTCACAGACACAC
>JBAJHX010000049.1:4916881-4979858 GCA_037176925.1 Amniataba percoides | reverse complement strand
ACACACAGCTCACAGACACACAGCTCACAGACCTGATTTCAGCGGCGGCCTGTGCAGGATGGCGTTTTGTAGCATCGCGGTGCACCAGCCGACCCCGCTGAGCCACACCGAGTTCCTGTTGACGACCCCGGGAGGAGGCAGACCCTTCCCCTCGTCCGGTATTAAACCCATGGCGACACAAAAAACGGCCCCGTTAAGTCACAAACTGCGGTGACCTCCCGGATAGCTCGCGTTTACTTTAGCTCTCACCTCTCGAAGGAAGTCAAGGGCGAGCGGTGCGAGCGGGGGAAACGTCCGGGCGCAACAAGCTAGGAGCGCTTCAGTTCCGCCTGCTCCGTTCCCCCAGCAACCGACCGGAAGATGAAACTTTAGATCTTATTTTTTTATAGATCTGTCACATTAATATTGATTTGATATTTAAAACTTTATGTGACTAAAGCAAAGTCTAAGCTCAGCACCATAACTATTTTCTACTACACGAAGAACAATAATATACCATGTGCAATAATACTTTATTTCTTCTTACACACTTTACATTTATTACTCTATTATTTCTTTTCCACCTCATGTCCAGGATGGTTGTAATAAAAATGCATCTTGGCTTTCTGTGAAATTTTCTGTTAGAAATAAGTTTTTTTTTTTGTTTTGTTTTTTTTTCTCACAATTTAGTTAATGCAGTATTTGTCTTTAAACACAAGAACATAAGATACTGTAATATTACTAAATGAAGTAAAATAAAGAAAATTAATATTGTTTCTTGACACAGCAATGTTTGCTTTGCATATTGTGTTATTATCCTTTCTAGCATTCATAATAAAGTGCAAAATCTACAAAACAGCAGTAGAAACAGATACAAATATGTAAGACAAAATAAGATGAAATTATAAGTTATAATATGATAATCTTTTATTGTGAGGACATCTGCAATGATAAAAAACAAGCAAGATATAAGAAATAAAATACAATAAACAAAGAAATGAAAAAAATCACAATTTCAATTTGTAAATATAGATAAATGTATAATTGTTTCTCCATGAATTAGTGGGAAAACATCCTTTCACGAAGCTCATCTCACGTCCCCTCAGCTTTTAGGAGCAGTACTCGAGTAGAAGTACTCGATTACTCTGCTGATGACATCATAGAGTGCGGTCCTCCTCCTCCTCCTCTCTCCTCCTCCTCTCTCCTCCTCCTCCTCCATCAGACGGGCTGCCGAGCCGCTGAGGACACCCAGCCGGAGGAGCGATGCGCCGCCCGGCCATGGCTCTGCCTGCCTGACCGCCGACCCCTGCACACTGAGCGGATCCGAGTCCGGGGAGCTGCCGGCGGCTTTCGGTGAGTGCACACCGCTCCCAGGCTCGGAGCTGGGGTGGGTCTTTTTTTCTCCTTTTTCCTCCCCTCTGTTGCAGCTGCAGACAAAATGTCAAAATGGCCAAAGAGAGAGAGAGAGAGAAAGGAAGAGAAAGGGAGGCTCGGTAGCTCTGCTGTTAGCCTGTTAGCTTCGCTCTGTCGGCCATCAAAGAGCTCTAATGGAAGAAATGTAGCCGAAGGATGCTGCCGTGATACTTTGTATTTCATGAGGAGGTGAAGAAGAGGGAGGAGGAGAAGGAGGGTGAAGGAAGAAATGCGACACAGGAGGAGGAGGAGGAGGAGGAGAGGGTGAAAAAAATCAGTGCAGGAGACTGAATTAAAAGGCTGAATTGTGTTTCATTGTGTGGAGGGAGGGATTCAATCTGTCACGTCCCTGTTGAGAGCAACAGTTTGATTTCTCACCATGCTTCTTTTTTTTTATTTCATTATCACTGAGATTCACTGAGACAGACCCCCCCTCCCCCGTGCTGCAGAGTCAAAGTGTGTGTTGCTGCCAGTGTTTACATGGGTGTGTGCACACACTGATGGAAGAAGAAACAACCAGCACATCCATTAGCTTCATCTCTTTGCTTGGTTTTATTTATTTTTTTCACTCCCAGCTGTGTTTTGCAGCCTCCTGAGCTCCATTATCCTCCCACCCTCCCAAAAAACTGTACAAATCTGACATATTTGGTGCTCAAAACATGTGGAAAAGAAGCATTTCCTCTTTGCAGCTGCATGGTGTTCCTGTTCTGAGAGCTCAAACATGCTCATCATGAAGCATTTAGGACACAATACAGTGCATTTTACCATTTATATCAGAGATAAAGAGGTGTAACTAACAATTTTATTAAACAGACATGATAAATTCTTTTTTTAAAATCCCACAGTTTCCAGAGCTAAATGTAAACTCATATTTGCACAGTGAAGAAGTGTAACCACGGGCTCCCAGTTCCTCTGTTTTGTGTTGTTGAAGATTATTCAGGTCAAATGTCAGCCGTGATCCCTCCTGAGGAAGCTCGCCTGTTTCACAACACTTTGCTGCTTTCTGTCTTCGTCTTCGGGGCTTGTCGTCGGGAGTTTCTGCGCCCTGCGGCGTCAACAAACCGGAGCACTTCAGTCAAACGCAGCGATTTTTAATATTGACGTGCTTACTTACTTTTTTTTTTGCTCCCTCTTCTTTCACAGTTTTAGGATGAGCATGGAAGATTATGACTACCTGTTCAAAATCGTTCTGATTGGAAATGCTGGAGTTGGGAAGACATGTCTTGTCCGGCGCTTTACTCAGGTTGGTATAAGACTAGAGATTATGAGTTTGGATGAATTGAATTGCAGAGTTTTAGCATATCGAACCATAAATATCTGTTTTCTATCTCAGGGCCTTTTCCCACCTGGACAAGGGGCTACTATCGGAGTGGATTTCATGATTAAGACCGTGGAAATCAAAGGGGAGAAGGTCAAGGTACACATATTAATAAAAAAAACCCTGGTCTGTGTCTTTCAACAGTTTAGACGTTTGGTTGCTCATTTATTTCGCGCTGTTTGTCTGTTTTCCAGCTGCAGATATGGGACACGGCTGGACAGGAGAGATTTCGCTCCATTACTCAGAGTTATTACCGCAGTGCCAACGCCCTCATTCTTACGTACGACATTACCTGTGAGGACTCCTTCAGGTGCCTTCCAGAGTGGCTGAGGGAGATCGAGCAGTATGCCAACAACCAAGTGGTGACTATATTAGTCGGTAAGGGGCTTTTACTCAGCGTCTTAATAGAGAGATAGATGACTCTAATAACTGGTGGACCGTCATCAGACTCATTGTTCATTGTGGGGAAACTGAATAATGGTCAGTACTATATTTTACCAGAGCCCACATGAACTGCGCTGCTGATAACCGGAGGTAGTTTCTGAATAAAACAAAGCCGATTTTGTCCTCATGAACGGACATTTTTCCTGCAAAACCGTTGTTAGCTTCTCAGAAAGAAAATCATTTTAGACTGGCATTGAAATAAATCCTCGCACGCTGTCTTTGTCTGCATCCAACCCACACATGAACACACACACCTCCACTTCCATCTGTCTCATCTACACCCACCACCGTTCAGGATCTTGTGTTGCGGCGCAGGAAGCTGCACTCGTTCTGACGGATGGATGTCGCGTCTCTTGCAGGTAACAAAATAGATCTGGCGGAGAAGAGGGAGGTCCTCAGGCAGAGGGCCGAAGACTTCGCTGAGGCCCAGAGCATGCTGTACCTGGAGACCTCGGCCAAAGAGTCCGACAATGTCGAGAAACTTTTCCTCGACCTGGCCTGCGAACTCATCCGAGAGGCCAAGCAGAACAAGCTGGACAACAATGACACTGCCCCGATGCCCGGCGAGGGTAAAACCATCAGTTACTTGAGCTGCTGCAGCCTCAATTAGAGAGAGCTCAGCCTTCTGGCCGCGGTAACTCAGTAGCCATTGACTGTAGAGGGCAGATGGCCGAGCCCCAAAATGCCTCCGTCCCTCTGAGATGGCATAAAGCCACTTCTTAGTCCCGTCATTTCTAGTCCCATGCCTTTTTAAAGCTGTATGAGGGAGTTAGTCAGCTACAGTTTGGCCTCCTGGGTACACGCGTTTTAAAATGCTGCCATGATGGAAAACCTTGTCCACAGTGCAACAGGATGTAAAGTATGTCTGCCTGATACATCTGGGAATCTGAGTAGGGCTCCATTTTATCCTCTTCATGGTGAAATGGCAGAGTTTTTTCCTGTTTGGGTTTTAAGATCATCTTCATCAAACATCACTGTTCACCAGCAGTATTAACGTGAGTTAAAGAAAACAAACAAAAAAAAAGTTCAACCAGGTATTTTGTTACAGATTCCACAAAGCTGACAACAAGTGTCGTCATCATTGGAGTTTACCGCTAAATTGGTGACAATATGTTTACATGCAGTGCATTTTTGAGATGATCGAGTTTTCCAAACCCACCCCGAAAAATCTGTCGCACAATCACTTCTCTCCCACCGGCGTCGTGTGCGCTGAGAAATGCATACAGTTTTATTAACTTTCATGATCTCATTTCTGAGTAGTTCATTTGCACCTGTCATTACAAACTGTGAAATATTTGTTCCCAATAGATGATTTTTACTTGCTGCTAAACTTTGTTTTTTATGTCAGGTAACATAAACTTAAACACGTATAAATACTACATTGCAACAGTATTCTGTGATGGCATTTATTATTTTTATTGTTTTTATTTTAAGCTTGCGATTAGTTGGTTGATGTAGTATGGAGTAATTGAAAAGGCCTCAGATGTTGTCGGTCATCAGTAGAAATTATAAACAGTGTAATCAACTGACTTTTCCGACTGTCAGCTGTTTCCTTTTTTCCATAGACGTGAATATTTCTGCCTTTGTTGTTGCTGCCTGGCCATGAAATCGTATCACTTCTTATTTGATCGAAAGTGTATGTTCATGTAGTTTCGTATATGACATGTTGTACTTCATATGCTTTTATTGTGAAATTTCTTGATTGTCCAGCATGTTTCGCCATAATTTGTAGTGTCTAACTTTATCTTTCATATATTTGCCATAACTGTAACGTACTGTATTGCACAATGCCATATACTGCACACTTATTTTTATTGTAACATCTCTTATTTTTCGTTGTACAGACTTGTAGTACATCTTGGCACTTTGCTTTTATACCTTTTTCATTTTCAGTAATACCTTTGTACAACTGGCGAGCATTTTTTGTTTTGCCTTTTACCTTAGATTTAACAGCAGTTACTTATTGTTAACCCCCTGCATCTCCTTGTCAACACAATAGGGCAAATACAAAGGAAAACACTACTGGGATGTTGTGCTTCTTTTTCCTTTATGTGTACAAAGTAATCCCCAAAAAATGACTCTGTATAACATTAAATAATGAAACTAAATCTCTTGTATTTGATGTTATTGGTGCAAAAACATGTTCACTGGTGCAGTACATAAATACCTTTGTGATTTATTGATTTATAAGTCTCCACCAGAATTGCTAAAGTGTGTGTCTATGACTTAATGCTTTATATTTTAGAGCATTTATACGCCTATAAGACTGCCATCCAGTGGTTACAGTGGTCACTAAGTATACTCCTTTCTTTTCTCCAAACATTAACTTGAAAGTTTAATTGGAAATATTATGTTAACATTTAATATCATGTTTCTCCCATACCAAATTTTAATCATTAGTATTAGTAGTATTTTTCCTGAATAAAGTTTTGATCGATCTTGGTTTGCTCTAGTTGCGTCATGAGTGCATAATCATGACTTTACACTGCCCTCCTGTGATCACGAAAAGTCGTCACTCCACCTCTGTGACCTTCAAGAATTGATATATTAGCATGTTGCGATAAGTGATTTAAGTTCCTTATTGTTACCAGTAGAGGGAAAAAAAACACTTCTGGACAACATTTCCGAGCATTAACATAAACATACAATCCCAAGGAACTGCCTTAGTTCAAAATCAAAACCTGATTATTTAGTAAAAAATGTATTAAATTAATTATTAAAACTGAAACTGTCAAATAAAATCTACTTGTCTGAGCATGTTTAAAATCACGCGTTTTTCTGCCCTCTAATGGTCGCGACGAGGAACTGCAATATTAAATCAGACAAGGCAACGTCAACAGAGACGTGACAACCTACTACTACTTCCGGTTCAAACGTTCAAAGTTAAACTTTGATATGTAAACAGTTAAACTCTACTTAGTGCTATTTATATCTCAGTAATAAAAAATAAATATAGGGACAACTTTTACTGTCAGTAAGAACAACAATAAATCCATTAGACGGCTGCGATATGAAACATTGTAGTATTTCCGGTACAGACTTTCAAAATAAAACGCTCAAAATAGGTGTTTATTTATGCGCAGTGGGAATACCCAGCAGCGATTTTACTCTAAAAGCCAACGTTACAGTGAGTTATTTTTGTTTAGAATGAGGCACCGATGCATTTCTAATGTTTATTTTTATCAAAACACCACGTGTAAAACTCCCATAAACCCTTGCGGGCGTATTTACAGTGTGGGGACCATCTTCTTCTCCCTGCAGGCTGCACACGCAGACTCCTGAGACTTTTAAGTTGAAATCTATATATATTTTAAAAAAACTGCAGAGATCTTGAACTTGGTACTTCCCGTGTTGCTCAGCTGCTAAATTTAGGTCACAACACCTCCTGTGAGGAGGATCTGCTGACAGGCCGGTCTCACTTCCTCTCTCTCTCTCTCTTTTATATGGGACAGGTCTGCTCTCCCCCCCCTCCACCTCACATGCACAAAGGCAGAGCATGCGACCTGTCCCCTGTTGAGGATCACACCGCGGTGGGTGATGGAGGTTTTGCAGAAAGCTGCAGCTTCGTGCGTCCTGACGCTCTGCCTCTTCTGTTTCCACGTGATCGCCCTCAAATCACAACTTTTTAGCAGGCAGGGTGGGCTGCCTGCCTCCAGAGACCCCCCCATCAGCTACCAGACTCTCTACTTTGAGCAGAGGGTGAGTTTATTTTTTAAAAATCAGTTTGTGAAACACACCCTTTGTCTTTTTGGAGCTGTTTTTTTCTCTGCTGTTTCTTTCTCTTTCACTTCCCATTTTTAAATGTCTGACTTTTACCTCAGATTTAGTGGAAGAATAATTAAAAAACAAATAAGAAATAAATCTCCCATATTTGGCCTGAAGCATGCTGTAATACAGAAAAATACAATGAGTATAGTCACACTGGTGGTGTTGTTTTGTTTTGTTGTTGTTCTGTACAATCTGAACATTGCACAGTTGCATAATTGTCACTTTAAACTTTTATTTGCACAATGTCATCACATAATTATCACAATTATTTTTCATTGCAATTACCCGTATTTATTTTGTTTATCTATATTTATTTTATTTAACTTAGCTTAGGTTGCTTATTTGATCTTTATTTTGTACTATTCTACTTTTATATTTATTCTACTTTATACTCATTCTACCTTTCTACACTTTTACTATTACTATTATTTATTAAACTCATTCCATCCCACGTTTTAATGTGTTGAAATGACAATATAAACTCCTTGAATCCTTGAAAATATGATCTTTACAAAGTGTGTTTCTAAAAATATATATTAACTCCTCATTATATTTATGCACCGTCACAGTAGTGGGCTTCATTGTTTGCTGTCCTCTGATATCTCCACCACTTGCTCTTTCTAAAACGTTCAATGCACTTCACTCCGTAGAGGCTGTCCGTGCCTGTCGTGGCAGCAGACAATAGGTGTTTTCCTCCCAACTTCCTGTAGTGAGGGGAAAACCATCACAATTGGCTTGTGTCTGTGCCAGCAGAAGTGCAACTCTGAACTGGCTCCCTGCCTAAAGAGGTCTCCAGGGCCCGGCCAATGTGAAACACTTTGCCTCAGGGGTGGGGGAAGGTTTGGGAAATGTGCATTCAGTGTTTTTTTTTCTTCCTTTACTGTTTATTCATGGGGAGTCAGGTTGAATGTCGAGTGTGTGGTGATGCTGCACGACGCAGTGAACCTGTGACTGAACTTGTGTTTTAATTACTCTCCCACTGCTGCAATCAGAAAGATAAATGTAAGCAGATTTTCAAGGATGAAATTTGTCATTTTAGTGTAAATTTGAATCATTTTGCAGTAATTTACTAGATAATGAGTTCACTGTCACTGTGCACCTTCATTATAAACTGATTGATCAGCTGTTTTAGTTCATCTAAAGCACTAAACAACACCTACCATGACTGTAAACGGTGCGCTTATTATGGAAACTTGACAATAATTAACTAAAATGGTGAGTTAAGTGCTACATAAACTGGTGTATCAACTTGATATTGCCAGGATGTAAAATGTCTAGATCACAAAGAACTGAATTAATCTTTGCACTATGTATTTCTTTTATAGTTTTGCCTCACACGCTCTCTATGTATTTTTAACAGAGCCTTAATGTGTTCAGTCAGACCTCACAATGCATCATGGCATCTGTCTGTTATCTCCTTAATCTTTAAACTCCGCTGAATATTTAATCCTCTTTCCGAGCAGAGTTAGACACTGGACAGTTTTACAAGCACCCCCCATGTCTGGAGACTTTAGGAAAAGACAGACTAGTACCAAAAAAGTAAATAGAAACAATCCCAGATGCTGTTTCAAACAACATATTATGAGTTCAAATAAGATCATTAATGAGATAATACAGTTTGTGTGTGTGTTTGTGTGTATTAGCAAAGCACAGATGTTTAATTTTGCAGCTATTTTAATCATCCAATATTCAATTAAAGTAATTAGTCTGTAACATGCAACAAGCAAAAATACCAAATGTTTGATGCTTCCAAACTAAAATGTCAGGTTTGCTGCTTTCCCCAGTCTTACATCATGATAAATAAAATGTCTTTGTTTTGGATATTTGGTTCCTACAAAATAGTGATTAGCACATTTTCAAATTTTCTGATGTTGTATAGACCAAATGTTTAACCAAATGATAAAGAAAATAGCCGTAAAAGATTAAAAATGCCCACTCCCTGCACATCTAAGTGTGATATTTCCATACCGTTGACAGTGTGTTTGCACTAAACAGTGTTTGGATTAGGGACAATGCTCCCCACCTGGTCCAGCCCACGACATCCTGCCTAATCAGCCGAGCTGACAAGAAGATAAAGCCCATTTCCTCCCTTCTGACGCTCATTGTCTCCTCTGATGTGTTTGGTTGTTGATTTTGATTTTCTTTTTTTGCCAATCATCAAGACTTTGTGGGCTTCTTCTCAACAAGTGCAACAAATACAAGCCTTGTTATCCACTTTTCAGTAACAGTAGCGAGTCTGCTGTTTTTTTATTTTCACAAAAGAATCGTCAATCATGCAGCTTTTTTCTGCGCTTTCTGTGGCGACAAGCTGCCTCGAGGAGAACAGAGCAGAGCGATCCAGCAGTTGTCCAGAGGAAATCCTCTGCACTGTGTTTCGCCTCCAGACAATGAATGGAAGCGTCCTTTTAGCATCCTCGATGTGCTTCAGTCGTTTCCCTCATCTCTCCATTTGCTGGACAGTAACACAGCAGATGTGGCCTCTTCTCTTGTAGGCCGGTTTAAGTGTTGCTCCAGTGGATGTACAGTGTGTGAATTGAATTTAAATTGAAGCAAAGTGCCTCGGTGCTGCCTGCGGTGACCACATGGTGGCACTACTGGTCAGGGTGTGGATTCATTATGAAACCAGCCTCTCTGGTGTTTTGTGATGTGCATACTGAGTGGGTGCAAGTGATACAGCACTCACCAGGGGAACTTTATGTATAACCACTTTAATTTTTGCATTTATTTCATAGTTTATATTTCCACTGGCATCGCAGGAGAATTTTTCTTTCAATAATTGAAAAGTTTCACACTCTGAATCCGACATTTGGCATTTGAAAACCCTGGTATGAATAAAAAATAACAAACAACATACAATTCACAGAGATTTTTTAACATTTTAAAAGGACATAAAGAAACTTAAATGCTCTGTTCACGTATCTGTAACATCGCACTCTGGATGACCGACGACTGCTGAAACTTGTTTTGCTTCCAAACCTTTGAACGTTTCCTTTAAAGCATCTCATGGTCTCCTCGCACTTAAAAGCGCTGCCAAACGCTGAGGAGTCGAGGCTTGAATGAACACATTGAGGGCCCCAGAATCTTTTTGCTGTCATTGGCTCATAAAATTGCTGCCTCCTTTGTATCCACTGAGGAGGGAAGTGAGCGAGGAGGGGGCGAGAGAGGGAGAAACAAAACAAAACAAAACAAAAACAGTTTGTATTAAGTGTTGGGACTGTTTCAAGCGTTGGACAACTCGACGGTCTCATGCGGTCGCCGTCTCTGTGAAGTTGTTGGTTTCTTTCTGTTTCCTTTTTCTTTTTTTTTCTTGAAAACACAGTCAAAAAGAATACAGGAAATATAGTTGAAAGGGAAAGATAGCCCAGAATCCCCGCGGTTTGATGAAAGGATATCTCCAGCTCATCTAAAGTGGAACTAATGTGGCATCCCTTAAACTGGCTCCAGCATTTTTTAATACAAATTGGGGCTAATTACCCTGAATCCAACCTCGGGACTGTCATTTCCTGACACCACAGTTGGCACTAAGCCAAAGATCCGCTGGTCACATCCAGCTCTGAACTGTCTCTGTGGGCTGGGCTGCATCTTTTCAAATCCTACATGTGAATTTTAACATCATTACACAACTTTCTCAATAAGTTTTCTGTCAACAAGGGTGACGGATGCACAAGAGATTGCCAACTTTTACTAATCTAAAAATGACATGTTGCATATTGTGCCACTGGCTGTGATTATACTGAACATTGAACAATGTCCGATTGCTTTTTGGGTCAAGCAAAGACTAATTTGAATGCTAATCATTAGCCTTAATAGTAATAAGCAGTGTCCGGTTATTCTCCAGCCCTTTAAAAAGCATTAAATTGTCAACAGAAATTATGTAAATGTCATCTTCAAAGTGTGTAATAACAGTGAAATTTACCACAGGCAGATGGGAGGTCAAGAGATTGTCTGTCTGAGTAAGGATTCCTTTAATGTAATAACTTTTCAAAATATTCAAGATGTGGACAAAAAAAAGCTAGTTTACATTATCAGTTTATTCACACACACAAGCTGTCAATACTTCATTTGTTAAAGACATAATAAATCAGAATTTATATGCAAAAAGAACATTAATAATAGAAATAATTACACACTCATGCCTTCTGTGCAGTACTGGAATAAAACAGATGTGAACGTGGTTTTGTTTGTTCAGCTGATTTTAAATTTAGATTTGTTGTTTTGAACAGCTCTACATGTCGTGCGTTTTAAGTATGTTTCTGGCCCAGTTTGTGATCAGTTTTGAGTATTGATTTTATGTTTTTTTTTGTCCAGATCGATCACTTTGGATTCCTCGAGGATGGCACCTTCAAACAGAGGTACCTCGTGGCCGACAAAGACTGGCAGCAGCCCGGAGGACCGATTTTGTTCTACACCGGCAACGAGGGCGACATCACGTGGTTCTGCAACAACACTGTAAATATCCCGTCTGTTACGTCGCATCTTCACCGCACGTGACCCTCTGTCAGATTTAACATCCGTCACTGTGTCCTCCACAGGGCTTCATGTGGGAGATTGCGAAGGAGTTGGGAGCCATGCTGGTTTTCGCAGAGCATCGTTACTATGGAGAGTCCCTGCCCTTTGGACAAGACTCTTACAGTGTAAGTGAGGATGTGGCATTGCTCTCGAAGGACCTCTGAAGAAAGTCTGATCCAGTATGTCAAATTATATGTTATCAAACTCTTTTGGTTCCCAACCAGTAAGAAATTCTAGTATTTGGCAGCTAAAACTAATGAAATAAAAGCATATTCTTTATACAGTTCACTCATATTGTAATTTTATGCTCATCATTTGCTTGCAGGACAGCAAACACCTGAACTACCTGACCTCAGAGCAGGCCCTGGCAGATTTCGCAGTCCTGATTCAGAACCTGATGGGAACTGTACCCGGAGCGCAGCACAGCCCCGTCATCGCCGTCGGGGGGTCGTATGGAGGGATGCTCTCCGCCTGGTTCAGGATGAAATACCCCAATATAGTTGTTGGGTAAGATATCAGTGCAACAGGGCTCATGTTTAACTCACTTCTCACCAAAGGAGACTGAGCAGTCTAATTTTCTTTGGTTCAGCTTGCTTTGGACAGATTGCCTGTTCAGTATTTCTGTCTACTTTTTTGGCTTCATCATTTCCCGTCAGCCAATAAGCATAACATAACACCAGACGTTCATTGGAGCCAGCACGACGAATGTGTGGGATCTCTTTTTGCTCAGACGCCAGTATGTGTTATTCTGTATCAGATTTTAAATCAGTAATCTGTTGACTTCTATACCGCCTTTCTAATCACTTTCCTTCTCCTGGAAACATGATATAAGAACGATATCTCTGAGGATGGTGGATGTGCAGCTCGTGTAAGGCAAAAGTTGAGGTGCTTTTCCTTCTTCTTGTATTTCAGAGCTCTGGCAGCCTCCGCACCAATATGGCAGTTCCCTGGTATGGTGCCATGTGGAGACTTCTATAAAATAGTAACGCAGGACTTTGCCAAAAGTGGGCATAACTGTGACACAAACATCAGAAAGTCATGGAAGGCTATAAATAACGTCTCTTCCACTGGTATGTTGTACTGTCGTGATGATTGATCACCTCACCTGCCGTATTGTTAAAAATGTGCCTTATTTGACTGAATCAGAATACTCAATTCGCCGTGTTTGATTTTATCTGCGAGGCAGACTCTTGAATTTTAAGGATTTCTACATATTTGTCCATATGCTGCACATTTTCTGGTAGAGCCTGAAAGCAGACAGCAGCTGTTACTAAAACTTCTAGTAGTAGTACTTCTGGGTATAAAGTCTGGAGCCTCTCCACAGATGACAGATTGTAAGACTGGATGTGTGGATCCATAAAATATACTGCCTCAGACTCCGACTATATTTAGTATTCTGCTCAGATCGGAACAAGAAAGAGTGTCTTTACAGGATCCCCTGGTACCTTTTCCATTATCACAATCCTAAGCAGCAGGGATAAGCTTTATTGAGCTCTGTGGTACTTTTTATTCTTGTCATACCATAGTGGAGACAGAAGACCAATAAAAAGTCAACACGGCTTTCTAATAAGGTGCTGTTTACAATGAGTTTATTAACTGCAATTAATGGCTTTATTAGCTGTTATAGAATAGGTATAATCTATTAATAAGTTTAGCAGGTTAGATAAATTCCCCTCCATCTTAATACTTTTTGCTTTTTTTAAATGGATCGACCTCCTTCTCTGAGTTTAAACAGTCAATTTTTTAAACAGTCAGTTTATTTGAGGGGCTCTCAGATTAATTTAATAATTAGCTACAAGGACAAAGTAAGTGTCATGAAGGTGGATGATTATTTTCCCGTATCTGGCAACGCTAAAGTTTATTAATGGCGTCTAACTTTCTTATTGAAAGCTGTAGTGAATGATTAACAACACTGAATAAAGTCACTGGTTACAGATTAAAAATAATTTATAAAGGGTGCATTTTTACAAAGTGTGACCAAAGATTTTTTTTAACTTTATCACAGTGAAACAGAGGCTTCAGATAGATGGATGATGTTTGTCACTTTGTGTGCGCGTTGTTTTTTTTTTTTTTTTGCAGCTGAAAAACTTACTTGACTGAAAAAAATCTAAAAAAAGATATGAGAAAGAAGATGA
Source organism: Amniataba percoides (assembly GCA_037176925.1). Classification (NCBI taxonomy): domain Eukaryota; kingdom Metazoa; phylum Chordata; class Actinopteri; order Centrarchiformes; family Terapontidae; genus Amniataba; species Amniataba percoides. The sequence continues at coordinate 4,966,292 of JBAJHX010000049.1, read as the reverse complement.
CTCTGTATAAAAGCAGAACTTTGCTATTTGATTTAACGCTGACTGTTAAAGTGTAAGATATTTTAAACAAATTATTTTGGCCAGCGAAGCCATAAAGAGCGGGAGATTTGTGGCACTTTAAGTCATCTCCTGGTCTGCCAGCTTTCCCTTCTGTGTTTTATTTTTTCAGTCGCCTCACATTTTGGAAAAGATAAAACACAATACTCAGGTTTTCTCTGTATATTCAAAGCTAAATGAGTATTTGCTAAGCTACTGGACTCTTAACAGTGACCATCCTTTGTCTTTAACCACGATAAAATATTATATTTGGTCATTTTATCAGCACTTACCAGCCAAAGTTATCATTAGTTTTTTATATGACATCTGTAGAGACCCATGGGAGCTGTAGTCATTTAACACCAACAAATAAATGCTTGTTATCTCGGTTAAAACCAAATCTCTGTTAAATTTTAGTGCCCAGTAGGGGGGCAGATGCAGTGTTAGACATGTCTGATAATGTTTTTGCTCTCTTTTCACAAGCATCTGGTCTTCAGTGGCTGTCAGAAGAATTCAGTTTATGCGCTCCTCTTAAAAACGAGGTTGCCGTCGTTGCCTTCAAGAGCTGGCTCCAGGAGACTTGGGTGAATTTGGCGATGGTGGACTACCCATATGAGGCGAATTTCCTCCAGCCACTTCCTCGCTGGCCAATCCAGGTACAAAACACTGCTAGTAAAACACAGCTGCTAAGCTTCATTAGGTGTGACAGTTTCTTTCTGACATGACCAAACAAATGATGCAATTAAATTTCAAGTTTGTGTTACACTTTGAACAAATTGATTTTTCACTTTCTTGCAACTTTAAATTTTCTGTTTGTCTTTGGTTAAGCGGCTGATCTGGGCTGACATCCTGTCCTTAATTGAAGCGAGTGTGCGATTCGGCCGATTGTGTTACAAGTGTTTGTTGTGGTCTTCCGAGCTTTTGTTGACAACAGCTGTCAATTAACTTCATCAATATTCATAAGGACGGAGTTTCTTTTTCAACCCAAGTATTCTTTAGATGAGCAGCGACAAGTAAGCCACCATTCTTTTCTTCTCCCGCACCAATGGCCCTTTCATTCGCACACTCCGTCAGATCTCTGAGGTGTTCCTCTTAGGACGCTCACATGGCTCTGCAGAAAGGGAGGACATTTGCCCGGAGCAGCTCATGAGGCCATTAAAACAAAGGTCCACCACTTTCATTTGAATGAGACTGTAACAAATACTTCACTGGACACTTGATGTGGAGGAAAAAAAATTGCAGAACTTTGCCAAAACGTTATATGGCAGTGCAACAGATCTTTAAAAAAAAAAAACCCAAACTTTCTTTGCTCTTGTCAACATTACAAAACGCTCTTTGTTTCCACGTTGAAGAGCTTGTGACAGTACAGCGGCTGTTTTAGCGGAGGCTGATTGACTTGGGCGCAGTGTATTTTCCCAGTCACCTTGGCATGTCACGTGCATAAACCGAGCTCTGCTGTTGACCCCCCAACTCTGTTTGCCTCTCTGCCTCCAATCGCCCCGCACAGCTCCCTCCTACGAAAACTTTTACCACTGTGATATATTTTCTCTTGCTTATTTGTTCATCATTTAGCAGCCGAATGGACCCAGGAGCTCCATGTGAGGTGAAATAAACACTAAATGGTCATTTTGAGTTTATTGGCTCCTCGCCTTTAATGTATGCGACCCCTATGGGTGGTTTAAGCGGTTTAGGCAGTGGGTGCAAAGAGGAGCTTTTTTTAATGACAAAGCTAATGTGATTATCTGAGTGAGTGTGAGAACGGGGTATTGAGGGCTTAGAGGAGGGAAATCTGTTGGCAGAGATGAATGTATAAGCCTAATCCTATCTGAAAAGTAAGGAGAAGATGCTTTGGAGCAATTGCAGTGTTTTGTTTTTTTTTTTCACGGTATAAATCTTTGGTTGGACATGTCTGTGGCCCTCCTCATCCATCGACCACCAACTCCTCCCCAGCCGGCGGACAAAAGCCTTAGTAACAGACTCCACACTAGCGCAGCTCCCCTCCAACCTCTAAACAAGAAAAGCCCAGTTTCTCTGCCTCACAAAGAGCGCGGAACAACGGCCGCGGCCAACTCTGCCGCCGCAACCATAACAACACGCAGCGAAATGAAACAAAAGCTGAAACTCAAATATTTATCATCCACGCTGTTAATTCTGAGAAATCAACCGTGGTCCGACAAAACAGCAGTGGAGGAGAGCAAAACCTTTAAATTTAAATCACTAAGATCATTGGCTTTAAGCGAATGGACATTTTCTTCCCCTCGTGCCAAGATTAGAGCGATAAATTCAAGTTCATTCCAGGGAATTTCATATGCAAATCAGGCGCCACCACTTTTTATGTGGAAAAACACTTTACGGGCCACAGGAAAAACAGTCCTCTTGTACTGTAAACAACGCAGATTTAAGAGACGAACATATTTTAAATTTTAAATAATGTCACTTAAAAAGAAAATGCATGAAGCTGTTAAACTTTAACAGCCTCTCATAACTTCTGGTTCGTTCTTGTGTGTTTTGTTCGTCTGTGTGTTATATTTTCAAGGAGGTGTGCAAGTATCTCGCCTTCGACTCCACCGTGTCTGACGACCAGCTGCTGCACAGCGTCTCACAAGCGGTGAAGGTCTACTACAACTACACTGGAAGCGCTTCCTGTCTCAACACATCTCAGACGGCAACCAGCAGCCTGGGTCTCATCGGTTGGTTTTACCAGGTGCGGTAACGCGGGGGTCGGTCTTGTCGTGCTGAATAAATCGCAGCTCTCGACGTGTCAGGGGGCAGCTTCGCATGTCACAATGAATATGTGCTCAATCCCTCACCCACAGGCCTGCACTGAGATGGTGATGCCCATGTGCACGGACGGCGTCCAGGACATGTTTGAGCCGGAGGAGTGGAACTTCCAGGCCTTTTCTGACGAGTGCAACGCCATGTTTGGAGTCCGGCCGCGGGCTGACTGGGCAGGAACAGTCTACGGGGGGAAGGACATCGCCTCTCACAGCAACATCATCTTCAGGTAAACAAGCCTGGAAAAATATCACACTGTGTTCTCTGCGTTTTCTAGGTTTGTCAAGTGAAGAGAAACTCAAGTGCAGGTCCTGACTGGCTTTTATTGGAGACAAATGAACCCACCTGGGAAGCCACAGGAGGTAGACAGAAATAAGCACAAGTTTAAAGAAGCACTCACTCACTGATGCAGCTTAATCACAAATACTCAGGCTTTTGGTGGTAGGTTGGATACCAATTAGCCGCCTTTGTCAAGCTTTAAAAAGGTCTGAGAATCAGCTGTGAGTTTTCAAAGCAACACAAAGTGCCTGAAAAGTCATAAAATATGTCAGTTTTTAAAAACAGAAGTGACAAAAAGGACTAGCTTAAGGGAACGTTGAATAAAACCTTTACATGGAAATATAATCCATCATTGCCATTTCACAGGAAACACACCATGAATTGATATATTTGTGCGAGAATGCAGATAAATGCCAAAAAATTATGCTAAATGATGTTATTGTGTTGCTTTCCTGACACCGTGAACAAACAAGCTAATATTTTATATACCATACACCTTCAGTACAGACTGTCTCTGGCATTTTTTATTCCAGTAACGGGGGACTCGATCCGTGGTCGGCCGGTGGGGTGACTCACAACATATCCGACTCCCTGGTTTCCATTATGATTCCTGACGGAGCTCATCACCTGGACCTTCGCTACAGCAATGACCTCGATACGCCTTCAGTCCGCGCCGCCCGAGCGTTAGAGGTAAAGTACTTTCGAGAGTGGATCAAGCAGGCCACAAAGACGGCTCAAAACGCATCAACCCTCTAGTCCCAGACCAGCAAACCGCTACCCGACGAGGATCTACATCTAATCCAGGACTGCTGAGCTTTAATTTGTGTGATATGGTATTTCACAGGGTGCTTTTGCCATTGTTATACCAAAGTTTGTCTGTCCCTTTTTTAAATCAGTGTTAGAAATGATTTTTTTTTACATTAAATGATGATTTTTTTTTTATTTAAAAATGTCAGTGTAATTGTTGTCAGACTACAATGTTCTTTGACCTAATTAGACATGCTCCACTTTCTAAAGCCAAACTATACTTTTCCAAGGGCTTGGAGACAGAAAGGTACTGCATTATGGGAAAAATGATATTTGATTGTCGTGTGAGACTCCTGATGACGATGTTACAGTGCAGATATTTTTTCTTTATTCATGTAATCACTTTATTATCATCATCAAAAGACTGGATAATCCTCATTTTGGTTCTTCTTCCATTTAAAGTTCTGCAAAGACCCATTAATCTCTTTCTGCTTCCAAACTTGTGTTTTCATTCAGCACCAAAATCACATTTTTGCCTTTTAGTTTGATTATTACATACTGACAGCGATAGTGTGCGTGATTGCGTGCAACAAGGTGCTTTTTTGTTGCCATTGTTGTCATTTAGGTATATTTGCTCTTTCAAAATGAGTGAATATTGTAATATGCATGTTTACACTTGAATTCTCAGGAGAAGTTTGGCACCAAATACAAAGAAAATCCAAATTCTTTTAAAAAATGTCTCTTGCACTGACTTTGATATTAAACTTTGATTTATTACTGTTCACACAACCACAGTGCCTTGCTCACTTTTTAAGATTAGTGTTATTCCACCTTTGTTCAATATGCCATCTAGATTAAACAGCGATAAATGATATTGTCATATAATCTTTAATCATACAAGGATATACCTTTGTTCTGTTGAGTATAGACCCTTGTAAAGAGACTGGGGCTTTTAAGTTGCTTCCACCTAGCAGGAACAATTGCATGTGCTTGAGATTTAATAAAAACCCAATCGGAGGAGGCCAATAAAGTAAGTGGTGGGAGGTTATTGCAGCTACGCCTGCTGACCTCACCCCCGTGGACCAACCTGTGGGATTCCCCCTGGCACACATTCATTCACTGGCTGCCATTAAAGCTCTAAATTGCGGCACCAGGGCAGCCCGCAGACCCTGGTTTGTTCCCCCCTGCTAGTAATATTATTAATACAACTCCTGGGGTGCCAGCGGGGTTGAGAAGGGTTGATGCAAGGTTAAAAGTGAGGCTGTGAGTGGATGCGGGAATGGAAGTCTTTTGTAGCTCACCATGAATTTTTTTTTTTTTTTGTCTGGCAAAATGAGATTACTTATTTTAGTTTTAGTATAATGTCAAAATACTCAGATTAAAACAGCTTTACTGGCTATAAAAACACTTTTTTTTTTTCCTTTGTGATTTTCTTTGAACCATTCAGTCTATTTATTTTTCTCCCCCCTGCCCTCCTCCTCTTTTGAAGCAAAAAGTTCCTGACATGACACGACTTTGTGAAGCAGACGAGGAACACGTCCGGCTCTGGTATGTGGGTTGATGTTCCACCGAGGGACACAAAGCCCGGCTTCTCGACATTTTGTCACAGGCCTGACTGGATCTCAGCCGCCCCGGCAGAGAGAAACATAGCTAAACATGGGGGAGGACAGGGTGTCCGCCACTAAATGCCGTCCTTAAACTTTTTCTCAGGACTTTGAGAGGTCATTAATTTTGCTTGCCTTTTCTTAGTCTCTGACACCGGCCATCAATCAAAGGTGTTATTAGTATTCGCTCGACCCCAAACTCCGAGCCTGTCCCCTGCTCAGTCGCGGACCACACACTAGTAGGAAGAGATTAAGCCTGTGTGTGTCACATCACGTTGCAGCGAGCACCCTGCTCCCTCGGGGTCGAGTCCTGCTGAATAAGTAAATTCTCAGGGACAGAGGGCGTGCTGGTAATGTTTAACAATATCTCATAATGGATCACAATATGGCTCTGGATACTTAACAACTTGCTGCTTGTGGGGAAATACACGGCAACTTATTTAAAATTTAAACCCCCCCAAAGGCCTAAACATGAGTTTTTGTAAGTTTGACCTTTGTGATTAACACCAGCACCAAAATATCGATCTATTAATAAAACAAAACAATTAGCCACACGCATATTTTCTGAAGAGGGAAAACAAGTGAAAAGCTCCTCAGTCGTGCTCTCACTTCATATATGTATTTTTTTTCTGAGCAACAGCCCATCCGCTCTCGCCCTCTCAGCCTTTGTACAACAATAGAAACTTGTTTCCGGGATCTGTGCGTCAGGCTCTGTGATGTGAATGACCCACCAGCACAAAAGCCAAAGCCCCTTGACTGGAAAAAAAAAGAAAAAAGAAAGAAGGGATGGGGAGGGGGGGTATGGCTGCCATGACTGTGATGATGTCACTTTGCCAAAATTGTGCCACTAGCAGAGAGAGAGAGAGAGAGAGAGAGAGAGAGGGAGGAAAAAATCACTTTGAGCAGGCACTAAAAGCTGAAAGTACCTCCACTGAATTCATAAGATGCCATGACCTCCATTTTCCTCCTAAACTTGTCAAAGTAATCAACTTCAGGTTTTGAATTTAATGATAAATGCTTGACTGTCATTCTCGGTGTAATGTGTAAAACTGAATATTCACTGCAGTTGAATATAGTCCTTGCTGTCTTTCTTGTGTTTTCAGTTTACTCTCAGAGTATCAGCTGGACAAAGAGAAATATATTGTTTGTTTTGGAGCCATTTGTTGCTTGAAGATTTGAGTTTTTCTCGATTTCTTTTCAGTCACAGACTTGTATCGGGCCACAGATAATTAGATCAGTGCTATCAGTTTCACTGTCCCCCTTTTCTCCTAGAAAATTAACATAAGAAAGGATTTTTTTTAACGGCCTCACTCCCTCTCTGCTTCTGGCTTTTTTTTTTTCATCTCTCCAACTCTCAAATGAGTCACTGCCTCACCTCAATATGCACTTTAGCAGGAGGAGGGATCTTCTTTCAATTAGTCGGCGGCAGCATCGCTTAATTGGAAATAAGAATAATAAATGAGGGTTTAATGTGATCAGATGGGGAGTTTTCTGCTAAACAAATAGAAAATGAGTGCAGAGCGTAACTGTAAGTTATATATTTTTACTGCAGGGTTAAACTGTGTCTAACGGCGCCTGAAAATTCACTTGAAATTCAGTTGAAATTCCACTTAAATCGGGATAAGTGCTGGCAACATAAGCGTCTGGCTCTTGGACACATCCTTCATTGTATTCACTGCTGGCCAAGAAACTTCCTGTAAATACGTTATTGTTTACAACAGAAGTTTCATACCCAGGATTTCTTAAGGTCAACATTTCTTCTGGCACACTGAGCCTGAACTGCACTTTATTCCCCTTTAATTTAACAGCTCCGGCAGCTTTTCTAGTTAAATCGACTGTTCATTATTGAAACCCATTTTACGAAGGGGCTGTGAGGTGCAATTTAATGAATCTCTGGCACAAAGCTCCCTTTCACTGCCGGGCGAAGAATAGGGGCTATTTAGACCCTGTAGGGCTTTATGTCAAAGGCAGCCCATAATAGTTGTCAGGCCAGGGCAGAAATTCCCACTGGCCTGGGAATGCACTAGAAATCAACTTTTGCCATGAGCAGATTAAGACACAAGCAAAGCAGTTGGGAAGATTCTCCCAAATAGTGGCATCTGTTTGGGCACAAAGATTTTCCCACAGAAGAGAGGCCTTTCTCACTACTGTATAGCCTTAATGTGATAGCCGGGCTTGTTTCAGCGCCTAAATGAACAGTAATTAGATTACAAGTTAACTTCTATTTGGAAATCCAGGATAGTGAACACACAAGTAGGCATGATGATTGAGCAGTGGTTAAAATACTTTGGAAAAAAAGAGCAGGAATTAACATGAATAAGGAGGATTTTTTTGGGATATTTAACTTGTTTAACTTATTTAAATGGTTTGTTTGATAATCATGTATAAGAAAAAAAAAGGGCCATTTTGTCTTTAAGTTTAATTTATAAAGTTCTTCACAACCATCCTGCCTGGCAAAAATACTCTCTGAGGATTTTAAAGGCTTCCCTGCTCTCTGTTACAGTAATAACCTCTCGTGTTTTTGAGAGCGTTTTTGGTTCAGAGCACACACAAACAGTTAAACTGGAGGGGGAGAGTTCTGACGGAGGTTATTGTCTTTGACTCAGCAGGGAATTTCAGACAAATCCCTCTTAGATGCAGGTGGTCAGGCACAAGCAAAGAGTTAAGTCCTGCGGTCTCTTCGCCCCTCCTCTTTGATGTTCAGACATCATTAGTCCGGCCCCCTGAAAGATCTCCTCGCTTTCCTCAGAGCCCGTCACTTCTACTCTGGGATGTTTACAGGAACTTCGTGAGCTCCATGAGCAGCATCAGGACCAAGTTCTCGTCAGGGGAGAAGAGACATGCTCTGAAGACACTTCTGGTTCAGGGATCACAGCAGATGCCACAGGTGTAGCCGCTGGGCTCAACAGAGTAATGGCTGTTCAGACTGCAATCATGAACCCTCAGTTCATGAATTTCTGCTTCCCTGGTTCAGTGATGGAGTACGACGTGGAAAAAAGTCTGGATGGGAGTCTCCTCGGCGAGGCAGAAAATGACGAGGACTACAAAGAGACCACTAGGGACTTGCTGAGCTTCATAGACTCAGCCTCCAGCAATATCAAGCTGGCTCTGGACAAGCCGGTGAAATCCAAGAGGAAAGTCAACCACCGGAAGTATCTACAGAAGCAGATAAAAAGGTGCACCGGCATCATAACACCAGGAAACGTAGCTGACGGCCCAGTCAAAAGACAGGGCTCACCCCTGGCTCAGCCCAGCCCTTTGCAGAGCAAAACTCTACCTAAGCGAGATGGGGTCCAGGCCAATTTACAGAGCAAGAGCCTGGCAGCCCTCTTCAGCCCTGTGAAGGATATAAGGGGGGAAAAAGCCAAGAAACCGCCCCTGAGGCACCGCAATCTGCCCCCTTCTTTCTTCACCGAGCCTGCCAACTGCTCCAAAGTCAGCTCCACGTCTGGGATGACGCTGAAGGACTTGGAACGAGGCAATCCCGAGGCCGCGGAGTTCTTCGAGCTTCTGGGCCCTGATTACAGCAACATGGTCAGCGACCAGGACCTTTACCAGAACATGCCTCTCCGGGTGCAGCCTGATATGGGAGGCCTGGACCCGGCTTCCTACGATGCCCACCATTTGGTTGGTGGTCTCCTCTACTCTGAGCCTTGGACTAACTGCTCAGGACCCTCTAAGAAACCTGGGGGGAGCCTGCGTACAGGCCCAGCCCAGCCTCCTGTTTACTGCCCCTCTGAGGCTGCGGGGCCCATAGAGGACAACGCACTGTGCACTTTGGCCTTCCCGAACTTCTTCACAGACTGCTCGGTACCTCAGGTCACTTATGATTTAAGTGGTGGTTATAACAGAGCTAATTATTCATCTCTATGAGAATCAGACAATTGTGTTGTTAGAAGTGCTGGTAAAAAGCAGTTTAACACTAGTGAAAGAGAGTTTGTTGTTGCTGTATCATATTTGTAATATTATCGCAATTTTTTGTTATATTTTTGCAAATTTTATCATCCCACCTCTTGACGACAATGAGCATCACTTTCCCCTGAGAGAGAATCAAGGAAATTGAGATATTATCTGTGATAAAAATGTCCAATGTAAGTGGATAAAACATGTACTGTTCAACATCCCAGGTTCTTCTAGTACACTCTGTTTAAATTGCTTCACACGTAGATATGACTTTTTTCATCTCAGGCAAACTCATTCATTACATATACTTAATGAAAACACATCTGACTTTTCCATATGTTTCAGTTTTGCCACCAGAGTACGTCAGCCTGCTCATTTAGATGCATCTTATTAATATGTAAAATGTGTTAATGAAGGCATTTCAGTCCATAATTTTCATATTTCACACGAAAACAACGAAAACATGCAAACATCAGCAATGGTTGTTGGTTTAGTGCACTAAACACCACGTATTGCTAGAAAATGATATTATAGAAGTATTTGTCACATCTGACAAAACATACTGCAACAATCTCTCAGTGAGGCACTTTTCTTTTCCTTGTTAGTTCTGTGTAGAGATGTAGAGGGGGGAAACTCATTCTGCTGAAACAATGATTACAATAATATGTGGTGCCACGTTTGTTTTACAATATTTTACTGCTCAGAAAATGATTTTCTGCGGGCAAATCTACCACTTGTATCCATTTTGTTGGAAAAGCCTTTAATGTATCTAGCTATTGCAAGAAGACAAAATAAAGCTGGTCTTTATTACTGTGACAAAAGTGTCTGTGTTTATGCTCGTTGCTTATAATCATGGATGCTGAGGAGTGATTAATGAAAGAGGGTACAAAGCAAAGAAATCATGCATGAAAGAAGGTGCATGTCCCCAAAAAAAGCCATTTACACAGTCTTTACAGAGTTGAGTTGTGTTTAGTTATCTGTAATGTGATCACAGAAACACAGAAATATTGAATAAATAAATAAAGATCAAAACTCCTGCATCTCCTCTGAAGGTCAGATCAGCAAACTCTGCTGAGTGTTTTAAAATCTATTTATTTTCAAAGGATTTTCACTGATGCTTCCCTGCTCTGATTTTTTCTTATTTGTCGAACCAATTTTTCCTGTTTGTTGTGTTCATTTATTTATAGGCTTTCATCATCTTTTTGTTTAAAAAAGTGCTGTACAAATAAAGTTGTACTCACTTACTTACTAATTAGAAAGCACTCCCACTGCAACAGTCCTGCAATAAACTGATCTGAGTTTAGTATTTAGTATTTACTGCAGACATGACATATCGCACTGTTTGACATATAGATGTTTCTCAATGAGAGAATTTAAATTATGTATTAATCTCTATAAATAACATGCATACACAGATATATGTTAGTTTGAAAGACTACAGACTGTAAATACACTGCTCATTGCAGACTATACCAACATTTCTTGTTTCTCTTCCAGTAAATTGTAATTCTAGTCTCATTTTCTAAGATGCTAGACAAAAGGAAAAGAAATACACACGTAAGGCCCAGGAGGGAGATATTTTAGAGTAAACTGAGGAGTAAAAAAAAACTTCTTGATCAGTTTAGCACATCGGAGAAGGCGCTGCATTCAGCGCTGCAGGATTAATTGTACTTTTCTTCTGGGAAAGAGAGCCGGCTCATAAACACCCCGTGCTACATAAATACCTCAATGTGTTGAAAGATTAAAAAGTTCATGCAAATGTTAAACCTCTTAGCATCATTACCCTTAATTATCTTTTCAGATATTTAACAAGTGTATTTCTTTAAGGAGCAAAGGCAGAGGAAGTGTGGTGTTAATTTAAATGAAACGATCACTTCTAGCTGCTGCACCACTCCACTGGTTCATTTGATGGCTAAATGTTGAATATTAAATAAGCATTGTGCTAATAATTATTGAGGAGTCACTCATTCCCTTCAGTTTTTCAGCTCACTTTCTGGGGGATTTAAACTTGAAACCTCGCTCAGTATAACCTTCTCAGAGGGAATCTCTCCCTGGAGACTGGAGCACTGTGACCTTACTCACAGTATATATTATTATCTCCCCCTGGTGGCTGGGGGAGGTTCATTCATTCATTCATTTAGTGTCTAACACTGGGACACCCAGTCCTGGAAGAGGAAGTCTGGCTGAAGTACGAATCGAAAGTCTTTCTGGCCAAACCAACCTCTAAAAAATACAGAAAGTAAAAGTCTTGCTGTATGAGACCATGACCTAAAAGTTGATAATTCGAAGGTTTAGTTGAAGTGAATCTGCATGCTATTACCCACAGACCTGAGTCAACCTTATGTAAAAACACCAAGAACATCCTGGTTATTGTTACAAAAATGATAGACATTCAAATAAGAATAATTTTCAATCATTTTCTGAAGCCACAAAGACACTTTTCCTGTGCTGGATAATTCAACGTCAACCAGAACCTGTGTATGAGGACGTTTAAATCAACAGGAACCTCAAACTGACTCTTTATAAACGTCATACAACAGTTTTTCATGACTGAACATGCACGACATGTCTCAACACCGTTCACACTGCAGTAACAGATTCACACTGAGACCTGACCTGCAGCCTTCAGTCGCTCAGCACTTGGCAGCTCTGATGTGGTTTACTGGAGGTTGAGTGCTTTAGCGTGTCGTTGAAAAAGGCAAGAGCAATTTCCACTTTGCTTCTGCAATTTATTGACCCATAGCTTACTCCTCACTCAAGAAACGACATAAAATGGCAGAGGACCACAAATATGTCCGACAGCGACGCATCCTCGGGCCTGCAAGTAGCTGCTTGGCGAACACACTAGATGGCAGTAATGTTCCACTGAAAACCTCCCGTCCACCACTCCCTTTCTGACAGAAAAGCACTTGTATCTGATGTATAAGATTATGTATGAAATCGTTGCCTTGTGTGGCGGGGATTGAGTGGTTCTTCAGATGTTTTTCAATAAAATGAATCTGTCCTGAAATTTATAAGTTGGAGGGGAACGATTTCTGCCAAACTATGATTCTTAATCTCTCTGTCGTTTGCAGAGTTGGTTCAAATGGATTTCCCCTCACTAATGTCAAGATGCAAGTGTATTAAAGGATGCTGTTCATATTCATTGTGATATGCTCTACCCTGAAGTTAATATTGTTTGCTTGCCTTTTTTTTTTCTTACCTCCGACCAGCTGGCAGTGTTTGCAGATCGGCCAACACTACCCTACGTCGCACGGAGGACAAAACAATATCTGGCCATTTGCAATACAGCAAACTACACACACAGAAGACACATGGATTTTCTGTCCCTGAGCTGACACCAGCTGATACATTCAGATTAGGCCACTACTGATGGAGCCACAACTGTATCCTGCTTTGATTTATGGCACACTGGAGATGCAATGTTTGTCAAAGCGATTAACAAGATCTGTGTTGGCGCAGACCTGAATAACAAGAGCCAGATATCTAGGTAAACTAGATAATGTACAGCAGATTTTTTCTCTGGCGTGGTATGTCATGTCCTATAATGCAAAAAAACAAATAAATGTGTATACACTAGATGATACAGTGTGTTGCATATCCACACACATATACTGAATGCAAACACAGTGGCGGGGAAAAAAATACAAGCGGCACTGAAAATGAGCTGCACTGCAGAGAAGTTATACATCTCAGAGTGCTCTGCTTCATCGTGCTGCACTGGAAATTTACCATCCATCCACACTTGCCCCCTCACTGACCTTTCACAGCTTGTCCTCATGTCTTGTTAACACCATCGGGGTCGAAGCACAGCGCCACATGATTTTCTCCGTATAGCCTCTCTCGATGACATGCAACTTTAGTCTGCGAGCTTGACTAAAGCATTTTACTTTTTTACACGTTTGCTCTATGGAGGGCAAACAAATACAGCGATGGAAAGAGCTCAGGTGTAAGCTATCGATGCGTGACATTACTATTATCTATAATTAACTTCTTCACAGGTAAAATGATACATCACACATCACAACAGGTTCATGCTTGGCTTCATCAAATCATCTGGGAATTGTGCATGGTCTCTTTGTCAGTCTGCTGATTACAGTTTATCTGCCTTTAACGATTTCACTAATATTCAAAAAATGACATTTCCTTTAGCGTATTTGCCAACATGCATGCTTATACAATATATCTGTAGTCATCCAGTACTGGCAGATAGCTGTGGCTGTGTCTCACTGCACTAAACTTAAATGTCTTCCAAAACTGTATTACACCTTTCAAGGACCTCGAACTGCAAGCCCTGTAAGGACTGTAAACAAAGTCGGCGCAGAGAGATATGACTTCACAGTACATCCTGTATTTCTCACTTATTGTACCACGCGGCCTTCAGCCAGTGATAGCAGTTAGTACACTGAGCATTAATTTTAAATTAATAATGCATCCCTGCCTGATCCTTTTCTTGTCTGTGGTAGCGAGATTACCCCAAAACACAATTTGCTTACAGCACAGTATATTTCTTTCCATATGCATTTCATGTCTCACCGCTTTCCATTTAAGTCTGCATTCATTTTCAGCAGCTATGATGCACTGTTTTCCTCCTCAGGGTGTTGTGGGTATGCTTGCTTACATCTGTGTGTTTTTGTCAGTGTGATAACAATTGCAAGCTGTGCCGCAGACAAAAAGTCTTGGCTAGATTAAAGACAATGCTGCTGGATGTTTCTCATCTCCAGCAGATGCTACCCATATTGACAGACACGACTCTCTCATGCAAATCACATTAATAAATATCAGCCTAAAAGCCACCCCCTGCTCAAAAAAGCATATTTTAACAGGTGCAGTCTCTCCTGTTGTGACTTAAAGAAAGAGAACTAATTTCCCTTCAGCATGGGTGAATGGACAAACCTGAGCCATTAACAGGGTCTGGAAAAGCTAAATGAAAATGCCACCATACTAAATTTCATCTGATGTCTTTAATTTGTAGGAGGAACCTGCTGATAAACTCCAGCGCTGGTGTTAACGATGCTGAAAGATTTTTATTTTTCTCATCATAGTACTTACACTAAACAGAGACAGAGTCATGAATTAAGTTGTAAATAATATGAAAAAAGTCATGTTGGCTGAGTTATAAAGGTTTAAGAAACCAGGCAAGTGAAAATTGAAAAAAACAAAAAGGTTTTCTCCTGAATGTTATCTGCTGAGGCTCTTTCACTATGAGAAACCCATCCATCCATTTTTATGCTGCTTATCTAAGTCAAGGCCCTGCTTGGGTGAGCTGAGTATCCGAGGCGTGTTTTAGCCAAGCAACTTCCCCAGGTTCCTCTCCTCATAGTTGGTCACGCTCCATCAGAGCCACGGCTAGAAAAAAGGAAAAAAAGAGCCCCCCTGACAAAAGCTCAACAGAAGCTTTACAACACTGAAAATCTTAATTCCTTAAAATCACCCAGAGCTCATTTCCTGCTCTGCCCACCGCCCCTCAATTATCCAACTTTCCCCTCACCGCAGTGCACACCTCCAGAGAGAGGTGACGCTGACTTGAGGTCAACTCTTATTGATGACCCCTTCTTCCTGTCAATTTCTGCCATTTGTCACTGCCATTCGGCCTCTAACAAAAGCATGTGACCACCGGTGGAGGTCAGAGAGAAGATCAGCTGGTGAATCAAAAGCATTGCATTGTGATTCTTCATTGTTTTCATTGTGTAATGTTTCCACCTGTAAGTCTAAGTATGAAAACTTCAACGTCGTGTTTCTCACCTGAACCAGGCAGGTGACCTTTCTCTGGGAATGAACTGCAGCTTAAGATTTGGAGGCAATGAGCATCATTTGGAAATGTTTCAGTTAGTGATAATACTGATGGTTGACATTGACTTTATCTGCAGAACAGTGGCACTCCTTGATCTTATCACTGAACCGAGCAGATGCTTTGTTTCCCCAAACTTTCTTGATTTCCTGTCTTTGGATATTAAAGCAGGAGAGGGGACAGGGTGAAACTGCAGGGGATCTCTGCACGCCGTACTCCAGCAGTACCTCAGGGAACATGGTCATTAGCCTTTTCCAAATCCTCCAAACACACGTGGACAGGATTTGCATATTCCAGTAAGCCCCTGATAATCATCATGAGGGTAAAAAGCGTGTCCTTGATTCATAAGAAATACAGAAATGTGAAGTTTACTAATTACTTGAATTAGTATTTTCCCCAGCACTTTAATATCAGCCCTCTGTGGATGAACTGTCACTGTGGAGTCTTACTGATTAAAGAAGACATGAACTGTGTAACTTGATGCAATGAAAATATTCATTTGTTTCACCCAGAATCGCTTGACGTTCAGAAAGCAGGACAGCAGGTGTCAGCAGCAAGCACAAAGATTAGTTTTAAACATATTCACAATTAGCAACATCTCTATTAATACGATCTAGTCCAAGTAACTTTGCGCTGCCTGATGTCTTGCCCGAGCGCTTACAGATAAACCAAATCACGATTGGTTATTTATTTACTCGTCTGTTTGTTTTGTTTCTCTGTTATATTCCAGCAGTGTGTGGCAGTGCTCGGTGTTAACTGCATGAAAAATTAATTTGGGCAGCAGTTTATTTCCAGTGGCTCAGTGAGCCAATTTCCATCCTGACACTTCCAACAACAACACGAGTTGCAGAAAGGACCACACTGACACCGTCTACATGAAATCCTCTGCGTGTCCTGTTCTGCCCAAAAGCGATAAAAATGCCATTACATAATATCGTGAAAGAAACAATTACTTGCTTGTTTATCATCTTGCGCTGCATTTTGAAATGGAGGAAATAACACATAACAGACTTCTTATACAATAAAGAAATATGTACTGCAAGCAGGATGGTAAATATCTGATGATCAAATCACAATTATAATTATTAAATCATTTATTATGGTACTGTTCCTCAGTGCCCTTGTTATAAATCTTCCAAGCTACAGCACTTATTATAATTGGCAAAGGCAAACAAAATTAGCAGTGACACTTACTCGGCAAGCTCTGACACTTGCCCTGCAGCCTTTTTCAGTTCGTTGTCTCCAATGTTGTCCATTTATGGCTGTTTCCAATACCTTAGAGTCAACAGCAAAACAAAACAAAGCAAAAAACTGCATTTCATTTCCGTATTATCACTTAATGGTTTTAGGTAGCAACAGACGTGAGAAACAAGATTGTTGCATAACACATCTGCTGAGGGCTGGATATGTATAGCCTGTCTGTGGTAATTTAATGCAGCCAAGTCTGCCACTGCACGCGGCATGATAACACTTCGTTTTGTGAATTCTTCTTGTCTTCATGCAGAGCGGGAACGTGAGTAACATTCTCACCTAAAAATAGATGTTACTTTGTGAAAATCATCAAAATTGGCTGCCAACAAGGCCCACAGAGCTATTCAATGCTGGACTTTTTTTCTTTTTTTGCTGCAATTATCTCTCCATTGAATGTCTTGACTTATGACTCATAACATCCTATAAAAGAATATTCCTGCCTGGCTACTGTCAGGTGCAAACGTTCAAGGATGTTAGGACGCGAGTGCATTGTGAAGCCTTCTTTCTCTGTGTGTCTTACAGAGGGCAGGATCCGATCTAAAGATATAAATGATGTGCCCATCATCTGAAGGAGAGGAAGTTGTATTATACCACCTGCACATCCCTTGAGAAGCATAATAATCTTTAAAAGCAGAGAAAATCCCATTACCTGTCACAGATTTCTTCCCTCATAATTGCCGGAGCCTCCCCTTTGGGAGGGATGTGGGTTGAAGGACGCCAGACGCACTGGTATCCGACTATCTTCAGGAGAAATCTAGGGGACGTCTATTTTCATCCCGTGATTCCTTTAGCAAGGTTCGGCCTCTCTCAACCCCTGACAGAGAGCTTAGACATAAAACATTAATGACATGACACGACTGCGCTACCATTTGATAAACCTAAAAATCTTGAGGCTATGTACCAACAGCTACTCTACTTGTCTGCAAGTGTGTACTGGTGTAGTCCTGAAGTACTGGTTTGCTAAAATCTATCTTTCATTCAGTATTTTGTACTGGCCAGTTCCTGCTACACAGGGTCACCAATGTGTTGAAAACATAATAAAAAATTCAAAAAATGCAATTCCCTGGACCAAGAGGTTATGTTTACTTGTCTTCTTTGTTTTTATGTGTTTTATTCAGTTTTATTCAGATACCTCAACAACTTGTTGCATGATGTCAGTGAGACTCTTCTTTTTGTGGATCTACCAATTTTAAAATTATTTCTTAATATTGCAAAACATGTCATTTGACCTGGTTAGACTCATGAAATTGATTGCACATTGCACAAGTCAAGAATGACAATTATATGAATATATCTGTAAAATTAAGCCAAAAATTCAACAGCATTTAATTTAAAATTTAACTCGAAATGGGTCATACCATGATTATTATCTGATTTTATTTTTATTCTTTTCTTAGCAAAAAATGGCATCTTTTTCATTTTCAAGATGGAATCTATTTCATTGTCTAACCTATGATAGTTATCTCATTATTGGACCCCAAGTCCTCAACGCATGGACCAGCTCCCATTCCTGCATAGGATGACGAGCCCAACTATATGTGTGCTGTTTGACGCTGGCTCACGTATCACACCCACGCATGAAACACAAAAAAGAAACTTCAAAAGGAGCAAACCCCATCTCAGACATCAAGGAATATACAGTTAACCACACCGAGCAGAAAGAAAAAAAAAGTGAAGTTAAACACCTTGGTTCACAGACGTTTCCCCCTCAGGAGCAGCACGAACCCTGCGCCGCTGCGAGCCGGCTGACATTAGAGACTTAACGTTGTACTCTCTGTCACCCAGGATCACACGGTCCAGACAGTTGTTTGTTCTGCTCCCCCAGCTCCGTTTGTTCAGCTTTACATCTAAGTCAAACCAATTACAGAGTGTCGAAATACCTGGGGTCTTCTTGTCCACTAAATGGCTCTGGAGTTTTTCTTTCTTTGCTCCTGACAAGACAATAAACATGTGGTTAATTCAACAGAATCAGAAAAAGAAAAATTTTGCCTTTGAAAAGTGAGTGTTATCATCTGCAAGCTATATAAGAGTCATAAGCCACAGAGGCTCGCAGACATTATATAATCCTCACTCTCTTCACAAGACGATAAATGCATTAGACGTACAGTATATCATGCAGCTAAAATAGGGCAGTCGTATAAATCATTTTTAAGCATCTTATACGTCTTTAGATGAGACAAAACAGTCTATTCTTTTAACCAGTTAACTGTCAAAACCCGCCGGCGGGTTTGTAGTAACTTTTCCATAACTTATTAAATCATATTTTATCAATTTTCATTAGCATAAATTTATCACATAAAATCGCCCCGAGGGTTAAGTGGTTAAGGGTTTTATTATTTTTTTTGTCCTCAGCTGGAGCTCATTTCTGCTGTGTTTCTGGCTTTCATCACTTAATCCTCTCATCTGTTCAGGTGACTTGACTAATGTCCAAGAAATTCTCCTTTCCAGGTGTATCCGTGGATGAGGCTGCTTTGTTTGTTTGCCTCGCCGTTTCTCGCTGCAGGTTGAGATGCGTGATTCTGTGAATGATGGCATGCCCCCGTTTTTAATGAACTGTTTATCTTGTGTCTGGATTCTGGCAACGTTTGATGTTTGCTCATGAAACGACTGAAAGAGAGAGAGAAAGAGGGAAAAAACACCCGACATTTTGTTTTGTCTTGTTTGAAATGTACAGATTTCTGAACACTTTAAAAGAGCAATAAAAGATAAAAGGAGGATGATCTCAAATAATTCATGGGATTCTGACTATTGAAGACGTCGACTCTGAGGATACCGAGTTGTGTTTTGGGCTCTTCTGGGAGCTCGCCCGTAACTTAGGTCATCTCTCAATGTGATACCGCGCAGTTCATTCAGCACTGGGTAATAAGATAAAATAAAGTTTAGTGATCCTCGAGGAGAAATCAAGCTGTTCTAGCAACAGAAAATATGGTAGCGATAGGATACTTACAACCTGATGATGAAGGGCATTATTTGTTCTGTTAAATACCTTTTTGGAAATTCATGCAATTTTCGACCAACAATTCAGAAACAAACTTAATAAACTGCACCATGAAAGATGAGCTCCAATATATTCCTGCAATGTGTGCTTATCTTGTGCCTGCAGAAAAGGCTCCACTCTCCTGACCTTTCTGAGTAAATGTTTTACTCCAACTTTAGCTTACCTGATTAAGGGAGATTTTTGAGGTACGGAGTAAGCTTTGGTGGTTTTCATATCAAAAGAATATTTTAGATTAGCACTGGGTTCAAATGAGTTTAAAAGCATTTCACTGGCTATAATTCAACATCTCGTCAGGATCTGCTTTTTCATGAGACATCTCATGAGACAACAAAATTTAAATCCCTACAGGGGTAATAGCATTGTGCATGATATTCAGGTGAATCAGTTAAAACAAACATGACTACTTCAGTCAGTAAAGTGAAGGGACATCATGATCACAATACACTGATCAGTCACTTTTCACTGTTTCCGGCCAGAGTTAAGGCAATGAAGTTATAAAGTCACGGTGCCTCTTTATGTCCTTGTTCATTTTTGTGATATGCTAATGTATTCAGATTAAGGGTCCATTAGCATCTTTGTCCCAGGAGATGTCTGCATGTACTGATTGTATTTCTGGGGCAAAAAAAAAAAAAAAAGAAATCATATAGACCAGCCAAATTCTTTTATTTTTTTCTTGTCTGGTAAATTGTTCCATTAGCCTTCTACGAAAAAAATAATTCTAGGCCTCCCAAATAACCAGACAGCCTATTCTCCAGCGATATCAATAATTATTGCTTGTTTCTGACAACACAATTACATGTTGGAAAGATATGCTTCGTAAGTGCTCGCTGCTGCAGAATACAGTTCGCATGAGAATCTATTTTCTTATGAGGGGTGTGTTAAAAAATGGTAATGAACTTTATTTTATTTCTCTTTCCAACGGCCATTTAACGAGTTGAATTTTCCTCAAGAAGAAACCTCTGTGCATGATGGCATCCTCTCAAAGGTTTGCAGATATCTCAGGCTCCACCGCAGAAACTACGGCGGCTTGCAAAGCACGAGAGAAACTCCAAAGCAGATGTGTGTAATAGGTGAACTCGTCTTGAGCAGCTGCACTCAATGCTGGCTCATTGACCATACAAAGACAAATGACTAACAGCTGTGTTACTAGCAGCAGTCCCATTCTCACAAGGTGCATTTCCTTCTTTTACTATCTGTCCTCTGTGCTCTGCAGCATGCATCACTGTGCCATCTAACGCTCCCAATGCCCACTCACTCACAGCACACACACTGCATGATGCATCACTATCATAAAGCCTAACCACACTGAAAATGACCAGGCATCATAAGTGACTTCTATTTCTTAAATATCTGATTGCTAACACCAAGTGGAACATCTCAAGAGCACGGCTCGTTTCCGCAGAGGCCCATCGCATATTGAGCTTCACAAAAAGTAAGTACTTTAAGATTTTGAAACCTTAATATCCAAATTATATATTATATTATTTTATATATTTATTTATTCATTTATTTTATTTATTTTACAGGTCTGACATTTAATACAATGAGTTTATCTGTCAGGGCTGTTCTCTGGTATAAGGTGGTACCTCATGCAATTTTATCTTTGCCTCAATCTCTGTTATTGATAGGGCAGTTTGGTGCTGACTCATCACGACTATGGACTTCCAGTCAGACGTAGCGCTGGAAATCAACCTGGAGAGGACAAGTGGGCAGGCTCGTTTGATAAAAAGACATGAGGTAAAGTATCTGAAAACAAAAAGACAGGATGATTAACACTGTCCAAAGGAATAAGATTACCCAGATTACCCCATATATATATATATTATGGCAAGCCGTTTAGGAAATTAATATATATATATATAGAACTGAATATATTGAATGAACTCTGAAAGTTCACTCTCAAAGTTCATTCAATATTCTCAGAGTTCATTCAATATATTCAGACTTTCAATAAATATTCTCAGAGTTCATTCAATATATTCAGTTCTATATATATATATTAATTTCCTAAACGGCTTGCCATAATATGTGTATATATATATATATATATATGTATATATACAAAACACCCCATTAATCTAAGGTAAATCAATATATTGATAGTAGATAACATGCATTTGTACCTTGAGCCCTCATTGTCACTCTCAATTTGAAAACTTTATCCTCATAGCAACCAGATACCAGATGCCCAATTTACATCTGCGAATGGGTGCAAAACAAGATATAATAAGATAAAAAAAACCCTGTCAGATTTGGTCCCAGCTTATTGTTGTTAAATAAGTGTCAACTGTGACATGTTTTGGGTCTCATGTTCCACACAGTAAAATAACAGATGTTGCAGTAGTTAAACTGATAATAAAACCAGCGTCTCATCTCAATTCCCGTGTTTTTACATATCCCTGTCATGCTCCAACTGCCATAAACAGATCTTAAAAAAAAGGTCTGGACGAAGACTGCAGTCACATAAAAAAGATCTTACACATGCCTGTGCACTTTGTCCAAGGTTTGATGAATATGGAACAAAAATGACCATATGCAATAAGGCAAGGTGTTTATTTACATGCGCGGCAAAAAGATTATCAACTCGTCAATAAACCGTCATCCCACAGCAGTAAATCTGTCAAACGCTTAATCAAATAAAATCTCAACGCAACAGCACCTGATCCCCAACATGAGGGTGCATTAATGTGTTCTATTGACATTAACATGGACGTGCTAATCCGCATACAGATGACGTCAAATTAAAGCAGTTTCAATCAAGGCCTACCTGCACGATTCACATGCAAAGTACTACATTTCATTACTGAAAAAAAAAAAGATTACTGTCATAAAAGCTGACCTGGATAATAGTTGACAGCCTACCTGGTATTTTTATGCACACAATAGTGACACTTTTTAGGGCAAGATAATCTTTTCTCATTAAATATTTACTGGGCAGCATTTTAGCTTCATGCGCAACCACAGCTCCGATCCTATCAATCAGCACAAATATCATTAGTATGAGTGTAGTCCTCTGTGACCTTTTCAGATCGCATTATGATAGTGAACACAGTGAGAAGGTCAGCGAGTGTCTCCTCTGTAAGGAGGCTGCATGGCATAAAGTGAGCTGCTCTGATTTAGACATTACAGACAGGACTGAGGAACATGCTGATGAGGAAAAAAAGCCCATAAGCAAAAAAACCCAACAACAACAACATACAGCTGACACGCTACGCTAAGTTTGCTATCTAAGAACGCACTTTTGACTTATTACGTGTCATTTAAAGTCAGGAGGCAACAAACAGGCATGAATTATGGATGTCAGAGCAGACTTTACCTCTCGCTCTTTTGTTTGATCTCCTAACAAACTGCAAAAACAATCATCTTAATAAGTTATTTGACTAAATTATACTTTCACATCTTACTTTTATATTTATTATGACACAAAAATGAAATAAAAAATGAAAATGTTGCTGCAAAAAGATGAAACGAAACTGCTTAATTCTTCTTGGATATCTTATTGACGTCTTATATTTTTATATAAAAAAAAGACTGCCCGAGGGAAATAATCTCCCTGACATTTTATTTACCTGTTTGTTTAAAAAGATTTTTTACCACTCATTACCGCTCTAAAACTTGTCAAGATATTTCTGCGGTGACTCACCATCTAACCAGCTCCTCCTAAGCCCACAAATACCTTTATGTTTGCCTGCAGCACCTCATCTATGGAGCAAACGCAGAGCTCTGACTCACCTTAGCCACTTAATTCTGGTCAGGTATGGCTGAACTCTAAACAACCCCAGCTATGACCTTATTAATTAATTTCTCTGGGACTTTCTATTGATTGCAAAAACAGTGTCTGAATGGGCTGCGAGTGTATGTTTGGGCAAATCCTAATACAAATATGGGGAGAAGAGCCTGGGGCCAGTGAAATGAATTTCAATTTGCCTGCCTATAGCTGATTTACTCAGAAAGAAACAGAATGGTGTATATATGAATTTGTTCTTCCATCCACTACCTATACTGCCTTATCCTGTGTTGTAATCAAGGGAGGCCTTAGTCTATTCCTGCACATTCGCATTCATCACCTATAGACTGTTGGGTGTGCGGTTCAGTGATCTTTGGGTAGTGAGAGGATATGCATTCAGGCGTGGAGGGAACATCCAAATCAAGACAAAAACCAATTTGGTCGGGCTCAGATGTACAACCATTTTGTCACATAACTGTCACTTTTATCCAAGATGTCTCTGAAAATCACTGATTTTCCAAGAGATGACAATTCATATGGGCAGTGATGAAAGCTAATTGAAAAGCAACTAATGGCGAAGACTTGGCTTCATATTATGTCTTTCATTTTTGTTTGTGCTACAAGATTATCAGATTAAGTTGTTTTTAAAAGTAAACTCCCTACTTCCTCTATAATTAAAATCATCCAATAAAGAAAGAACTTGGATGCATAAATCACACACAAGGAATTTCCTGATTATTTATTCCCACAGCTATATAAATCTTCAAAGATGATGCCATAACGAGCTATAAATGAAACTTACATTACAGCCAGATATGACACAGCTACATTGGAAACTTAACCCTATGGTCATTCTTGCTCGGCCAAGAAAAGCAATTAAAGAGCTAAAAATATGTGAAAATGGAGCCATAGATCATCGTTATTATTGCACTGTTGGCCGGTGGTTAACAGTTAACATTTTCCACGCCACTTTTGCATGACCTCAAGGCTGTGTCGCATTCACACACACATGCCTTTCATGACAGCACGAGACAGTTTCTTATGTCCCCATTTGCTGAATATACATGTTAAACTCACGCTATTCACACATAATGCCCCGATGCAAAATGTGACATCAGTGAATTAATGAAAGTACACTAAGTAGCTGGCATTCGTGAAAAAGAAGGATTAACTATACTGTGATGGCTGCATCCCTGCAGACACAGTCGTGTGTGTTAAAGGAAAATATTCGGCTGGTATAACTTTTATTTAGTGCTGCCTGAGCCTGAGATTGCCTACTAAACTAAGCATTTTAATACCACCAATGCATAGAATGATTGAAGATAAACTGTAATTATATTGGTAAAATGTCAACCTCATAAAAAGAATATTTTCCTAATGATAACGCTGGGCTTTGCTGTGACTTGTTCCGTGCTTGAAAATGTGATAATGTGATATTTGCACATTGACTATTCTCATATTGTGTAGGTGTTATCATGACATTTAATGTCTTCAGTAACAATCAAAGTACAGGCGGTGATAACAGAATAGCACTTGAGGCCTTTTTTTCCCTTTTTCTTTTTTTTTGGGAACACAATGCTTACCTACCGTTTAATTTAGTAATTAACGTACATGAATCTTAAGCTCATCTTAATTGAATTGCGTTGATTTTAATTAAGGGCTATTTTAAAACTGTAATGAGACACACCGCTATCATTCTTTGTCTGATAAATGCAGGGGGCAGGGCAAATGAACATGCCTCCACTTTAATGAAAATCAAGAGATTGTGCATTAATAATGTCTGAAGTACACACTCTTAAAAAAAAAAAAAAAACACTCCTTCAACACACATACTGAATTTCTGTAATGTATTTCACTGCAGGTGATGTTTGACATGTAATGAGTTAAAGAAATACGATAAAATCCGATAAACATGACTTTGTCCTCACAGGATTTTTGTGATTCCCTTCCCTCATATCGTTTTGCTTCACTTGACACTCCTTCTATCATGATTGATAGAAATTATACAGTTATACTAGACAGAGGACGATTCCGCTGCATATTTCGAGGAAAGGTAATAACAGGAAAGGAGCTTTTATCACACAGATTTAAATCAAAGTAACGGACCATTAGTGTTCTGCACAAACCTCTGCTCCAGGAGGTGAAGACAATATCAAAAGTGGACACTTTCGCTTCAAAGAGCTGTCCAAATACATATGACATTACAATTTAATGAGCCACACGTCTCTGAAAGTAATCTCCAAGTGATACCCATGCTGTGCAGGCTATATTAGATGCACTTAATGCATTGGTACTGCCTCGCCGCAGAGGCTGTGCCAAGGCGCGAGCATGGAACACACTGTGTAATATCATCTCAATGTCATCCCAGAGATTATCGTGAAATAGCTTTGGAGTTACTGATGAAACTGAAAGCGTGAACTAATAATAGCATGAACAAATAATGCTTCATCAACTCGGTGGATGAAAATGAATGATCAAGGGAGCGGGCTCTGAGTGCCGGTTTAAATGGGAGAGGAAAAAAAAAAATCTTCCCTCAGATACTCATGCATTGTTAGATATCATTAATTTGTGTGCCTCTGTGTATTGTCTTGTGATGAAGTGTTGAGTTAAGTTCACTATTTTTAGCCACCCTTCGAAGTGTCTCCAGCACTTCCTCAGCTAGTAATTTCATATGATTCTTGCAGAACTTCAAACAACCTCTGGAGTGAACTTGTTACATTCAATCAAAGGTGTTTGCATGGGCTGGAAGTGTAAATACAGCTAGCCAGTGTGTGATTGCAACCACACCCCCTACTCAAAACACGGGGTCTTGTGCTTGTGTCCCCGTCTACCCGAATGATGCTTGTTGGCGGTAAATCTGGTACATCTTTCTCCTTTAGGATGACTTTCTGCCTGTTTGACTGGTGGTTAGACGCGAGACAAGGCTTGCTCCTCTGATTCTGAGGCAGTGGCATCAAAACCCGTCGCTCTCTTTTATCATGAAATAAATCAGGGCCAGAGTACAAATATATCAGTGTAACATCACATCACATTTTCAGCATCACCGAGTAGGAGTGTGAAGGTGCACCTGCCAACAGCAGTGTTTTTTTATATCATTATTTTTATTAAAGATGCTAAAGTTCGCTCTGTTGGATCTTTCTTTTTTTTTTTTTTTACAGTCCGGCCGTCGTCTGGTCAGAGGTGCCCTTGTATTCAGAGCAGGAGAGAGGCAGTGGGAGGACTCGTGGTCTGCTGGTCTTCCCATGCCCTGCTGCCTCCTGCTGCAGGGAATGAGAGATGACTTGGCATGATGATGATGCTGATGTCTGCCTCGCCATGGTTACTGGCTGTTTGAAAAACAAATCTGTTTATTCCCACAAGACCAACACTAAGCCCCACTTGCTGAAGGAAAAAAAATCTTTCTTTAGCTATCAGGAAATGAGCCTTTAGGCACAAAATTGGGTGATTGTGTATTTAAAAAAGGTCGAGATGCCTGATGTAAAACACGTCTTTTCATCAATATTACCTTACTAATTTTATTATAATATGGATTAAGCCAGTAGCATTACCTATTCAAAAATTAATTTGATGTGCACTCGAAGGCAGCTGAATAGCTGTCAGATATTGCACAGTGAGCAAATACTGGCATCCTGACTTTCATTTCAACAGCTGGAGGAGCTTAAGGCGAACAATGTGAGCAGACCGTGGACTTAAAGCTTAAAGAAGCAGCTGTGGACACTAGAGACATGAAGCCCAAAGAACTTGAAAATGAAGCCAATCACATGATTGATCACTTGTAGATGAGCATGTATTGCTTTGCATTTCATCATAAAGGTGTTTTTTACATTTCTGGTGTATCTTACCAACAGGCTGGTTTGATGCAGTTAGATTAGCCCAGTTTTGTCTGAGCTGAGCAGCCTTTGGGCGTATCAGCACAACTTTATTTTTAGTCAGTTGCTTTTTTTATGAAGATCAATGGTATCTGAAATATACTGTTTACAGAATGTATGGATGAGTAAAAAAACAAAAGACTGAATTGGATATCACTGTGTCTGAGATCAGGCACAATTTCCTAGCTGCAAACACGACTGTATATACGGCATTAAATTTTCATCATGTATATTTGTCCTGGTTGGAAATAGATCACACGTAGCATGCACATATATAACACACGATCAGTATCTTTAATGGTGGATTGTGTTTGTGTTTTACTATAATCGAAAACAAATCAAGTTCATGCTGCGTGTCCCAATTAGTGAAACTGTGGGGTGCAGCCCGGTGCGCCGTAACATCATAGAGGTTCATTGCAGGCTAAGAAACTTAAGTTTGTCATCTCTAATGATTTGAGGCTTTTCTGAGAAATCCTCTCCAAACAAAACGTGTATTTAATTCATTCAGACATATTGCACTCATATGTTTGTGATTTCCAAAAGGATAACAAAACGTGGCTCCACAAGCCAACACTCATAACAATGTTTGCACAGTCTGTGCATGTGTGTGTCCATCTGTCATAACTTGTTCACAGCAGTTCTTTTGCTTATTGATTTTCTCAATATATCCCTTCAGTTTCATGTTCTGTCTCTTTTCCACTCCCTTGCCACTGATCGAACTGATGTCCCTCCTGACTCCTCGGCTGCTCTTTTTAGACCCTCCCAGGCAGCCTGTCCTGTTTGTTTTGTGTCTGCAGCTGCATAATGAT
The DNA here is from genome assembly GCA_037176925.1 of Amniataba percoides. Classification (NCBI taxonomy): domain Eukaryota; kingdom Metazoa; phylum Chordata; class Actinopteri; order Centrarchiformes; family Terapontidae; genus Amniataba; species Amniataba percoides. The sequence goes on along the minus strand of JBAJHX010000049.1, from coordinate 4,938,503 downwards.
CTCAGGTCTGTAACGTTAGAAATACCACTTGTCCATATGCCGGTGTTTACTGTAAATCAGCTGCAATCCACACTGAGGCACATTTCATCCTGCATTTTAGAAACCCATAGTGTGCCACATTAAATGAGAAAATAGCATACTCACTGTGATTCAGGTCAAATTAGCCCACCTTGGGGATGTCTCATGTTATTCTCAGACTCAGTTTTCTGTAATAAACACACATGGGTTTGGAGCAGACACTTAAATAACCGATGAACGGTGTCGCTCGTAGACATCCTGCTCACAGCAAATGACTGTCTTGCATGTTGTCTTGATTTCCCTCTAAACAATGTGATGTGTCTAATTATGACTCAATTATCTGAATTATCAATGTAGAAAATGTGACAGTCTTATGTGAGTTTTAAACACCCCTCTCTGAGCTTGGCATTTGTGTCACGATCACAGGCTTTGTAATTAAATGGGTTTTGTCTGCGCATGGATCATTGCTTTCAGCTGATTAAGGAATGATAGGAAAGACTATATAAATCAAAGACAACCAACCCAACTAATTAGCTATCCTAACCATTACATCCACTAACAACCGCTGGAGGTGGTTTCTCTTACATAATCAACTTCATCATTAGATCATGTCACTGCAGCTTGCAATGCATCACATCTAATATTAAGCCAGTCCAAAGGATAGTGGGCAAAAAAAGCATACGGTATCATTAAATCTTGTGTGAGGTCGTATTTGAGCAGGATACAGATACAGGAAGCCTATCAGTGCTGGTGTATTGTAAAAACAGTGTTACAGCTATTTTTTTAGGCTGTCTTTTCCAAGGGCGAATAGGAGGCTGGTTCATTTCAATAACCGAGTCTGGTGAAACACTTGGCTGGCTCGATTCTAATTTGTCTTTATATCAATTAACAAACCTTGACAGCAACATTACATCAAGGTACAAACTATAAGTATGAAGGACATGCAGTTACTTAATGGTTAAATCACCAAATTTCTACGTTGAGAATACAAAACAACCCCATCCCTCCCCACCCCCCTCGTGTGAGCAACACTCGGGACACAAAGCCGGGGAGATAATCCGCTAACTGCAAAAAATCTGCGGCGATTGTCTGCAGTGAGTAAAGATTGTGCCCTCAAAAGGTTCACCTTCAGAGTGGGGCTATTATGTTTCTCCAGATACGGGGCTGATGCTAATCAGTGTGGATTGTATTTTATGCCTTAAGGCAGGAAAATGTGCTGATGAGAGCCCCACAATAAATGAACCTTATCACCTAATGGCATCTCAGCCCACCCTGTGACTTACTGAAAAAGCCCTTGCTAAATGTCATGGGCAGGCAGAACGCACATGTGAGGTAATTAGAGAGAAATGAATGATCCACAGATGGATCGGTCAGTCGTCATTATTGCTGATAGCAAACTCAGAGGTCTCTCGGAAACATTAGCATGGATTTCAAATACCATCCTCATTTTTGGTTCTGAAAATATTTTGGTCCGAGCTCCAATGTAATGATGAAAGAAACCACTGGCACCGACCTAAACAGAGATTCACCTGAAAAATGTACAACCTTGGTGATGGTAATTTGTCCTGCATTGTTTTATACTTGCGACTTCAAAACTTCAATTTAAATCACATTTTAATACATAAAAACAATATTCACAAACTTCGGTCCAATGAAATCAGTAAAAAAAAAGAAATCTTGATTCAATAAATGAAATGGTTTTTTTTTCCACAACATTAAAAGCACTGATTAATTGTACTCACCGAAGAGCCGCCAGGTGACATTAATAAAGAACATGTAACTAGTTTAAGTGCATAATTTCACACTATGCATGTTTTTGTCCTTGTAAATAAAGTAAATTATGAGGCATGCAGAGTAGAATTTAATGTTGCAAGTTGTTTCATGGAGATTCAGAGCTTTAAGAGTCAAACTGGAGCTGGAATTTTACCATATAACAATTTGAAATATTGATAGGAAAAAAGGTCAAATTTATATCCATTATACATTATTAAAAGCAAATCATCTGCCGCTTTAGATTCAGTGTACTTTATGATTTTTGGTCCTGTGTATTTGCAAGCTGTCACAGAGCTCACATCTACTTTGTGATGCTGACATTATCACTCCCGCTGAAATGTAGAGTTGGTGTGTTTTCGTGATGGAAACGACCCGTAGAGCAGGGCTAAGTAGGCAATCACTCATTCTGAGAAACGGCAGAGGTGAAATGTAAGTAAACTCTGTGAATGTGCATGGCCACCCAAGTGCCAGATGCTGGGAGCCGGTGCCAACATGGCATGTGAGTGACTCATTAAATCAGAAGAGTGGAATCCATTGGCCTTTCTCTGATGGCTCTGTCGCTCATTCAAACCAGCAGCACTTCTGCCTGAGACTTTCTTCGATCAGGGAAGGCAGCCAGCTGGGACAGTTCCCGATTCATTATTGACATGAAAAAAAGAAATAAAAAAAAGATTTTTAAAAATAGCATTGAGAATAGGACCATGGGGAGGCAGCGATGGTATTAGAGAAAGGAAAACAGTTTCCTGTAAGCAGCAGATTACGAAAACATTAAGCAACAATTACCGTAATGAGAGTTATTGAAGCGGCAAGGTAGCAAACAAGCTGTGTGCATCTGGTTGCTGCATCTGGCTGCAGAGGCAGAGCATCCAAAGGGGCAGGCGGGAAGGCATTCATTTGTTATAGCCATTCCTTCCCTGTGGATGGAGAAATGGCACGTCAGTAATTGTCATGTACTGAAAATGATCTCACAGGTTGCATACTGATGCGTGCACTGCGATGGATACTAAGTGCTCCGTCAGAAATTTTGAAGATGTCATTTAGGGAAAATTGAGGGAATGGCTTTCACTGGGCAATTCATGTCCCTCCCTCTGTATTAGGGGACGAACACAAGATAGATATTATCAATTGCAGATAGGACTTAAATCTTCCTCTTATTTTGGGAAAAAACAGGCACAGCGGAGCAGCCAGTCGTGGCTCAGTTTTAAACAACTGAAGATATGTTATTATCTAAACTAATGCAATCTAACTTTATTTGAGGCACAATGCACGTTGCTTTAAAACCACTTAGATCTAATACACAACAAGGTACATCGCATCCTTAAGGCCATAACCTTTAGTTTGATAAACTGACTAATTTTCGCTATCATCATTAACAATTAGTGTCCTCTATTCACTCAACCACACATGTGGTGCTTGCTGCTCATAAAAAAACATTACAAAGAAAAAAACTCCTTCATCTTATCATGTTAATTATCATGTTAGAAAAACATTTGTTTTTTGTTTACTGGACCTATATACAACTACTAAGTATATACTATATATAACTGTACTAAGCTAGCCCATTTTCCTACTGTATCTGCAGAAGAGCCCTTTTTGTTCTTTTTGATCTTTTTAGCAGTCCCACCTCTTTACCTCCCATTGATGTTACTCTCTCCCCACAGACATTGTTTTCCCATCATCAGGCTCTTTTGAATTTTGTTATCCACATTATAAACCCTGCCAGTGATGCAGATTTCAGGTCGGGAAATTGTCTTAAATGATCATTTCAATCATCTGAGCATTACGGTCCACTGCCATCCTCAGTAAGATATTTCGACATACAAACACCATCCTCTCGGACACATTTGAATTTCATGGTACATCCGATGATCACAATAAACTGACATTTTGCGTTTTTATTCATTTTGTGTCGTGTGCATTCATTCCCACTTCCTGCTTTTGTCACTGGCAATTTAGAGTACAATATTGAATCCTGCCCTCACTGCACCCAGCGGCCCATTTAATCAGGGAGCTGGATTAAGGCTGAGCAGCCCGGCCCCAGCTGAGACGTACAGTAACGTGACTCTCTACTAGGGACTCAAGATGGATGGGCCGGGCCATAGTCTGGATGGAACGCCTCCATTGGGCCGTTTGGCCTGGTGGAGCCCATCAATCAGGGCGGCACCAGAGGTCTAGGCTGAGGCTGTGTAATGATGCGAACAGCATGTGGCCAAGCCATCCCTGGCTGCTCAGGTGTAAGGGTCTGCCCTGTCCACCAGTCCTCTCAGCTCCTTCACCGCTATCATCCATCATATACCGGCTGGATTCATAGCATGCAACAGATTTCAGTAGCTTTGATTTGAGAATATAACTTCAGATCAAATTCACCTGCATATGGAATATAAAATAAAATGTCTTTTTTTCAGTTATGTTCATTAACTTGTGAACAATAATTTAAGATCAATTTTTTTAAAGCCTTGCATGTGGACCTTTGGTAGAAGTCAAATATCCCTACAATTAACCCCTGGTACCCTTTTCAGTCGCTTGTTCCGGGAAAATAATTAATGTGTGCTTGGGTTACACATCCCTGACAGGCATCGTATTCGGATTTCTTTTCTTTAATGCAACGCAGTACAGAGGTGAGGACCAGACAGATCGCTTTCCCCTAATAGTAGTTGTGCAGGAAGTTGCCATTAGCTATTTTTTATGTGCCCTATACTTACAGCAGTGTGGATGTTTCAATCTTTCTATAAAGTTCATTAAAGGACATATTTTATTGCACATTATGTGCTTTATACCCCTCACACAAACATATTATGCTCCTGGATGAAGGTGGCCTTATGAGTCCCATAAAGCAGGCCTCATGAATATGATTGTAAAAGCTGCTGCTCAGCTCAGTATGACTCAGTGTGAAGGGAAGGTCATTTGGTAGAAAGCACGCACGGCAGAAAAGTATGCTTATAAAGATGTTTTTGGTGGAGTTTCCAAGCTGCTGAAATACATCTGCTGCAAACCTAATGGACTCCTTTTCTGGGTTTCAGTATGATGTGGGACTGAATTAAAGCAAACCCATTCTTTGGTGAATTTGTTTTATGCTGTCGTGAGGTGGGCAACACTCTGCCCCCAATGGCCCTGAAACTCCATTATAAGTGCAATATTGCAATTATTATTATTATTTTTTGTTTCATTGCCATCATAATGTGAGTGTGCATGTGACCCCACATGTAAAGGTAAATGAGCGCTGACAAGTGGCATATGAATCCTGCTCTTCTCTCCTGCTTGTTCATTTAACAGCATGCAAAACCTTTCAGTCTTTGTATTTCCATGAATGTGATAATGAAGGATGTTGAATCAACTAAGCATTTACCATTTTTCTTATGTAATCAATGTCGAATGATTTTTTTTTTTAAAGGGCAGCATGTATTAATGGCTGATAATTGCTTTTTGTTCTTCACTGATGATTACTAGGTTATGGGGGCATAGCAATTTCTGATTAAAACCTCAAATTGGATTTGAAAACTGGGATCTGAGGTGTGAGGAGGAGCTTTTGTACAATACATTTCATATGGATTTTAAATTCTGTTCTTTCTCCTGAATTCAGGAAATCATTAAGACATGTGCTTTTAAAAGGTTTATTAATTTGATATTGATTGTTTCATTTACATGAAGAGGGATTTCACACTCTTCTAAAATTGAATGAGTAATATCCCCTCAAATCCTTGTAAGCCTATAAACCCCAGAGAGAGAATATTTCCTGATAGAGTTGCAGCACCTTCAGTGCCCATTTTTTCTATGTCACATCTTGTTAATCTCATCCGTATTTGGGCATCTAATCAGAGAGACCTTACTGAGTGAACTTCATAATTAAAGAATGCATTATTATTATGACTTTAATTACATAACTATATAACTTTGTTTTAATTAAAAATACCCTTCCCCACTGGGAGCATGGTTTGACTTGCTTGTGCGTGCGAGGCTGTGAAAGCAATTTCTTACCTTGCACAAGCACAATTTGTTTGAAAGTTCACCAACCCAAATTTCAGGAAGCACTCCGTGACCTTGAAAATAAGTGAATGACAACGATTATCTTGTCTCTCCACCTATCACAGCATGCAAATTGCAAAATCGTATGCTCCATTACTGCTTGTAGTTGCCTCCAATTTCTTCATAACATTTCACATTTGCTGTACTGTGTGAAGGCATAAAAAGGAGCTCATGGCCACAGCAGTCTGGGGGTTAATAGCAGCCTTTTGTAAAGGGTGGTGAGGGTGAACGTCCTTTTTGCTACGAGAGGGTCAATGTCCAGGGATTATTAAGATGTGTTGCCAAGACATAATGGGGTTCCAGCACATTACATACACCTCTCTATGTCATTAGGTTTTGTCAGGCATAAAAACACTCATTTCACTAATATGGACAAACCATTCTTCATTGGGATGGTAATGATTGGAGAAGTGAGCGCGGCCCAATCAAGTCATCACTGTGTCATGGATGACCAGGCTCATTTGCAAGACCACCATAGATGGCACTGTTGCACCGCTGACAGGCTGACTGACGGCGCGCTGATGTGCCAGTCGTGGAGCCCAGATTGTGGTGTCACTCCAGATCTGTGCATTTGCTAAAAGGCTGCGGTGCCAGATTAGCAGTTAAACAATCAATACAGAAAAGCTATCAAACAAATAAAACTTCCTGCTCTATTATCTGTTCACTTTGTTTTGGCAAGAGAGAGACCACATTCATATAATTTTGTAATTTTGTTGTATTGTGTGGCGGAAGAGTGGTTTTTATATGATTCGATCATGAGGCTCAGTTGGATGTTTTCCTGATATGTTTGGCCCCTGCGGAAAAAGAAAAAAAAATGTCTGAGGCACTTTGTCTTCATTTCCAGTAAAGCTTCAGGTGCTTATTTGCCGTGAATTATACATAGAAATATGAGGTGTCATTCACCTTGACAAGCCTATTTTCTGCACTGTCATTCCATCTGTGCAGGTTAAACATAGTTATATGCATGGCTTTATTGCAGTATGCAGCATGTGTTGATTGTCATTTCAATCCCTTTTTCTGAGAGTTCAATTGCTGAATGTACCAATTATTGTGATGCTTTGAAAAAAAAGAAGCTATATCAAGAAATGTAATTAAAAAACATTACCCTGCTCTCTCATCAGAGCTGATATTCTCCCAGATAAAGCATATCAATAATGTATTATATTGAGATCCACGTTTTTTCCATGGTATTTTAATAAAAACCTAATAAGATGACGCTCACGGGTACTTGCTGTAAAATGTATTAAGTCAGTCATTTCCGTTAAATGAACACCATCAGTTTTGACACAGATTTGTACAATAACAGATTCATCCAAAATGGGTTTTGAGCCTCCATAGGTAGATACTCTGTGTCCGTCTGTGGGCGTTCGGCTGCATTACTATGCTGCGGAGATGAGAATTAGAGCTGAGTTTCCAAACGATATAAGGCACTTCAACAAGCTATCTACTGAGGCGAACTGCCTACACATGGCGGGCCACACAGGCCTTCACCAGAGCTGTGGGACTGTCTGGTGGCTCTCCAATTTAACAAAGTGATGTTTTAATGAGCCTGGCTCCAAGGGACAGAAATGCTTTTCTCATTTGAGTTTCTTCCTGGAAAGAAAAAAAAAACAAAAAACAGAACACCTGGTACTGTATAAATGCATGATAATGGCGAAACAACAGAGCACAACACACAGACAAACCATCTTGTTATTCCCATCAGTTTGTCACAACTAAATCAAGCAATAATTGTAATGTTGAACCCGATCATTACATGCGGTGATGGTTACTCTGGCATTTCAGTTTGGAAACTAAATAAGAATTGTAAACTGAATATTGATGTATTGACACTCTGAATTATGCACTGAAAACATTGAGCCACCATCCCTGGCAGTCTGGGTGATAAGGATTACCTCTTTAGCCCACCCATAACAAGCATATCAAGGAGGCGACTTAGCTCTAGTGCTTTGACTCCTTTTGGAGTATCTCCACTCTGATGTGCACGATCACATAGGAGTGTGATGTGTTTGGAGATCAAGGACTCTCATTCTCATACACTGTGAGACTGGCCTCATTAAGACCAGAAAGTTCTAGTCTGGAGACTTTATCCATGCTGCAAAGGGTCTATGAATCCTTCTCTCAGAATCACATTTGCTGGAGCAAAGCACCACACAGTAAACATCAAAGTTACTTTGGAAAGATGTTCTCTGTACGATTGAGACACTGACCCACAGCACCATCAAACATACACACGATCAATTCGTCTTACTAAAATATTTTGGCCAGAGGTGTTCATTTTTCAGATTTTGGTTATATATTATAGATATATTTTGGTTTAAAGATGTGTTTATCGCTACTCTTGAATGTAGGAATAACATAAGGAGTGAATATGTAATGCTAATGGAAATGTAGGGCTCCCTATGTTTACCAGTGCACACAGCATAGTTAATAAAAATGGAAATTCATCAGGACACTCCACTGTCATGTAGAAAGCAGCATAAAGTGCCTGGCAATGAGAGTGGACACTGTACCCTTAATAGCCTATTTCTGAAATATCATTAAAAACACATCACTGAACAGAACTGCTTCCAAACGCCAGAGCCTTTCAGCCAGACTTCACATTGTTTATATTTTCTAAACGCTTTCAACGTATAATGTTATGCAAATGTCTGCCTGTGACTGTTTAGTCTGTTTCTTAAGGATATTTTTTAAAGAGCTTGTTAAGCAACAGAGAATCTGAAGAACACTGATGCTTACAGAAGCTTGTCAAAGCCAATACGATATTTCACATGAAAAGAAAAAAGAATTTGATCTGATTTTTGTGCCGTGGATTGCAGACGCACGCTCCATGTTGGTTCTATCACTTGTGAATAAAAGATTTATTTTTATTTCCTAATCCAAAAGAAAACGGGCAGACATATCTCATGCTCGCTTTGAATGACAAATATAAATATCATCAACTTCCTCATACAATTAGAGATTAATACAAGTAAATGTGCTTAATAATTATGCTCTTTTTATTTTATTAGGATGTCATAAGAGTCATGTCATTTCCTGCAACTGTCTTTATTTGAATCAAGGTGGCTTATCAAATCAGAGAAGTTTAAGAAAAGGCTTAAAAAATCTCATTCGTGGTTCAATGCATGGATTTTTTATTGATCCAGATGATTGAAAGACTAATTGAGGATTTCTGAAATAGCTTCAAAAGAGCCGAAAGTGTTGATGAAAGACCACATGTGTGTGTTTTTCTAAAGATCCTTGTATATTTATCTTTGAAAAGCACCCAAAAAACAGGTGTGTGGAGTTAGGTAGCCGTCTAAATGCGAGGCACAAACAGTGGCAGGCTCGCCTATAACGATAAGTATTATATGTTTGTTCACCTCCTGAAACAACAGAAGAATTTATTTGACTGTGGCTTTGGTGTTACTAGAAAATGAAATGTTATTATGTTATTTGAGCGATTTTAACCAGCTGTTATCTGGGCTCTAGATGTAAACACACTTTTCTTCAAAGCTGAATGATGCTGTTGTGGAAATAGAATAAATAGATTTTTAGCTGAGTCCTGACTAACAAAGGAATCTGCCTTTGTTCCAATGTGTGTGTTTTCTGTTTCTTTACTGTGTGTGGGTCAGGCCTCATATCCGCCTGTGGACACCAGGGGATGCAAGACTTTGAGTTTGGTGAATAATATCTTGTTCTCTTGGGTGAGTTTCTGCCATGCAAACATATCCAGTGCCCTGTAATCAGATTCATCTCCCAAACTGCGTGCTCTTCTCATGTTTTGCCTCTTTGACGCTGTTACGTAACTCTGTGAATGAGTTGGATATTATAGCTGCGTGCCGTGGAACAATCAATGCCTGGTCTCCTGTTAAATTGCATTAATTTTGTTTATTTGGCTCTAATTCTCTCATGTGGGATTTAATTGTCATATTTGAAAGACAGTGTCAGGCCTAAAATACGATTTGCTCAGTTGTGTTCATCCTCTTAATCACATTGCTTAGCCTTTTTATTGGAGCCTGTTCACAACTGTCAGTCTGTAAAAAGTAATTCACTGTCATGATAAAGTTTACTTAAACTGTGTCTTAGGTAGCAGAAAGAGGTCATATCTGGATATTTGCTCTGTATCTCTCTGTATCACTGATAATCCCAGTAAAGCTGCGGCAAAAAACATTTTGAGAGAGGACTGACTGGGCATTGGTGATTTTTGGTGAAGCTGAAGGTTGCAATTCTGCTTTTGATATATTGACATGGCAAGTCTGCGTGTCAGAGTCTGCAAAATATTTCTGATGGAGTAAAGTATAGATAATACATATTAGTTTGTTGCCCAATCTAACAACAGAATGGGATTATATCATGCATTATCAGTGAGAATAGGCTGACGTGATCAGGCGTTTCCAATTGTTTTTCGAGAGCACAACAATTTTTAATCATACTGTAGATCAATATTATTCAAAACCTAAGCAAAAATAAGTTTGACAGACTGACAACATTGATAAATCTTAACTTCTTGACTGATCGGGATGCTCTTTTAAGGTCTTGCCTATCACGTTAATGTTTGTGAGATGTCGGTGGTCATTTCAGTACATCACAGAATTAATCAATTTTTTTTCATTTCCTTTTTGCAAATTTGGGGGGAGGGATCTCAAATGTCTCGCTCTAAACTGGGAACAGAAGTTAATCAAATAAAGTGGGATTGAGCATATCAATCATCTGCTCTCTTTGAGGGTCCATGTTGACTGCCAGAGCACATGTCATCCTTCATTTTCAGCCAATTCGCTTGATGAATAAACAGCCCGGCAGAGTGTTTGGCACCTATTTTGCATTTACATAAATCTAATTTAAGGTGAAATATTCAAAGCTCACCTTTACCAAGACAGATCTCGGCCCGTATGTTGTGACTGGAACAATCATCTCCACTGAGCGCTCAGCAAAGGGGACTAAATGGGCTTGGCAGACTTTATTTGACTGCACACATACATATTTGCAGTGTTACATTAATTGCTTATCACAAAGGAGTGTTGAAAAATGTAGTGTGAGATCTAAAACACAGTTCTGATTTTACTCAGGGTGATTTGCATAATTTTCTAAGACAAGCACTACTTTCCGTGTCACAATGCTGTGATTCATGTATATTTGTCAAATGGCTAAAAAATTATGCTGCTTTTGAGAGTCAGGTTAAGTGAAATAATTGCAGTTAAGGTGAGTGGAGTTGTTTTGATTAAATCTAGCTTTTATGATTTTGGTCAATCCTCTGATCGCTTTGATTTCATTCTGCTTTGAAAAAAAAAACGTGGCTGCCATCTGTCTACGTATATTTGAAATTAATCAGGGATGTGTGTTTGCCATTTAAAGAGAAACATATTTCTAACTCTCAGTTAAGAGTAAAAAATGTAAAACAATAGAAAGCGGTCAAGAGAGAGCCAGACCTGATGTGGAGTGGGAGCTAAAGTGTGTTCTGTTAACAAAAATGAGACCACTCATGAAAGCAACCACGGGGCTGTAGTAGGTGGTTAAAAAAAAAAAAAAAAGACACCCACTGTATTTTAACGGCATCACTGTGTGCAATATGGTCACCAGCTGCTTTAGAAATATTACACAAAGTGCAAGTAGGTGGTAGGGCAGAGATAACGCTATAGATCGAAGACTACAGAGGAGCCTGCAACTACATAGTTCCTCTTTTTCTTAATTTACTACCGGTGGAAAATAAGACAAAACATATTAATAATTTATAATAAATAAGACACTGATTTAACTTGATTTGATTACAAATGGCTTTATTCTACTTACTGTTGCGGCAACAGCTCATTATGAGCACTTGTTTGATACAAAAGAAGCATCCAAATGCTTCTTAGCAACGTACAGTAGATCCAGAGGCTTTTTAACAAGCTAGCTGTCAGATGATGAAAACACTGCCACCAGGCAACTGCACATTTGCTGTCTTCAGAATAACAGACATTAGCATCTGCGCTCGAATCTCCCGTCCTCTCTGTGCAACTGTCTGTTAATTCTGACTTTGGCGAACGTGCCGACATCAGCGTGTGGAATATTTACAAGTGGTGATAGTGATCACAGGGCATGGAAAACTCAAAGTGACAGATTTACTCCAATGATGAATGATATGATAATCATAGGATGGCTTTGGTATTAATTGCCACATTGAGATCTGCTTTGTGACTTGTGAGTTTGTATCCTGTAAAACAGCGCATGTACAACTCGTGCATTAACACTGCAGAGGCTCCATATTCATCTTAGATTGCTGATATCACATGGCTTATTGACCATGACATATCCTCTAGCTTTTCTGATTATTTTGCTATGAGATGAGGCTGACATTTTGTCACGCAGTCCAATATGCTTCCACAGAGGTTTCGCTGTCTTCTGATTCACCTTTGCATTACTGTCTCTGATAAATGAAAAGAAATGTCCTCAATCTCAAAGTCACCTCGTAGCTCTAATACGGTCAGTTTTGTAGATTGCATGCAAGCCTGTGTTTCTTCAGATTGGCTGGCTTTATTTTTAGTACTTGCTTTGAGGTAGTGAGTGGCTGTAAGGCACAAACTGGTTGCAGACTTGACTGAGACTCAAATTGTCATTTCGAAAGTGACAAGGTGCTGATTTGCCCGCCTGGCACTGAGCGATTGGACATCACTGTTGACAAATGGGCAGTGGAACAAAACTGGCAGGAAGCTAGGGAAGACAAAATGCCTTCAGCCAGTTTTTTTATCTGTTATCACAGCTGGACAACAGCTAGTTAAAATTCCTGAATTTTCAGATAGTGTAATCGTTTTCTTGGCAACCATTTCTGCATCAAGCGCACCTTTTGCAAATATTTATCTCCTGCGCTGTTATTGTGTTTTCAGTCAACAGTCTTTGTCAGTCATTTGCATGTGTGTCTTCAGAAAATGATGAGCTGTTTTATGATTTAAATTATTCGAGAGCCACTGGTGGATTCACCTGCACAAATGTATATTTATTCTATAGTTTCATAAGATGATAGAGAGAGAGAATGTAGAGCATATTATAAAGCAATTCCTAAAAAGAAGAAAAAAACTGCTGAAGTAAAATTGCTAAAGCAGCTTAAAAAATGTTTCTGAAATCAGCACACAGAGAATATATATATATTTTAGAATTTACTTTAACCAAAATAATTAACATCAAATAATGACGCTTGGTGTAGGTAGCTTGGTGTATTTGCATTGCTTTATAGGTAGAGAAATTAAAGGTTGTGCAGTCTGAGGAGAGGAGAGTTTGCCTGATTGCGTCAGTGGATGTCATTATAAGACAACAATTGTAAAAAGGAGACAAAGATGCAGATTGTCGTTTCTGCACTGATTCTCTAAAGCAAACTGGGGATCGCAGTGTTTCACTACATTCCTCTGTCATGGCATCTTTATCTATGTTAAATTCATTCACAGACAATAACGTTTGGTTTGAAATAAAGAAGAAAACATTTAGAAACATACCTCCAAATAATTTGGAGCCTCGACTAAAGTAAATATACATACAGTGTTTATATTATCTTTTTGTTTTCACTTTCTTTTTATGTTTATAAAGTCTATATTCCTGACAATTTCTTTTGATAGTATTAATTGAAAAACATGTTTTTATACATGAAGAATTATGGTTATGCTATGCTTTTATTGTGTAATAATACCTCTTGTAAACATTTACAAAATACCTTATTAATAATATTACATAGAGTAAAATATACAAAAATAAAAACTAAGCGGATAAAGGGGAGGGAAGAAAAAAAATGAGCATACAATATAAAGAAAGGGAAATACTAAAAATGCAGGTGTCACTCCAAAAAGTGTGTTTGCAACTGGTGACATTCACCACAGCTGAATCAGGCGGGTAGCCTACCAGACATGACTTTGGCAGACTGCGCTTTACATCATCTCATCCTGTTGAAAGCTAATGCATAATTCAGTCCCTGCATTGCCTGAGAGTAGAATGAGAGCAGAGCACCCATTCGCCAAAGGTCTGATCAGATCCCGGTGCCTACTCTGAATTTTCAAAACAAATTCTGCAGACAGAACGTGACTGGGTATCCCTCCCAGGAAACTCCTCACTGGATGTATTTTGAAGACTCCTCTTGCAGTGGTAATGCATTCTCCCTGTCTCGCTGTCTGTCTCTGCTCTTGCAAGAAGGCAATCTAATGAAAAAGGAAAGGGGAAAACATATGTTGAATTTTAGCCGCCTCTGGGTCAAAAGCAATCCCAGCTATTGCTGCAGATAAAACCCAAACTTATAATTGAATAAAAAAAGTGAAACTGCAGTTTGAACATGTGTGAAATATAAACTGCAAAGCGGTGTGTATTTTCTGTTACAAGCTTCAAATTAACATGGTCGGTTAAACAAGTTTTCAGATTATCACTTGAATACGCATGGAAATTGCTTTTTTTTTCTTGGTATGCTGAATTGTTCTTTGATTTGTTAAATGATGCTCTTATCTCTTTATGCAGTAGTAGTGAAGTATAATAAGCAGAAAAAGAGAATAAAACACATTCAAACAGGACAGTAAATCTCACATTAAAGGATCACAGAGGTTTGCATCGTATATTGAAATGCAGCCGATCCCGTCACCAGCTGTCACTCGCATTGTTGTCTTGTCAACGTGTGATTGATAAGCAGCTGCCCCTGCTTTAAATCTGAGAGCATTAGGTGCTCCTGACCCACGGCAGCACACCTTGCGTGAGAGCATGTGGTTGCGGAGCAGCTCACACCTCCCATTAGGTGAGAGGTGAGGAACCAATTACCTGGAGATATGTCTCGGGGGCCAAAAATATCATTGTCAGCTGTCACAATGTGAGAAATTGGAGGAAAAAAAAGAGAGTGGTGACAAATCGCAAGGTAACATGACAGATTGTGTTATCTTTTAGTTTCCTCCGCAGAACTGATAGAACCGACAGTAGGAACCACACATTATAGAGCTGGAACTGTGCTTTACCATCACTTGAGACTTCTGTGAAAAACCTGTTGTTTCAAAAATGTTTTTCTTCAGGACAGTCACTGGAAGGTAACAGCCAGCTGGACCAGATTCAGCTTCTTGCTCAAGAGAACTACAGCAGGCCTGAAGTTTGGCAACAAGGTGGGTAATTTTTGCTCTTTACACCACATTATCATAGCTCATGATAGTTATACAATAAAAATGGTTTGGCTCTCTCCTTTAAGTCCTGAGAGGAATATCTGCATCCTTCGTAGCTAAATGTTCCACTACTTTCAACAGGTATTCACTAACTTGGTCTGTCTGGTGTTTTTGTGTGCAGTTGGTAGACATTGAGATTCAAGAGCTTCTTTCTTCCTTATAAAAACAATCACTTGTTGCGACAAAAAGAATGGTGAGACTAAACCTGAGAGAGAGCTACTGCTTTAACAAACAAAGTCTGATCCATCATCCATGATGCATCATTGATTTAGAAATAATGGTTTTTAAGTACATTAGAGCTAGAAAGCACTTTCAGGTTTGTTTGTTTTTTTTTTTTTTTACAAAGAAAAGGCATTAAAGTATTTCCAAATTATGGTACAGCTAGATGGCAGAAAATGCATAAAATTATTAGAAACACTAATAGCAAATATTCAATGCTGATGTTCAGCTGTCATTCAGGAGCGAATCATGGCAATCGAGGAAGAGATAACATTAATCTGCTGACAGCTGCTTCAATACACCAAAATGCAATACAGGTGCAAGTCGTAATACACTTTGAGTAAGAGATACAACTCTTACTTTTTCTCCAATCGAAAAAACATTTTTTTTTAGCTCTTGCTCTCATTATCACCGTCGCTACCGCTATCGCTATCACTCTATCCACCTACAAATAACACCCACAGCTCACAGGAGGTCGTCAACAGGCTGGGGAACGTACAAAATCACTAACTGAGGTAGATAAGGCAGGTTGAAGAAAAGTGTGTCTACCAAGAAAAAAGTAAATTACAGCAGTTCATCACAAAACGACTCGCACATCACCAGACTGATGATAGATATCAGTGTAAGAGTATCTGAACACCAAATTATTTTTATACAGGGATGGCAAAGGAAAACAGGTCAGCAAGACATGGTTGTCCATTTGATAAATTAGCTGCTATAGAGCCATTATCTATTTTGCTCTATTTTACAAAATAGCTGCTGCGATAAAATTATAGCAGCCATGACTATTAAAGGCAAAAAATCAAAACTAATGTAAGTGACAGGCTTATACTGCAAAGCAAGAGGAAGTAATAGAGTCGAGAGTCTGTGTGGCCTTGATGGTGAACACCGAAAATGCTCACTCCTCTTGCAGCCCCCCCTTTTATTACTGTCAGTGTGTTTAAAATATGCCCTCCAGTAAGGAAAGAGATGACTTCACAGCTGTGTAACAGTGTGTACAATCAGTGTAAGTCCTGGTGATCTGCTCAGGTAACCATTTCATTTTCACACGACATAAACTGATAGCAACAGCTGAGACTGACAGCGGGATTTATACACTGACACTGATATGTACATCACTCTATATCAGCTTCCCTTGAAATGGAGCGGATGGATATGTGTCTGCAGCTGCTTAAAGTCCACAAGAGATTCGCTTGTATTCTTAAAGACAGGATAACACTCTTTTTCCAAGGCGGTATATTTTATAGTTCACATCTCTATGACACACACACACAAAAAAATGGGCCTCACAGACAGATGATACATTGAGATGTAGGAATGAAAATACTGGGTCCATTTGTCTTGTCGCTAATGGAACGGACAGCCAGTCAGTCAGTAATGATGCTCTCCCTTGTCTAAATAATAGTGTCACTGAAATGATTAAACTAATGTAATGTCAGAAAGTATTTAGCCTCTTGTCTCATGTTGTTACTGTGTGTCTGTTAATGAGAGTAGGCTGTAAATCTCATCAGGTGAGGCGGGTATCTGCGTCATATATAGTGTGAAAAAGGCCTTAGTCTCCTGAATGTGACCGTGTCATTATATATTACATGCTTGCAATAATATCAGTCAGTGTTTCATGCTTGATGAAGGTGCCACATGTAATTAACACCAATAAACAATTACAATATTGTCTATATCCCTGCCGTAAGTACAGGCAAGTGTTAAAACACATCAACCTTGAGGGCATCAGCTTCCTCCCCCTGCTGTTATATATTGTGTTGCCACCAGGTCGGATTTCACCAAAAAAATCTGCTCGGCAGAATAGCACCTGTTAACGTTTAGCGGGTGAGGAAACTCAAAGCAAGGAGGCGCGACAAGTTGTCTTGATATATAGCGTCTGATTCTGCAGTGAGCGGACAGGCTCTTTTGTCCTTTTTTCTTGTGCTTTTTTGTTTTTGCGCATAAAGCAAAGAGTAATGTCTCAGCTCTGACTTTCTGAAGATGTATAAAACTAGCTCTCTCTTTTTTATCAAGTGGAAAAAAAGGAATTATCCAAAATATGTGCAGGTCGAAAGTCTTTGTCAGCTATGTAACCTATTTACTTTATTTTTCTGAAAACCCATTGCAAAAGCTCTGTTGGAATAGAAGAAATAACCAAAGATTCAGGCAAAATAACCCTGACGTGTCTTAATGCTAAGAAAATAGCACTGATTAGCCCTTACAAACCAGGAGTACAACTGACTAAAGATTACCAGTTGTTTATTTCCCCTTTGGCAAGTACAGCAAACAACTACAATCAGTTTCACAACAGCGTGCACATCTTTGTGATTTTGGCAGAAAATAGTAGAGCAGGAGTGCACATCTAGGTCATGTGTTGCGTATCTCCTCCGTCATACTGACCATTTCAGAACCGAGATACAAGACCAACTACCGTCACTGCATCTGCACCATTCGGTGCTCAGTGCTTATGTGTCTGTCTTTTTAACTCTCCCAATATCAGTGAGAGATTATTCTGCTACGAAATTATTCTACGCACCAAGAATTGAGCTGAGGAATAAGCAGAAGTTTGACTTGGATAGAAAATCTTCCTCCAATTTCTTTTTCTGTTTGCTTTTACCAAGAACAGTAAAGCCTCGTCATGATTAATATTAACCATAGAGATGGAGAAACTGCACTTTTTCAAGTAGTCATCCGAATTTGCTAAAAGGGTATTGCATTAAGCAAAATCTCCTGCTTTTTAAAACAGGTTCTTGTAGAGCAGAGAGCACTTCTCTCCACCGGTTGTATTAAACGCACAGACTTTTTGGTGGTTGTGCAAAATAATTAGTGCTTTGAAGCAGGCAGACTTTATCGTACACTGGAAGACATCTAGATGTGAGAGAAACTTCCTGTCCGTCTCGGTCAGTGTCCTGTCACAGCGCATTTTTTGTTTTACAAAACCGTCTGGTGGGGATCGTCTGGCTTCGCAGACACGTTCTTTGTTCTGTGGACCGCTATATCAAAAAGAGCAGGGGGTAGAGCAATGCGGCTCCCTGATAGGTGAGCCTTTTAACCTCAGCACAATAAAGTGAGGCATCACAATTCAAAGGGCCACTCTCTGGTCTGTACACAGTAATCTGTTCAGTCATGCGTCACTGTCACCCACATTCTCTGTGCCATCACATTTCTGTCTTGTCGTAAATACTTCAATCACGGCATGTCTCCCCCCCCGAGGAATAGCACTTTCTTGAACCAAAGTGGAGGCCAGGGCACTTTCACATTCCAGCCAGCAGCTCATCCATCAGATTGAGCAGTAATGGCACCTTCTGTGTCCTTATTAAGAACAGTTTTCATAAGACACAGAGGACTCGACTTTGTGTGAACAACAGTGTATCAAAAGGGTTCAGCACCGCGTGGCATGTTCCAAGTGTGTCTGTAAAATCTGTCTCGGATAAAAGGCTATTTTGAAGCAGTTTTGTATGTGTGGCTGCTGCTGACTGTAGACGGTGTAAAGATGGATGAAACAGGGTGGGAGGAGGATGAAACCCAGTATTGCAATTTGGCCCCGTTATTTCTATCCAGAGCCGGGAACCTGCAAATAAAGAGTGCAGGGTGTTTCCGTTCATGCTCTCAATAGTTCGGACCGAATGAGAGGCCAGATCACTGAAAACAAAAGTCAACGTCCTGCCTGCTGGCGCCCTGACCACAGCTCGTTGTTTCCCTACTTAACTTCACATCGAGTACAGGTAATGTTAATAATTCATTTTACCACAGTTTGCAGTAATGTCAGTGAAAAAAAATAACTAATGCATTTAAGACAACTTTGTGGGAGCTTCTGGCCAACACACCAAAACCAATTATCTGTTAATTTATTTGGTGTTATTTCCTGTACTTGCCAAAATGTTTTCATGATGATTGACTGTGACAGTCAGCCAATATTAAAGATATGGTGTCAGTTTGTTCTGAAATAATTTGTTAGTACCCCTGGTGTTGCCTAAAAACTAAATTATTTTCTATTTCATTACACATCCCTTAAGCGTCTTTTCACTGTTAATAATTAATATTATATATTCTCACCTTGTTATGAACTTAATCATCATTTCATCAGTATTATTACCATCATCACCAGCTGAGGTTGGTCTATCGACCTTGCCTCAGGACTATTTTTCTCCCCCTCGCACCTTTTTTCAGCACGTACTGGATGTCCACTGCACTTTGTATATCTCATAGTACCTCAGTATATTATTTCATTTTATCTTAATGTATTTTATCCCATTGTATTTTACTGTATTTTAATGTACATGGCTGCTGCAGACCACTTGATCTTTCCTCCAGGGATCAATAAAGTCATCTATCCTTTTATCTATCTGGAGTCATGGGAGCTTTGGAAAAACCTGCTTCACAGTTCTACAACGGTCAGTGCTGATTATTGTTATAAAGTTGTAACTCAGAATAAGAAATAATAGATGGTACTAAGTATTTATGTGCCTAAAACATCTACTTTATATAAATTTTTTTCTAAGTGCAAATATCCACATGCTTGGCAGAAATATAGACACTGTACAGATAGATATTGTATAGATACTGTAATATATCATAAAATGATGTAATCTGAATTACTTGTCACCTAAATCAGGTTTTGTTCAGCCATTTCCAGTAATCTCTGGACGCATCACTGAAACACATTTAAATCCACTGGTCTGTGGTGTAGGAGACAGTTTCTTCAAGTGCTGAGCTGCAGCAGAGACCACATAGAAAGAATATCTATCATCCTCCGCTGGTTCAGCTGTGATCATAGCTGTTCCAAATTTACACACAGAAGATAAACAGAAGACAAAAGTGATGATGTGATAATGTAGCATATGCAGTTTTCTTTCATATAAAAGGATGGCAACTCTAAGAGAATACCTTTTTGATGCAATAACACAACTTATGTTATTATCAGTGAAGGAGCCTATTGCGGCGATTCATCTAAGTGAATGTGATGAATCTACATGCTGCTTCTGGAAAGGTGTATGGATGACTAAATAAGAAAAGGTGCTGAAAGTGTCCAGTTAAGGCATGGTTGCTTTACATTACAATGATACTTAGCAACACCGAGCCTCACTAAACAAATAAGCAGTGCAAAAACTGAACCACACTGTTGAGTAAGTTCAGCCATTCTGAAATTAATTTGTGTGATGCCCTCTTTGCTTTAAATCCAAGACATGCATCTGTGCACCAGTGATCAATCATCCTTCTGGTTATACGTCTGGCTACTGAGTGATAGCATTATGTTAATGTACTCTATGTATTGACAACAGGTAAATGTTTAACAATAAATTGTGCTTACAGGACAGGCATTGTAATCAGGTAACATCAAAGTTAAAGAAATATTGTGTGGCAGCATCCTTTCACGGTTTCTAAACCTCAAACAGAGCAGAATTGCACATCTGGAAAAAAAAAAAAAAAAAAGTTACAGTCTATTCTTTAAACAAAGGTTCTGAAAGTCACACTCAGTCAGCATGAGTGCCGAAGGCGAGCAAAACTGTAGATCACAGTCAATCAACACCTCTGTGACAGACACCAAGGCCTTCTCACAGCTTTAAAATTTTAATAACAGAGCAATCCGATCCAGAATGACTTTCAGCACACTTACAGGACTGCCTAGATTTAGCAGTTACGACCTTAATGACTTGTGGGAAAATTCATTGAGTCAGTATTTTTAGTGAGAAGTTGGCACTTTTCGAAAAGGATTCAGTTGTGTCGATGGATTTTTGGAGCTAGCATTTTGCAGCCATCAGTGGTGTTGCACTTTAAGGTACTTTCACATTAGAAGGACGTAGTAGTCACCATTTGCTGTTAACATCAAATTTTAGCAGATCAAATCTGACTCTAATAAGCTCCACCATAGCTGCATACACACACACAATGTAACTTAAAATATCTTCAGAGTCATCGCTGCACTGTGGTTCAACTTTATTAAAGAAGGTTCTGCCTGACAGCATCAGTGCATTATCATTCGGCTCTCGTGCCAGAGCAGTGCACTACAGATGAATGGCTTTACATACACCAAAAGGTCATCTCCTTTGAGAAAGGCTGGGACAGCGCTAGACAAAACTGCACTTTCAAGGAAGGACAAATACAATTATTTGCATAGTCACACTTAACAATTAAAGCTGCAAGCAGCGTTGGACGGGCCCTCGCACCTCAGCGCCAGTCGGGGGGGCTGGCATGTCGGGGGGCACCGGCTCGACACCGGGCGGAAAACACTTGAGCCTCAGCGGCCTTCACACGGACGGTCGAGTTCACAGATGCAGACGAAATCGGTCACAGGGCTTTTTTTCTTTATCTCTTTAGGCGGCGCTACACAGGCATTTTATCACAAACAGTCCTTAAACCCACATCACGTGTGAGAATTTACCACTTATAGTGAATGTGCCAAATTTGGTGAGTGTATGAGCATCAGAAGCCCCATCAGCAGCTTCTTCCTGTCCCATGGCGAGACATCCAACTTT